>OW240914.1:306765987-306859912 GCA_933207985.1 Pelobates cultripes
CGGAAGGTATTAAACTGATCAGAATAATACTAAACACACCACTCCTATCTGGTGGCACATTAGCTTGACCGCGCAGTGCCCCAAATTTGAATTAAGAGGACCGACCAAGCATCTTCTTCCATCTCCCTGTTACAGAAATCACTGCCATATCCATACAAATTGTACAGAATGTCCAGGATAGTTTTCCAGGGACAAATGTTGTCACCTGTTGAACGAGGTGACCTTGCTCGGGTCCCAGGTGTACGGTTCCTAAAATGGCTGCCATATACACGTCCACTGATAGGAGACGCGGAAGGTATTAAACTGATCAGAACAATACTAAACACACCACTAATAGGGTTTCTCTCCTGTATGGCTCCTCAAATGATGCTTAAGATTAGAAGCGGCTGAAAAGCATTTCTCACACTCCGAACAAAAATATATTTTTTTAACATTCTCTCCACTTTGAACGAAATGGCGTTTGGGAAGAGATTAACATAATTAAACACAGGCAGTAAAAATACAGTTTTAGCCATACCCTGTAACTTTAAAACTACACATCCCATCTTCATAATTACATATTTGGAATCAGCACACTTAAAACATAAACATAACCAAAAAATCAGCCAAATCCATCCAGGGGTTAAAAAGTTAGCTGTGGGTCCCTTTATGACCGACTGCAAGCACATTTTCCTGCCCAAAACAGTTCCATAGATTTGGGCTGTGAGGTCGATCTATTTCAGGCTGAAAAAACGACTAAGTCCCATCGCGAATGGGACTTAGTCTCTGCAGCTGAAATAAGGCTGAAAAAAACGGCTGAAAAAAAGACTAAGTCCCATCGCCGAATGGGACTTAGTCTCTGCAGCTGAAATAATTTCCCATTTACTGAACCAAGTGGGAAATAGCAAGGCAGGCACAAAGGGTTTGCACCAGGTCTGGGGACACAGGGGACACCGTCTTAAAGGGGCCGTGTCCCCAACAAGTCTGGGGACACGGCCTTAAAGGGGCAGTGTCCCAATCTTCCTGATGTCCCAAAAAAGGTGTTTAAAGGGCCAGCACCAGTCACATAAAGAGTCCATAAGCCCCAATATGCCCACCGACAGTCTTAAAGGGCCATACACACCAAATAAAAGTGCATACATTTTCACAATCTCCCAGGGGCCATAGTCATGCGGGAGGAGGCTGGCAAAGAGGCTTCTCCACAACCCAGGGAAACAGGGCAATTTGCCATTTAAAGGGCCCGTTACAAATAGCAGTTTGTAACAAGGTGTCAATCCATATCTGCCAAGTGACCCGATGTAGGGGAACAGTCCCTATTCTGCTCTGTGTCAGTGTGTATCAGGGATCCTTAGGACAGGTGTCAATCCATATCTGCCAAGTGACCCTATGTAGGGGGACCAGTCTCTATTCTGCTCTGTGTCCGTGTGCATCAGGGGCTCTGAGGACAGGTGTCAATCCATATGTCAAGGTGTCAACATGTCATATGTCAGGTGTCAATCCATATTGATTGTGATTTAGGAATGTTAGGTGATTTCTGCCCTTTATGGATTAAAACCAGACTCTGTATCAACTGTGTAATTTTCCATGGGAGTTTTGCCATGGATCCCCCTCCGGCATGCCACAGTCCAGGTGTTAGTCCCCTTGAAACAACTTTTCCATCCCTATTGTGGCCAGAAAGAGTCCCTGTGTGTTTTAAAATTCGCCTCCCCATTGAAGTCAATGGCGTTTCGGGCGGTTCGCCGGTTCGCGAACATTTGCGGAAGTTCGCGTTCGCCGTTCGCGAACCGAAAATTTCGGGTTCGCGACATCACTAGTCAAAGCTACATTTTTCCAATTTACAATACAATCCATGTTGTAAAAGTTTCTGTAATACCTTTCTGACTTGTCTATGATGTGAATTAATATCTCTAGAATGGATTAGTATATCATCCAAATATACAATTACACATTCATGTTGGAATTCTCTAAGAACTTCATTGATCAAGTCTTGGAAGACGGCCGGGGCGTTACAAAGCCCAAATGGCATTACGGTATACTCATAATGCCCGTAACGGGTATTAAATGCTGTCATCCATTCATCTCCTTGTTTAATTCGCACTAAGTTATATGCTCCTCTTAAGTCAAGTTTAGTAAAAATACTCGAGCCCTTTAGTCTGTCAAAGAGTTCAGTAATCAAAGGAATAGGGTAAGCATTTCTGATAGTAATTTTGTTCAATCCCCGATAGTCTATACAAGGACGTAAGGTACCGTCTTTCTTTTCTACAAAAAAGAAACCCGCCCCCGCCGGAGAAGAAGACTTTCTAATAAATCCCTTGTCTAAATTCTCCTTGATATATTCCTCTAAAACTAAGTTTTCCTTGGTGGATAGAGGGTATACCGTACCCCTGGGAGGCATAGTACCAGGGAAAAGTTTAATAGAACAGTCATAAGACCGGTGGGGAGGTAAAGTATCCGCCTTACCCTTGTCAAATACAGATTTGAGGTCTAGATATTGTAATGGTATCTGAACGTCTGTGGATTGAGAAGTGTTAGCATAAGAGTTTACGGGGCAAACAGACGTAACTCTCTGCAGACATTCTTTCCTACAACCCATACCCCAAGAAACGATTTCTCCACCCTCCCAGTCAATCTGAGGGTTGTGTCTCTTGAGCCAAGAATATCCTAGAACCACTGGGACTGCCGGGGAGGAAATTAACAGAAGGGAAATCAACTCTTCGTGGAAAATACCAACAGTAAGCTTAACGGGTTCGGTCTCATGGAATATTACTGGTTCAGATAAAGGTCTACCATCTATGGCCTCAACGGCCAAGGGTGTATCTCTCAATTGGAATGGGATACAATGCTTATTAGCAAAAGTTTGGTCTATAAAGCTTTCTGCTGCTCCAGAATCTAATAATGCCATCGTAGCAATAAACCCCTTTTCCCAAGCTAGAGAGACAGGAATCAGAAGCCTATGGTCTTTTTTATTATGTATAGAGGACAGTAATGAAACACCCAAGGCCCGTCCTCTAAGGGAACTTAGGTGCAAGCGTTTCCCGGACGATTAGGGCAACTAAGACGTAGGTGACCTCTCAGCCCGCAGTATAAACAGAGACCCTCCCTTCTCCTGTACTGTCTCTCAGCCTCAGATAAGCGAGTATTACCTATTTGCATAGGTTCTGGTGGAGTAGGATTATAGGAGTCAGGGTTCTGAAATGAGGGAGCGAGTCTTACAGGAAGTCTAGTAACTCTTTCCCGAGTGTTCTGCCTCTGTCTCATGCGTTCATCTATTCTGGAAATGAAGGATACTAAATCCTCTAAATTTTCCGGAAGTTCTCTTGTGGCAATTTCATCTAGAATTTCATCAGACAACCCATTCAAGAAAACATCCATAAAAGCTTGTTCGTTCCATTTCACTTCTGCTGCCAATGATCTAAACTCTAGAGCATATTCTACAAGGGTCCTATCTTGTTGTTTAAGGCGTAACAGGGATCTGGCCGCATTAATCTTCCTCCCTGGGGGGTCAAATGTTCTTCTAAAGGCCGTGACAAACGCAGTGTAGTTGTAGACTAAAGGATTGTCATTCTCCCAAAGGGGATTGGCCCATCTAAGTGCTTTATCTATTAGCAAGGTTATGATAAAGCCTACCTTAGCCCTGTCAGTGGGGTAAGCCCGGGGTTGTAGTTCGAAATGTATACTTATCTGGTTTAAAAAACCACGACAAGCATCAGGCGAACCCCCATATCGTAATGGTGACGTGACATGGGAAGATGCGCCTACAGTGGCTACTTCCAAACCAGTACTTAGCGAGTGGCTAGCAGTGGAACGTATTTCTTCAGACTGGGTACTGGAGCGTGTCAACAAAGTTTGTAATGCTAAAGCCATTTGGTCCATTCTATGGTCCATGGCCTCAAATCTGGGGTCAGAAGGACTAGCACCTGCAGGATCCATCATGGCCCTGTCGTAATGTCAGGAAACTGACAGGGATCCAATACGCAGAGTGCGCACAGAAGGAGGTACGTATACCGGACCTTAGAATGGCCGGACTAACGTAAGGACAAAGCAAGAATAGTCAAAAGGTAAGCCGAGGTCAAGGGAGCCGGAGGACAGGTAAGCGAGATACAAGCCGAGTCAAAGGAGAGGAGAGGACAACAGGACAAAAGACAAGCAAGGGTCAAAACCGGAAATACAAGATAAAGAACGCGCTGAGTGACTAGCAAGCTAGAACCACGACAGGGCAATGAGCAGTAGTAAAGGTTTCCTTTAAATACCCTGTGACCTAAATAGAGACCACGCCCCCAAAAGGTCCGGAATAGCGGTTCCCGGCACTTTATGCAAATGCCGACGTCATGACGTCGACGCTAGCCGTCGCGTCATAAAAGGGGGAGGAGCTAGCGCGGCCGGCGCGAAAACGGCCGGAATATGCCGAAATGCTAGGGGAAGGGAGCCCCTAAGCAGAGAGGATGTCCTCCCTGGATACATCACCAACAGGTACCCTGACACAGGGATCCTTAGGACAGGTGTCAATCCATATCTGCCAAGTGACCCTATGTTTAACATTCCCTATTCTGTCTGTGTCAGTGTGTATCCAGGACAGGTGTCAATCCATATCTGCCAAGTGACCCTATGTTGGGGTAACATTCCCTATTCTGATCTGTGTCAGTGTGTATCATGGATCCTTAGGACAGGTGTCAATCCATATCTGCCAAGTGACCCTATGTTGGGGTAACATTCCCTATTCTGATCTGTGTCAGTGTGTATCAGGGGCTCTGAGGACAGGTGTCAATCCATATCTGCCAAGTGACCCTATGTTGGGGTAACATTCCCTATTCTGATCTGTGTCAGTGTGTATCAGGGCTCTGAGGACAGGTGTCAATCCATATCTGCCAAGTGACCCTATGTTGGTGTATTCTATTCTGATCTGTGTCAGTGTGTATCAGGGGCTCTGAGGACAGGTGTCAATCCATATCTGCCAAGTGACCTATGTTGGGGAATTAACATTCCCTATTATTCTGCTCTGTGTCAGTGTGTATCAGGGATCCTTAGGACGAGTGTCAATCCATATCTGCAGTGACCCTATGTTGGGGTAACATTCCTATTCTGCTCTGTGTCAGTGTGTATCAGGGATCCATAGGACAGGTGTCAATCCATATCTGCAAGTGACCTATGTTGGGGTAACATTCCCCCTAATTCTGCTCTGTGTCAGTGTGTATCAGGGATCCTTGAGGACAGGTGTCAATCCATATCTGCCAAGTGACCCTATGTAGGGGGAACAGTCCCTATTCTGCTCTGTGTCAGTGTGTATCAGGGATCCTTAGGACAGGTGTCATCCATATCTGCCAAGTGACCCTATGTAGGGGGACCAGTCTCTATTCTGCTCTGTGTCCGTGTGCATCAGGGGCTCTGAGGACAGGTGTCAATCCATATGTCAAGGTGTCAATATGTCATATGTCAGGTGTCAATCCATATTGATTGTGATTTAGGAATGTTAGGTGATTTCTGCCCTTTATGGATTAAAACCAGACTCTGTATCAACTGTGTAATTTTCCATGGGAGTTTTGCCATGGATCCCCCTCCGGCATGCCACAGTCCAGGTGTTAGTCCCCTTGAAACAACTTTTCCATCCCTATTGTGGCCAGAAAGAGTCCCTGTGTGTTTTAAAATTCGCCTCCCCATTGAAGTCAATGGCGTTTCGGGCGGTTCGCCGGTTCGCGAACATTTGCGGAAGTTCGTGTTCGCCGTTCGCGAACGGAAAATTTCGGGTTCGCGACATCACTATCCTTCATTCTCTGTCTCCTCTCTATTCCACATTCTAGTAACACTCTATAAGACTTTCTCTTAGCCGTTTTCTGCTTTTCACTTTCACTTCAACTCTTGCCATCTTTCTCCAGTAAACTATTTCCTATTTCCTGATCAGTACTGACTTTCAAGATCTTCCTTTCCCACTACACCAGCATTTCCCAATCCGGGTTCCGTGGCGATTTGCCGTCGAGTGGCCCAAGCATTTAGGGCCACCCAATGGGTATCGCTAAACAGGGGTCCAGTCAGGCGCTGCGGCCGTCTAAGACCGCGACCGGACCCCTCTTGTATGGGATGCTGGGAGGAAGTGACAGCACTTCCTCCCAGACAGAGCATGGATGTTAGATCACCGGCTGGAGGGAGAAAGGGAGCAGCAGGTATGGAGCGCCTGGCACACCAGCCTCAGCCTGCAGCACTGAAGGAAGAAAAAAAGGTAAGTAGACAGCAAATATAAACGTGTGTATCTATGTCTGTGTGTCAGTGTTGTTGTATCTATGTGTCAGTATATCTGTCAGTGTGTGTGTGTGTGTGTGTGTGTGTGTGTGTGTATGTGTCAAGGTATGTGTATCTGTGCCAGTGTGTATCTGTCAGATACATACAGACACACAGAAACACACGTTGGCACATACATACACAGATACAAACACTTTGACACACATACAGACACACTGTGTGTCAGGGTGTGTGTATATGTGTGCCAGTGTGTGTGTATCTGTGTGTCACATGCAAAAAAAGGTTTATGCAACGGCGCAAAATTTTGTCTAGCTCACATTACTTTTCTCAATACCAAAAACAGTAGCCTGCTTTGGCTCAAGAGCAGGCTTATGTTGAACATATGGCCCACAAATTTGGCCTCTTGGGAGTTAGTTGAGATGGGAAGGCAGGAGTAGGCAGTCACACAGGAGGGGGGAGGGAATTTTGGAAACTTAGACTCCCATCAGTGTTGACCAGCCAGCTCTCACTGCAACCCAGGGAAACCATCCCCCTGCACGGAAGAAGTAAGGAAACAGGAGGGTGGCTAAAATTATGCTAATTGTTACTTATATGTATGTGTACCTTTGTCTGTGTGTAACTGAGTGTGTGTGTATTTTTTTCAGTGTGTGTATGTGAAAATGCAGAGAGGTTCCAGGCACACAAATTCTTGCTATTTAAAAGGATTTACACTGATCAGCCACAATATTAGAATCACCTGTCTAATAACATCTAGGTCCCACTTGTGCTGCCACAACAGTTCTGATGCATCGAGGCATGGACTTCACAAGAACTCTGACCGTGTCCTGTGGTATCTGGCACCAAGACATTAGCATAGGGTCCTGTAAGTTGCGAGGTGGAGACCCCATGAACAGCATTAGTTGTTTCAGCACATCACACAGATGCTCAATCAGATTGAGATCTATGGAATTTGGTGGCCAAGGCATGACCTTGAACTTTGTCATGTTCCTCAAACCATTCCTGAACTATTTTTGCTGTGTGAAAGGGTGCATTATCCTGCTGAAAGAGGCTACTGTCATCAGGTAATACCATTGCCAAGAAGGGTGTACATGGTCTGCAACAATATCTAGGTTAGTTGGTACCTGTCAAAGTAACATCTACATAAATGGCAGGATCCAAGGTTTCCCAGCAAAACATTTCCCAGAGCATAACACTGCCTCTGTGTCCTGCTTTCATCCCTTAGTGCATCCTGCAGCTATCTCTTCCCCAGGTAAACGATGCACATACCCCTGGCCATCTACCACATCTAAAAGAAAAAGTGATTAATCAGACCAGGTTTCTTTCATTGCTCCATGGTCCAGTTCTGAAGCTCCACTTTGAAGGCACTTTCGGTGGTGGACAGGAGCCATCATGGACATTTTGACTGGTCTGCCGCTCTACAGTCACATACACAGAAAACTGTGAAGCACTGTGCATTCTGACATCTTTCTATCATAGTCAGCATTAAATTATTTCAGCAATTTCAGTTAAAGTAGCTCTTCTGTATGATTGGACCAATTATTTCAGCAATTTCAGTTAAAGTAGCTCTTCTGTATGATAGCTCTTCTGTATGATTGGGCTAACCTTCACTCCCCACGGGCATCAATGACCCTTAGGAGCCCATTCACTGGTTGTCCTTTCTTGCACCACTTTTGGTAGGTACTAACCACTGCATACCAGGAACAACAAAAAGACTTGACTGTTTTTAAAATCCTCTGACTCGGTCATCTAGCCATCACTATGTGGTCCTTGTCAAAGTAACTCAGATCTTTTTGCTTGCCCATTAACCTACTTCCAAGATATGAAGACTGTTCACTTGGTGCCTAATATATCCTGCCCCTTGACAGGCGCCATTATAACGATATAATCAATGTTATTCACTTCACTTGTCAGTGGTTTTAATGTTGTGGCTGATCAGTTTATATGAATCGGTTAATGTCACTGTAATACAAACAACAAAAAGTGTGGGAATATAATATTTAATATAATGTTAAACGATAGCTTATAACAAAAAGTTTGCATACATTATTAAAATAAATGTCAGATTTTTTTTTTGCACATATGTTTATTCTTAATCTTTATTCAATAAAATACAGTAGTTGCTGGGGAGGGATGGCTTTATCTAGCCAGCTGGGCAAGTACAGTTATATAGCCAAATTTGAGACAACATAAGCAAACTCCACTCCATTTGTTATTTTGTATAACAGTTTTTATACTGTTACTGCAATAACAAAGATACAATAGAATACAATTGCTAGGAGGCAATTGCCCCCCTTGCCAGACCTCCCCTGAATAGTAGTTATACTAAGAATTCATATTAAAATGCTAAAGATAAGTAATCGCATAAAGAAGAATAGAAAAAGATTTTTTTTAAAGTATTTTAGAAGGAAAGTGACAAAAGCACTATATCATTCTTCTTTCTTTATTTCATAAGTGATAATATTAACATGTACATCTCTACATAAAAAAGGATTAATCCTAGTTCCCAGACTTGCTCACTCACTTTATACGATAACGTGAAATTGGATCTAAAATATACTATACTGTGCAGTTCTAAAATATAGACATTAAATTATTTTGTATCTAGTGTTGTGCTTTTTTTTTTAATTTTTTTTTTTAAACACTGGATAGCAAGCTTGGTAACATGAAATTATTGACTGAAATATTGGCCAACATTTGCAGCGATCCGTCACCTGTTTATTTTTAAAGGCTATAATAAAACATTTATTTATTTCTTGCAATGTTATTGAGATACAGCTATTCGCACCACTCTACAGTTGATTTTCCTGTAAATGACTGAGATACGCAGAATGACGGAAATAAATACATACACAATAATAAAGAAAATTATACCGTGTATTTGATTATATGCCAACAACTAAGATTTAGGGGTTTGCTTGTCAGCATTAACATAATGATACAAACACTGCAAATTAAAGAAAATTATACATACAAAGTGAAAGAAAAAAAAAATCACCCACATTCAACTCCTTGATTCCCCAAACTAAAATTTGAGCCCCATATTCTGCAAACAAGCAAGCACGTAACAGACTAGAAAGTAAATATTAACTTGTAATATCAGGTAAACTTGGCTTGAATTTAACAATATTCTATACAATACCCTTTGATTTCAAGATTAAAAAACAAAAAACATAATGTGATTCACACGTTATATAATGTTTTATTTGTAATATCTAGCAAATAAAATTCTGAAAAGTATATGACAAAAATGAAATTACATCTACTTAAGTACTTGTGATTCCTAATTTAGGCCGGAATAGCAAAAAAAAAAAAAAAAGTATAAAACATTGTCGATTGCAAGGCATCTTTTGTCACGTAATATTTCATAAAAGTTGGAAAATATTAGTTCAAAAGCCTACATAAAATTTTATAACATTTAGTATGTGTGATGAAAAATGTTAATAAAAATGTTCAAGTACCCTGTTAAGGAACCTTCAAATCCAGACTTGCTAAATGCGGGTCAAATTAGATCAGAAGATCATACTGTGCAAACCCAAATAAATAAATTTACATGTGTACCCTTGGAAAAATAAAAAATATTTAGTGCACACCTATTTGAATAACAATATATTTAATCACAAAAGCTATAACATAAAATGAGTAGATCATTTTATTTTTTCAGCATAAGAAGCACTGGTTGTTAGAATTTATTACCATTGTACAATGGCGAGAATTATTTAGTCATTTACCTCCCAGTTACCAAGACATCAATAACCATTTCATTGAAGAGATGTCATTACATTGTACAATTACTCAATCCCTTGTTTATTTCTAAACTGATTCAGATAAAAGTAATGGCCAACAATGGGTATTGTAAATCTAACTACATCATTAAAAGCAAATCACCATATGCTTTGAAAGAACACATTTGGTTTTAAAAAGCAAACATGGGGAACGCAGGTAGAATAAGTAGATTTCGACAATGATGGCTTTGGTTTATGTATCATTCCTGCATTCCATTTATTTGTGTTTTAAACGACAATACACTTAGCATTTCTTTGTGATATTATTTGTAATATCTGATTTACAAAAATAATATATTTTTACTGTTAACCTTTGTATATCCAAGAGGGAATAAACCATGATGCAATTGTTGCTTGGGTCCATACATACTTTGAACCTAAAGTTTGGCAAAACATTTTTAGTCTTTGGTGATCATTGACTTTGGTTTCTCAACAGCCATATTTCAATTACACTGTCCACTGCTTAGCAAACATCAGTTGCCAAAATGCTCTGTTTTCTTGTTCTGTCACATCACTGCCATCTCCTCAAAGTCAGATAAAGTTAGCAAGCAAGACCTCACAATAGTATAAACTGAGCTGCAAACTAGATGGCTGGGCTAATTTTGGTCTAACTCATAAACACACTTCCCAAAGTAAATTTGGCAATGTTGTACTAGGCTACTACTCATAGATAAGTGAAACAATTTTCAAGAATATTCAATTCATTTTCTCTGGGATTGATCCACGTTTCCAATGGTAGTCAAAATTACAATTCATAATTAACCTTCATGGGTTTCATTCCCAGTTAGGGGTGCTGAGTTCAGTGATACAACAAAGCCATGTTATGTATGGTGTAGGACGTTTAGCAATAGAGAGTGAGACCACAATATTTCAACATCTTTGTAACCATACTCTATAATTCCAGATTGGTGGACCAGCCATCATTCACCTGGCAGTGGCCAAGTCAGAGGTTAAACTGTTAACAAACAGTTTAGCCCCAAAGACTTTAGTCTGGCACCTCCCACTTTTATCCCCAAACTTCCTTGGCAGTCTGAGGCATCAAGCAGGCCACTGATACATATGTTCTGTAAATGGAGAGCTACTGATGAGCAATTACTGATGGATGCTGTGAGCTTGTCAGTGGCCCCTGTCCAAGTCTTCACGTCTGAAGCCTCAGATTGCAATGGAAATTCAAGGACAATGCTGATCGGCGTCAGACTGAAGACTTTGTGGTTAAACCATTCGTTAACGGTTTAACCTCTGAAGAAAACCCAGTGTCAAGGACATCGTGGCCCTATAACAACTTAATTTGTTAAGGTGCCCAGAGTGTTCCTTTAAGTCTTGAATGCAGTTAGATTCAGTTTAACATAGTAGATAAAAGAGAATATGCTCAATAGAACACTGCATGATCCTAGTAAGCTGTGAATTCAATCCTAGAAGACATGGTGATGTAACTCTTGGAGCGACGAACTTTGGAGAACCTGAGAGTAATTGAGACCTAAATGTGACTCCTTACTAATGCCATGTAATATTTAAATAATTTCATGATATTAAAATACAGCATAGTTGGCATTAGTACATTATTAGAAGATAATATTTTATTCTGAAATAGATAAAAAGTCAAATGTTGAATTTTTTTGATATTCAATGATGCAGACTTCTAAAAGGAAGCAACTCATAGAGGCCTATAATTCTAGAATAACGATGTGCACTTTCACTCTTCTTTATCTGGTTAGCCACATGTTTCACAAACCGAACTTCCTTCTGCAGTTCATAAGCTGGAAAATAAACAAAACAGTTCATTAAAATTTTTTTGTTTTAAATCGCTCTCATTTCATACTTTTCCTGAAAATTTAATATATGCTACAAGAAAATAATACATATTCATCCAAATTAGTATTTTTATAATAATTTCGTACACACAAGCAGGTTATTCTGGACTATGTAATTTGTCTTGTTGAATTCTTTATGAATGGCAGTTCACTGCTGTCAAGAATGATTAAACTGGCATTTGCTCAAAGGTTACATCAAATATGATAAATAACAGCAAACAGGAAAATGTAAAGAAGTTCATTTTAGAACTGTAAAGCATGTGTAATATTCACTGGAAGTGGAATCAGATGGGAACTTAGATTTGGATAATGCCTGAGTTGAAAATCAGCATCTATTGTGGATTGCTAAAAACCTTTAACGAGCCAACAAAGCCATCCTCAGACTGAAGACTAACAATCCTGAATTTTCTTGGGCTTTAGTAAATTCTAAATATACAATATATGTTTCTTTAGTTTGCTGAAATGAGAGAAAATCCTACTAATACTAAAAGCAGAAATATATCTGGATAAAGGCTGGTCAGATTTCAATTATTATGAAACCCTAATTAGCTAATGAAATATATTGTTATATAAATTCCTTACTGCAGGAGGAATAAATGACAATATATTTACTGGTAATTTGCCAAGTTTAGCATATCAAACTTTTATCCAGAGATATTGACATATCTGAATTTAGGGGTAGTAATCTTTAGTCAGGAAAGGTGAATCTTCTTCAAATGTAAAATCTGGTTAGAATTACTCTTATTGGTTATTGGATGAGAAGTAATGGTTAACTGATCTGGTATGAGAAATATTGTATTTGTTAATTGCAATATTGAAGGTATTTTTCCTGTGAGAATGAGTTAACTCAGTGTGTTTAAAACTGACAGCCAAGGTTTTAGCTGTGCTGTTGTGAGAGGCTATAATGATGCAAAAAGTTCTGTGTAAAGGAATTTCCAAACTGAGATGCTGTGTTCCATGACAATAAATGCTTAACTGATTTCAAAGTGAAGTGTCCTGTTGTAAATCTTGGAAATCTGCATTTATGTGGATAAAACACTAGCTATTTAGCAATCTGTAATTGTATTAAACTGATGCCATATTGTATACATATATTATACCTAATTATTCACTGATTATTGTCACGCATGTTACTCTTGATTAATTATTGTCACAATAAGTAATATTTTTATAAATAGTTGTGATTAATGTGTGAAATACAAATTCTTTAATAAAATGTACTCCAGGGTCTATAAGAGTTAAAATAGTGGGGTAACTCTTTTAAACTTTAAATCAATCAATGGGAACAGTGCCAATATCTCAATTTGTGATATAATAAAAATTATTAGATTGATTTTTGATAATTTTTATGAAAATATTCTTAACCCCTTAAGGACTATACTTCTGGAATAAAAGGGAATCATGACATGTCACACATGTCATGTGTCCTTAAGGGGTTAATATTTATCACCACATAAATATCCTCACACCAGGAACTAAGTCAGGTGGTGGGAAAAGACCCAGAAATTGTGACTGTCCTGCCGGAATTGGGATGGTTAGGTATACACAACTGAATCACAACTATAACCTCCTAACTCTAAATGCCCTATGTAATCAAACTCTGACATTAACTCCTCTCTGACATTAAACCTCCTTTTACCTTAACAACTTTTAACATTATCTTTAACCCTTCATGCAATTATACAGCTGCATACACTTACTAAACTCAAAGATCCAAACACAATATATTACAAACAGACATTTGCAAATGCATAGATAAATAAATATGCAATTGTCAAATTTTTATGCCTGCAATGTCGAGTTAATAAAGCCATTAAACTCGCTTTATCTGTCTATATATGTCTTATACAACAAGAAGTGCTTTAGAATTCTATGCCTACAGGCACCTAATCTGAAAATCTGTCCATCTGGACTGTCATTGTATCAGTCTGATATGCAACTGGCTGATGCTTGTTTGTAAAGGCAGAATTAAGCAACAATTTGTTTGAGTGGGATCCACTGAAGGACAAGCTACTTGACATATTGTCAGTTCACAGTGTTTCATTAACTCTCCTTTTGCATAAGAGTATCTGTGTGTTCTAAGAATGCGTATTGGTGTATGTATGATTGTGTTTGTCTCTGCGAGCAGGGCCGGATTAACATAGGGGCTGATGGAGCCGCAGCTCCAGGCCCAGGCCCAGGCCCAGGCCCATGGATTAGGCCCATTGATTTAAAAAAAAAAAAAAAACATTTTTTTTTTTTTTTTTACACACTACTCTTAGGGTTTCCAGATATATCTTATGGTTGCCAGGTATTTCTCAGGTATTTGAGGCTGCCTAGCCGATGCCGGTATTGCAGTAATACCGGCAATACAAATGTCTATCTCAGTATAAACAGAGATTATTCTGCAATACCAGCGCCAGCCAGTAGGGGTCGCTGTTTGTGTGGAGAGAGGCAGGGATAAGAAGTTACAGTATCTGCCTCTCTCTACTCACTGATCAGCGGGGGAGCAGCTCTGTGCAGAGAGTCCAGACAGCAGCTACGAGCCTGCGAGACATGGGGACGATGAGAGACTTGGGGACACTGGGAGACATAGGGACACTGGGGAACATGGGGACCCTGAGACACTAGGGACACAGTGGCCCCATGTCTCCCAGTGGCCCCTAGTCGCTGTGTCCCCATGTCTCCCAGCCAGTGTCCCCATGTCTCCTAGTGTCCCTGATGTTTCTCAGTGTCCCTGATGTGTCTGTGTCCCCATGTCTCTCCATGTCCCCATGTCTCTCCCAGTGTCTGTGTCCCCATGTCTCCCAGTGTCCGAATGTCTCTAAGTGTCCCCTAGTGTTCTAGTGACAGTGGCATACAAATACTAGGGGACACTGGGCAACATGGACACACTGAGAGACATGGGGACACTGGGCGACTTTGAGACCTGGTCTTCCAGCCAGTGTCCCTAGTATCTCAGTATCCCCATGTCTCCGTGTCCCTGGTGTCTCTGTGTCCGCAGTGTGCCAGTGTCCATAGTGTCTCAGTGTTTCCTAGTCTCCCAAAGTCCCCTATTCTCTGTGTCCCAATGTCCCCCAGTGTCCTCATGTCTCCTAGTGTCACCTAGTATAAAAGAAAAATTCTCAGGCTCTCACTGTGATAGATTTGTCTGGTGAGCAAACAACAGAGAGAAGCTGTTCTATTTCTACTCCTGTCTCTATTCTGCCTGTGAATACCTATGAGTTAATAATTACTCAATCATTTCTAGTTCACAGAGAGATTTTTTAATTCTTCAAGTTTATTCAAGACAGGTATTAGATATGAGCAGTAGATGGGGGCTGCCATCTGAAACAAGTTACCAACCCCATACAACTGAGGGTTAAAGCAACTGTAGCTAATTAGTATCCTCTTTATGCTGTCTCCGTTTTGCAACAATATTGCAACACTGTGATAATACAGAAACCCTAATCTGACAGCTATCTGGCTCAGTTTCTTCACTCAAATTGTCTCCTATATTGAATTGCATTAACCAAAATTAGGAGAAGAGAGATTGCAACAATTTGTAATTACAAACAACCTTCTACTAGTTCTATATTACGATATTGTAGAATCAATGACAACAGCCATCTGCTCCCTGTATCCTTGACAACTTCTCAGTGTGATATAAGAAAATCCAACTCCTGATAAAGACCTCACTCAATAAAGTCAGAGATTAGGACAATTGGAGGAATTTATATCCTTTATCTATTTCTGCATATATCATCTATTTTTCTGAGTAGGTAGAGGTATAGCCAGTTGGCTTTGGATTTGCTATCTGACCATTAATATAAGTGGTGTGCAGCGTTCTATCAAAGAGCATACATTTCCTCATCTTGTGTTCCTTTCCAGCTAACACCGACATTCAGAGTCTTTTAGCTCTGGAAATAGGTAGTTATTATTACGCTGTGATAGATTTAAGCAGATTTATTGGACACCGCAATGTTTCAACCTGTAACCAGGTCTTTATCAAGTCTCCAGTGTGCCCTATGTATCACAGTGTCCCCTGTGTATCAGAGTGTCTCAGTGCCCCATGTCTCCCAGTATCCCTGGTGTGTTTCAGTGTCCTTAGTGTCTCAGTGTCCCCTAGTCTCCCAGTGTCCCCATGTCTCACAGCGCCCCCAAGTGTCTCAGTGTCCCCTAGTATAAAAGAAAAAGATCTCAGGCACTCACTGTGATAGATTTAAGCAGGTTTATTGGACACCACAACATTTTAACCTGTACCCAGGTCTTTATCAAGTCTCCAGTGTCCCCTATATATCAGTGTCCCCTATGTATCACAGTGTCTCAGTGCCCCATGTCTCCCAGTGTCCCCTAGTGTCTCAAAGTTACCCAGTGTCCCCATGGCTCCCAGTTTCCCCAAAAGTCTGAGTGTCCCCAGGTCTCTCAGTGTTTTCAATGTCTCTCAATGTCCCCTAGTGTCCTAGTGACATGGGGACACTGGGAGACATGGGGACACAGACATGCCCCCTTTTTGTGTATGTTCGCCCCTTTCAGCAGTTATGGTTATGCAATTTGTGTCAGTGGCCCACCCTTTTGCCCCATCCACAGACTTCCTGCTTTACTGGACACTGCTATTAGGGGGTATGGGTTTACTTGTAAGATAAAAGCATGGTTATGTGTTTTCTCATAGCTGCATCCTATGAGTTTCCCTCCAGCACAATCTCCATCAGATACATGACGCTTAGGAGGTAGGACTGTTTTAGTGTTTTTGGTCAATAAAATTTTGTAATTAGGCCCATCATAATTCTCAGCACCAGGCCCACTGGGCTCTTAATCTGGCCCTGTCTGCGAGTATGCACCTATGTGTGTATACAGAGAGACTGACTGGGGGGCAGCCAGAGGTTTATGATTTCTGATAAAAACCTGCAATAAAACGGCCGCACAGTCAAAGCTTCATAAACTATGTGCCTCTGTGTAATCTCCAGCTAGTACTCATCATCCCATGGCAGAAGAGTACTTGTAGTACTCAACGTCAATTTAATCAATATAATCAAATATCATAGAAAAGCAAAGCATTAATATTTCAGTCTTGCTATGGGACTTTATCAACACAAAAAACGGTATTACAAGATATAAATATAGAAAAGCAAAATAATGTTCCTGATTTGTATTTATTTTTCATATACATAGAATGTTATGAATATATATATATATATATATATATATATATATATATATATATATATATATAATACAGTACACCATTTATTACCTTTTATTAATTCATTTATGTCATCACTGAATAGACCACATGCAATCCAGTCATCAGTGTTATGAATGTGCGCAAATGCAGTAAATCCTTGATTATCCAAATGCTTCACATTTGCTCCTGCACAGAAATGTATGACAAATCAAAATTAACAACAGTCAGAGAAATAATAAAAAATACATTTAGATGGAGTATTCAGATAAAATAATCTAGCTCCCTGCTCTGGGTATGATTTTAATAGCACAATATACAAAAAGTATTTTTATTTGCATTCTACTATAAACATTGTGTAGGTGGCAGAGAACCTTTAGAAATGCAAACATCATTTGGATTCCACAGGCATATTAAACTGTTACAAAAATCCCAGACCTCTGTAGGTACCCTAGTGTACTGTTTAGAATGCTACAAAATCCACATGTAAACCACATGTCCGATATCTGGTCTAAATAAGTTACCATTAATACAAAAATGCAAATACACCCCAAGAAATTAGCTAAAATGAATGAAATTCTATTTTTAAAATTACTTTTTTTTTCTTCATTCAATCTAAAATCCTTTAAGAGATCTATGTCAACATACCTCTATACAGAATGCATATATTTACTACCTGTTATGTGTTAACTTGATGTATTTGTGTACAATATATGTATTGTATATTGTATTATTTCTTTGTAATATTATATTGTACCCCATGGTAACAATGCAATGTTTGTGGGCCCATAATATACTTGAAAACAAGAGAAATCTCAATGTACTGCTCCTGACAACGGCATGCTAATATGCCGAAACGCGCGTCGAGCTAATCTATTTTTTTTTTTTTTCTTTTATCATTCACTTGGTAGCACAGAATTATAATTTCTATTTAGGTTTATTTATGTAGACTAGTTGATTGGACAGGCAGGGAGAGGTATACAGGTAGGCATCTGTGTGCTATATCACAGTGCCGAGGTATATCACTATTTAAATAGTGATTTAGAATTGGGTTGGGGCTTTTGAGAGCTTCTTTTTCTCTCCTTCCTCCCCCCCTCTGTTTAGGTTATATGTATGGGTTGATACTCCCATTTTTAGCCTAGCAGTTATTTCCTCTCTATTACCTGTCTCTTTCCATTTCCTAATTTTTATCCACAGCTATTCAGGCTTGTGGGATTTTTTTCTTTAATATAGCCTGCCTTTTCTTGAGTAGGTTACTATTTAGGATTGGTATGTGGATTGATTAATTTTCTTTCCTCTTAGAGGTCTCCCTTAATCTTCTGTCCATTTTTATATCGCTCCCATCATTAGGACTAATAAAGGTAGGGCTCCCCTCCCCTTGTTACACTATTCTTCCATTTAGGACCTTATGGTCTCACTTTCTTCTTCTTTTCAATTATATTTTGTGGGTTATTCCCCGTTCTGGGAAGAATAGTCCTGGGGCAAACACTGACCCACGGGCCAATTTTGTGACCCCTGAGTCAGTGTATTCTAGTATTGCTACTTTCGAAATCTCAATGTATCCTTCCTGGAAAAATATTTTATAAATCAATCAACCAACCAATAAATAAATAAAATAGGTGGGCTCACAAATAAGTAGTTGGAGCAAGACATGTTAGACGAACAGGAACAGAATGTGCTGAGGGCCCTGTGCAAACATGCTTGCATTCTAAGGGAGTGGGGAAAAATGACACAAGACGGAAGGGTAAGATGTATTCCATGCATGGCAAATGTAGGTTGCTAGAAGGCTTGCGAAGGCTTAGTTTTATGTATAACACAGTTGCAAGGGGAGAGGTGTTTTGTCAGGAAGGAAAGCTATTATTAGTTGAATTGATATGACTTCTTGATGACATGAATTTCCAATAGTAGCAGTTATAGCATAATTTTAGATCAATATTAATATGGCCTGAAGACAATAAATTGGAATAAAACAAGAAATAAAATGACAAGTATAAAATTCTGAATTTGCAGAATTCAGGCTTTCTTTTCATTTATATTAATGTACCATGATAACTATATATTGAACTGTATGGCCATATATCTCAACAGTCCCTATTTAGGAGGAACAGTCACTATTTTGTGCCCTAATCTCTCTGCGCTTCTTTTCTATCCTAATGTCCCTCTTTTCTAGGAGCTCCCTATTGCTTGTTTGTCAGAATGTACAACAGAGCTCCACAGCAATAATACTCACAGTAATGTTTCTTTAACCCCTTAAGGACCAAACTTCTGGAATAAAGGGGAATCATGACATGTCATACATGTCGTGTGTCCTTAAGGGGTTAAACTTCAATAGATGCATTTAGAAATCAGTCTAAGTAAATAAGATGCATTGCTCTTGCTCTATTTTATATTTGCATACATTTTTAATAGTAAGTCAGTTAAAATTGATTCAGAACAGAACTGCCCCAAGCCATAACTCCATTCACAACCCTAAAATGTAATTATAAAGTGCCCCTCTTTGTCCGTTAGAAATGTTGGGAGGTATGTATGGCAGTAACAAAATGCATTGAAAACATTAAAAAAAACACTATGCAATGAATTTAATAAATTCAGAATAACTAATAAATCTTTGAATTTTCTTCCAAACTGTTGTCTGCGGACCCTTGCATACCCTCTTTGATAACAAATGTATACCGTACCATAATCAAGCAAAAGTTTAGCTCCATGAAAGTTTGATGCAGAGATGGCATTAAAAAGAGGAGTCATGTTTCTGTCATTTTGCACATCAACCTCACTTCCTGAACTCAATAGCAGTTGAAGAATCTCATAACAGTTGATGCGGAGAGCAGCCAAATGCAAAGCACTGGAATTTTCAAGAAACAAATTAGGGCCAATCTAGATTACATGCCTTACATTTACAAACAGAATTGGCAATGGTGCAGATAACACAAGGGATGTAGAATTACAAAATACACAGCGATAGTGCAACAGTGCAAATCTAACTTCTACCCCCTCCTCCTAAGTTGCAAGTCAGTTTTATCCTTTCCTGTAACTCATTTTAGCAAAATATGCTATACTTGCTCTTAAAGATTATTGACATTTTTAACATATTGCAGAATTTAGCAGAATTTGGGATATGGGAGTAGTCTCTGTTGACTTGTAGAGTGTTACATTGGGAGAAGAAAGGCATCCATTTAACACCAACAGATGTAGTAATATCGTCCAAGTAGTCTTTCCTCCTAGAACCACATGAAAAT
This sequence comes from Pelobates cultripes, assembly GCA_933207985.1. Lineage (NCBI taxonomy): Eukaryota > Metazoa > Chordata > Amphibia > Anura > Pelobatidae > Pelobates > Pelobates cultripes. Next base: position 306,786,167 of record OW240914.1, read on the forward strand.
ATAACTTCACCTGGATGAATAGCAATTTGAGACAATTTGCAGGCTCACATTCAGACAAAATTTACTGAATTTTTATCTGAACATGAAAAGACCAATGTAAGTATTGATTTAAGCAAAAAATAGCTACTTTGCTGCTATGCGGCACATTATATTTGCATAATGAGATTTGCACAGTCTTGGCATATGAATTTATGGAAAGGTTCAGCTTATTGACAAGTTTTATGAACCTTCTAAATCTTCCTTCTGTGAGTCCTAAACAGTGGCACTGGCAACTAGTGAACATTTTAGATGGCGGGGTGCTGGAATAGGGATTGAGCATGATATGTATGGTGGCTAGGCTGTATGTATACTAGCTCAGGCCTTCTAACTGTCCTGATTTTTGTGGGACAGCCCCTATTTTAAGGTCCTGTTCATCCGTCCCAACTTTGTTTCCTGGTGTCCCTCTTACGCTCACAGTACTAGGCTCATGCAGGGTTGAAACAGCTTGCTGTATGATTAGCAGTTCCTCTGGCGTGCATTCAAGCCAGACTGACCAACCTATTCTTCGCGGGGGTATGCTAGCTCTTTTCCTCTGTTCTTCTAGTCTATTGGGGGAAGGTAAAACCCTATGAGTTTATGTTAAAATAATTAAATAAATAGGGGCACCAAATAAACTACTGAGTGCCCTTCAATTGAAGAAAAATAAGGCAAAATCCATGAGTGATTTCATTATATGTAGCAGTTCAGACAAATAAAAATAATTATTGGCTATGCTTATTGTGATAAAAGTGACTTTCATTTAATTACATTAAACAAGCACACAGCCTAATCACAATGGATGCAATGTCCATTACTTTTAGCTTAGTGATCAGGCTGTGTGTGAACATTGATGCTTAATTACAATGCTTAATGTAAAAGGAATGACTGTCACTCTCACTACATTAAATATAGCCAATAATGACCAATTAGCAGTGGGAAAAAAACAGTGGCAAAAAGGTGGATAAAGAGTATGATGTTTGTAGGAACAACAGGTTGGAAAACGTTCTGACCACCCACACACATACATCACATTGTACCCCTAAATCATCAGCACATGTATAGATCATGCTGTACTCTGCTTACATCATGGAGCTTTTGCAGCATCCATTTTGATTTCCATACAACCATCAATACATCTAATTTTACTGAGTAGTAATAAGTAACCTTGGAAATGTAAGTACATGGGTACTTGTCCAACATAAAAAGTGTATCATGCATATAAAGAATGTGATAAATTAAACAATTCTAATAATCCTTGATTGGATAGATTGCATATTTAATTAGATGCAATCTGATACTTAGAAACATAGAATGTGACGGCAGATAAGAACCATTCAGCCCATCTAGTCTGCCCAATTTAAAAAAAATACTTTCATTAGTCCCTGGACTTATCTTATAGTTAGGATAGCCTTATGCATATCCCACTGATGCTTAAACTCCTTTACTGTGTTAACCTCTACCACTTCAGCTGGAATGCTATTCCATGCATCCACTACCCTCTCAGTAAAGTAATACTTCCGGATATTATTTTTAAACCTTTGCCCCTCTAATTTAAGACACTGTGTCCTCTTGTTGTGGTAGTTTTTCTTCTTTTAAATATAGTCTCCTCCATTACTGTGTTGATTCCCTTTTTGTATTTAAATGTTTCTATCATATCCCCCCTGTCTCGTCTTTCCTCCAAGCTATACATGTTAAGATCCTTTAACCTTTCCTGGTAAGTTTTATCCCGCAATCCATGAACCAGTTTAGTAGCCCTTCTCTGAACTCTCTCTAAAGTATCAATATCCTTCTGGAGATACGGTCTCTAGTACTGTGTACAATACTCCAAGTGAGGTCTCACCAGTGTTCTGTACAATGGCATGAGCACTTCCCTCTTTTTATTGCTAATACCCCTCCCTATACAACAAAGCATTCTGCTAGCATTTCCTGCTGCTCTATGACATAGTTTGCCTACCTTTAAATCATCTGAAATAATGAGCCCTAAATCCCTTTCCTCAGATGTTGAGGTTAGGACTCTATCAAATATTCTGTAGGAGTTATGGTGGTAAATTTGGCTATAATAAGAATAATAATAATAAATAGAAAAGCTACAATTTCTGGGAAAATTGTGTGAAGTGTTCTTGCCTCCACCAGTAGTCTACAACTGGAGTGGACCGAGTAACTGTTATTATTTATTTATATAGCACATTTAATTGCAACGTTGTTGCCCAAAGTGCTTCACAATTACATTAAAACATACATTTATAAAAACATTATCAGGTGTACAAAAGGCCCTGTCTATGACATCACTTGCTGCTCCAGCCTGGCACAGGTCAGAGTATTTTGGCGGTTGCCATCTTCAAACGGTCGTATTTTAAAAACTATACAGCCTACAGTAAAAGAGCTTTATATTGTGAGAATCACAAGACCCAGACCTACATTTTGATGCATATTATGTCTCTGAAGTATTAAAAATGAAGGCACAGTCACAGTTTGCTATGCAAGAACACTTAATAATATATATGTGAGATAACATTAAGTGGTCTTGATATGCAAGAACACTTAATTATAACTACGATAGTACCAATTAGTAGAACAATTACTCACATTCACCAGGATATTTCACTTTTTCTCTCCTTTTCTTAAATTAAATTAGGTTCCCCCAAGACTTGATCTCGGATCGCTGGATTCAAAGTCCAAAGTGCTAACCATTACACCATGGAGCCACTCAATGAAGGTCCAGATGCCAGTGGTTTGGCTGAACTTTTAATATTTTTGGCGTCATATTTTAATTTTTAATTTATTTTATTGCCATGAATCAAGAAGATATGGTAAACAAGATAGTTACAAATATCAGAAAAAGATATGGTAAACAAGACAGTTATAAATATTACGTTTCAAATAACATGTCTGAGATTTTCAGATTGTGGACATTTTCATCCCCTATTAGGGATGTGCATGAGAAAAAAATGTGGTTTGGTTAGGAAATTCAGGTAAGTTAAAAAAATTCTGCACTTCGGCAATTCGGTTCAGTTCAGCACTTCCGAAATTCAAAACTTCGGCAATTCGGAACTTTGGCAATTCGGAATTCAGAACATCTGTAGGGCAACCTAACCCTACCCCTAACCACCACAACCACTTACAAATCTATAGGGCTTCCAGTGCCTGGACTGCCACCACAGCCACTTACACATCTGTAGGGCTCCCAGTGCCAGGATTGCCACCACAGCCACTTACACATCTATAGGGCTCCCATTGCCAGGAATTAGCTTATTGGTCAAGATTCCTGTCATAATTCACGTAATTTTCCCTCCCTCTCTTGTTTTGCCAATTTCCAGAAATCTGAACCACTTCGGCAATTCGACACTTCGGAAATTCGGACATTCAGGAGCATCCAAATGTCTAAATTGCCCGAAATTCGTCTGAATTTACATTCGAAACTAGACAAATTGTACATGTCTATCCCCTATACTCCGCCTGAGTATATGTGGTGTAGTTCTCCCAAACCCCAAGTGAAGCAGTGGTTCAAGCTTAAAAATATATAATAACCCCACAAAGATTACATCCTTAAAAAGCCCTGATCTGAGTCCCCAAGTTTTCCAAATACCGCTCAGATCCATGCAGTGTAGGGGAAATGCCACCGTGTCAAAGTTCTGACCACCCACACACATGGTCCTATGCCCAAAACAGTTCCACAGCGTTTGATGCTTTGGCCAGTCAACTTTCAGGAGCTCCTGTGGCCGCAACACAGGATGCTCAGGCTGAGTCTCAGGTAGCGTTTGTTCCCCTTAGCCTCAGGCACATTCCCTTAAAAAAAAAAATCGCTCTCCTGGCAGATTTCAAAGTTGTTCAAAAGTTGTTCAAAACCCTGGACCAAGTTGCCAAAAACAGTTCTATAACATTCGCGGCTAAGTCCCACTGAGATGACCGGAAACCCACGAAGTCCTCATGCCGAATTTAGTTTCATAACGATTGCGGCTAAGTACCGCTGAGGACAATTCGTGGGTTTCTTCATGCGAACGGCCACCAGGGAGCTAGTGTTTAGCTCCATTCGAATGAAAGGAAAGTGCCGAACAAGGGGCACCCCGGAAAAGCTGCTAATGGTGGCTGGGGAGATTTACCTTCCAAACAGGGTCTTTGTATGTGGCCCATAGTCCTTGGGCAGGAGGATTTGGTTTGGTTCGGCACTTCCGAAATTCAGGACTTTGGCAATTCAGTTCAGTTCGGCACTTCTGACATTTGGCAATTCGGTTATTCGGGACTTTGGCAATTCCCTACCTCTAACCCTACCCTAGCCCTACACATAACCCTACTCCTACCTCTAATCCTAACCTTACCCTAACTCTATCCTAACCCTACCCCTGTAATCATTCATGTAATTTTCCCTCCCTCTTGTTTTGCGACTTTTCAGAAATTCAAAGCACTTCAGCACTTTGGAAATTCGGCAATTCTGCACCTCAGCAATTCGGTTCAGTTTGGCACTTCCGTAATTTGGCACATCGGCACTTCGGCAATATAGGGTTAGGTTAAGCATCCGAATGTCCGAATGACTCAAAATTCGTCCAAATTCACATTCAGACTGAAACGAATTGCACATGTCTACTAGCTAGCAGGCCCCTCCAGGAGTTTGTGACAAATGTCCAGGGTAAGGAGCGTTTGTCACACATCTTACATGACATTTTGTTTAAAAGCCAAGTTAAAAGAAAGAAAAATAAAAAACATAAAGTTGACACAGCATCGGGGTCAACAAGCTTGAATTGTCTGGTATAGGGAAATTAGTATTATGGAGCTATGAGCGGTTGACCTGCCATAACTCCGATCAAGTACCAGTCTGTATATTTAAAAGTGGATTTAATTTTGATTGAGTAGAACTATCTAGTAAATTAATATAAGGTTGCCAGGTGAGAAAAATATTTTTCCCCAAAGTACTTTTGTGTAGCGAGGTTTCTCTTTTGTAAATTTCTTTTTTTATTGACATTTAGGTTTTTTTTTTCAGTTAGAGAGTAAAGCCAGGGCCGGATTAACATAGGGGCTGATGGAGCTGCAGCTCCAGGCCCAGGCCCATGGAATAGGCCCATTTTTACAGAGTACTCTTAGGTTTACCACCTGACTGGTATTTTAAGGCACAGCTAGTATTGTGTCTGGTCTTGGACTGACTACCACAGCTCCTCCAGAGCCTGTAGCTCCTCCATTTTGTTATACCACAGGGTCAGGGCCGGATTAACATAGGGGCTGATGGAGCTGCAGCCCAGGCCCATGGAATAGGCCCATTTAAAAAAAAAAAAATATATATGTTTTTTTGTTTTTTTTACACACTACTCTTAGGTTTGCCACCTGACTGGTATTTTAATGGTACAGATGGTATTTGAGGCTGCCTGGCCCTGCCGGTATTGCAGTGATACCAGCAATACAAATGCAGGTAATTTTCTCAGAATAAATGGAAATTAATCTGCAATACCAGCACTGGCCAGTAGGGGTCACTGTGTGTGGAGGGAGGCAGGGATAGGAAGTTACAGAATATCCCTGCCTCTCTCTGCTACTCACTGATCCGTGGAGGAGCAGCTACACCGCACAGAGAGTCCAGGCAGCAGCTCTACAGCTCAGGTAAGTGAAGGATGGGGGGAAAGGCAGCAGGGACACATGGGGACACTGAGACACTAGGGGACACATGGGGACACTGAGACACTAGGGGACACATGGGGACACTGAGACACTAGGGGACACTGAGACACTAGGGGACACATGGGGACACTGAGACACTAGGGGACACATGGGGACCCTTAGACACTAGGGGACACATGATGACACATACACTAGGGGACACTGAGACACTAGGACACAGACACTGGGAGACCTGGGAACACTGAGACACTTGGGGACACTGGAAAACATGGGGACACTGAGACACTAGGGGACATAGACACTAGGGGACACAGACACTAGGGGGCACATGGGGACACTGTCACTAGGGGACACTGAGACACTAGGACACATGGGGACACAGACACTGGGAGACCTGGGGACACTGAGACACTAGGGGACACTGAGACACATGGGGATGCTGAGACACATGGGGATGCTGAGACACTAGGGGACCCTGAGACACATGGGGACGCTGTGAGACATAGGCACATTGGGAGACATTGGGACATGGATACACTATGTCCCCCAGCCAGTGTCCCTAGTGTCTCAGTGTCCCCAAGTCTCCCAGTGTCTGTGTCCCATGTCTCTCAGTGTGCCTAGTGTCCCCATGTGTCCCAGTGTCCCCATGTCTATGTCCACAACTGTCCCCATGTCTCCCCAAGTGTCTGTCCCCCAGCCAGTGTCCCCTAGTCTCCCAGTATCCCCTAGTCTCCCAGTATCCCCTAGTCTCCCAGTATCCCCTAGTCTCCCAGTGTCCCCTAGTCTCCCAGTGTCTGTGTCCCTAGTGTCTTAGTGTCCCCAAATGTTTCAGTGTCTCCATGTCTCCCAGTGTGTTCCTAGTGTCTCAGTGTGCCTGGTGTCCCCATGTCTCCCAGTGTCCCTATATGTCCCAGTGTCCACATGTCTATGTCCACAACTGTCCCCATGTCTCCCAGTGTCCCCAAGTGTCTGTCTTCCAGTCAGTGTCCCCTAGTCTCCCAGTGTCCCCTAGTCTCCCAGTGTCTGTGTTCCCATGTCTGTGTCCCTAGTGTCTTAGTGTCCCCAAATGTTTCAGTGTCCCCATGTCTCCCAGTGTCTGTTTCCCTAGTGTCTCAGTGTCCCCATTTCTCCCAGTTTCCCTAAATGTCTCAGTGTCCCCGGGTCTCTCAGTGCCCCTGGTATCCTAGTGACATGGGGACACACTGAGACATTGGGACACTGGGAGAAATGGGGACACAGACACTGGGAGACTAGGGAACTGCGCGACATGGGGACACTGTTACTGTGATACATAGGGACACTGAGACACTGGGTGACTTGCGAGACTGAGACACTGGGAGCAATCCATCTATATAGCAGAATCAAACTGTGAGTAGTTTGGTGATTTTACAGAATTTTCTCTGATGTCACTCCTTGTGATTTACATCACGTGATGTCACGCATAACTAATTAATTATACAAATGATTAAGGCTGGTATTTTTTTCCAAGAAAGGTGGCAACCTTAACTTCTCTTCACATACTCTTGCTTAAAGGAGCACTATAGGGTCAGGAACACAATCATGTATTTCTGACCCTATTATGTTAAAACCACCACCCTGGCCCCTTCTTGCCTCCCTAAATATAGTAAAATATTACTTGTATTCAATTCTGCAGCTGCTGGCTCAGAAGTGGTGGTCTGAGCAAATTACAATACTTCCCCATAGGATTGGCTGAGACTGTCAACTAGGCAGATCAGGGGCAGAGCCAGCACAAGTCCAACATAGCCCTGGCCAATCAGCATCTCCTCATAAAGATAAATTGAATCAATGCATCTCTATGAGGAAAGTTCAGTGTCTGCATGCAGAGGGTGGAGACACTGAATGGCAGTGCTGCACACTAGGCAGTACTGCCCCAGGAAGCACCTCTAGCAGCCATCTAAGGAGCAGCCAGTGGAGTTATTTTCTCTGAAAAGACAGTGTTTACTGCAAAAAGCCTGAATGGAATGATTCTACTTACCAGAACAAATACAATAAGCTGTAGTTGTTCTGGTGACTATAGTGTCCCTTTAAGTTTGGAAGCTTAAGAGGGATGTATGGGAACAAAACTTGTGTGCACTTGCTGACATTAAAGTTCGTTTAGGTAATGCAGACGTTGGTCTTTCTAACACTGTGGCATGTCCCCTTTCTTCTACACTCACTACAGACATCTTTTCTCTGTCTCAGACTATATACCAGGAACTTCTGCCTGCTAGTAAGAAGGTAAGGAGACAAGTGGGCCAGCGAGTGCTAGGGGACAGTCCTTAGAAAGAATGGAGTGAGCGCATCATTAGACGCATTTATGTCAAGCTCAAGGTGCTGCCTGCATAGTATGTCCTTAGTTGGACAGCCTGCAGGATTGGCAGGCAGCCTGACATGCATTCATGCCAGGCTGACCTTCCAATTCTTTGGAAAAACATGCCCCTTTTGGGGCATGTTCACCCCTTTTGGCAGGTCTTGTCACGTGATTCGCGCCAGTGGCACACCCTTTTACCCCGCCCATTGACTTCCTGCTTCACTGGACACTGCTGTTAGGGGTTATGGATTTACTTGAAAGATGAAAGCATAAATTAGAGAGAAATTAGCATAGAGTATGTGTTTTCTTATAGCTGCATCCTATGATTTTCCCTCCAGCACCATCTCCATCAGATACATGACGCTTGGGAGGTATGATTGTTTTAGTGTTTTTGGTCGATAAGATTCCGTAATTAGGCCCATCATAATTGTCAGCACCAGGCCCACCGTGCTCTTAATCCGGCCCTGCACAGGGTCAGTGGTGGAGCTGTGTCTTTTTTCCAGTACAAGGGTATGATATCTTTTGCTATGTTAAGGATGCAAATGGTCAGGGAGCATTTGTATCGGGATATGGGGGATATTGTGTGATGTAGTAGATAGGGAGTTGGTTGGAAGGGTGGCGGGTTATCTGTAAACAGGTCCACAATGGATGCTATTTTTTCCCAGAACAGTACTATGATCGGGCATTCCCACTATATGTGTAAGAAGGATCTTATTTCCCTCCCACATCTCCAGCAAAGACCATCAGTATCAATGTGTGCTCTCTGCAGGAGTTCTGGCGTCAAGTGAGAACATTAGTTCTAGCTAGTTTACTAGCTATGGCACAGTGGTGTACCAGGTCACAGACCTTATGCCATTGGTTTTCCGTGAACGTTTCCTCGATGGCCAATTCCCATTTAGACATGAAGGGGGGTGGAGGGAGCCCCTGTTGTTGTATCATGGGGATGGGATCCGGATCCTGACATACTTGTTCAAAGGGTGTAAGATCTCTATAAATATCAGGTCGTTGTGGTATAGCAGTGACATAATTCATGATTTGGGTGTATCTGAAGTCGGTCATGAAGGTGTGGATGAGTGTGCCCATTTATGTTTGGGAGGCTGGATTTTCCCATTTGCGGTGATATAATGGATTTGGGGTATTTCTTGTGGGAGTATGCAAGTGAAGGTTTCCGGGTCTTGACTCTGGCTCAAAGTAAGAATTACTTAGAGGACACGCGTAGTTTCCTCTCTTGTGATTGCCAAATTGACATGGTGTTTAGTGAGGTCTCTATCCATTTCATATGGAATAGGAAGGTGATTTTTTTTTGTATTAAGTAGTGATAGTGGGGAAGGGGGTGATCTAATAATGTTGTATACTTTTACATGCTGCTGTTAGGATCATAAGGGGTAATTTCAGAGCGTGGCTTCATTCTTCCTTTGCTACCCCAATATTGCCAACAATGGAAAAGATACAGAAAGATCTACCTATTAGTTGTGTTATATAATTATCTGTTAGTTCTGTCCTACATTTCAAACAGCTCACCAAGTCCCTGAATTTAAGAGAACAGAACATGTTTTTCAGGGGAGTAATTCATGCTATGTGCGATCTGCATTTCCTTATAGGAAGCTGGTAGAAGTAGTTTAAGCAACTTGACGGTTACGCAAAAAGGGGTTTAAGCTGTCTCACCAAATTCCATGATTTAATAGTGAATGCCAATTAAGGTTTTTCCTGTGCTTCCTCTGGGAGGGAGAGGTATGGAGTGTGTAATAGTGTTGTATGCTAGGGCAGAGTTGTGCTTCTATGTGTACTACTGTGAATTGTCACGAAATAGTGTGCTGCTAGGTTGTAAAATTTTAGATTTGGAATATTTAAACTCACATTAAATCTGGATTGAGATAATGTGTGCATTTTTTTTCGTGGATGTTTTTTCCTGCCAAAGAAATTTGGAGAAGATTTGATTTAGAGTTTTCTCACCAGATCACGAAAGTAGTATTGGCAAGGCTTGCTGTGGATAAAAGTGTTTTGGTATTAACTGATTTTAGGAAGGGGGGCTCTTCCCAAATAAATCAAAGGGAGGTGCTCCCATCTATAGAGAAGATCTTCTTACCTCAGCCAGAAGTGGTGTCATGTTGATTTTATACATAGTGGACATACTGTATTTAAATATGGGCATATTGAGCAATATCTCTCAACATTGTCAATTATGTTCGGAAGGAATGTTACAGAATTCGAGAGATAAAGCAAAAGATCCTCTGAAGAACCTGTACCTTTAATGGTGTGGCAGCCCAATTGGATTCATTTTATATCCTCAGAGTATAGATCAATCTAATAAGTGGGACTAGAGTTAGATTAAAAGGGATACCTGATAATGGGTAGCTTTGTTTTACCTCCCCTAGCAATTGTAAGTTCTTTGGAATCTAGGTCATAAATGTTTATTTTTATAGATTGTTGAGTGTATAAGACCTTCATGAAATGTCTTTTGGTGCCTTACCATTAGACATTATAATGCATTGCTATATCCCTTCACTACATGTTTATTCATACAGAACTACAAATACAAACATTACTTATGTTTTTATTTTGAAATATATATCCTTTTTTTTTGCGTTATGTGCTGTTTATGGTTATATTGTCTGATTGCATTCATTTTGTGAAGAATACATCTTAAACACAGGAATTCTATCTACGTAATCACCATGCCAGTTTGCAATAAATAATATTAAAATACTTCCTAGAAAATAAAATATATTACTACCAATCAATATCATCTTAGGAGTCTTGAGTCTTTAGCCTGCAAATGATTAATCTTGGTGCATTGATACTTCCATGATTTATATTATTCTCATGTTGATGTTTACTTTATAAATAATAATATTAATACAAGCACAAGAGCAGTTATCAAGCATTGCATAACATCTATATTTAGGATCTTCATACGTGACCTTATTTAACTAAAGCAGTCTCCAGAGGTCTAATCACAAGAGATGCCTAATGCCACAATATCTTTTTTGAACTTTCAAGCTTTGCTATGCATGTGTGCATAAGGCTGCAGTGAACATTGTATTCTCCAACTTTATTTCCCAATGTACAAACACATAATCCCTATCACCCCTGTGAAATGGCTGCCGCAGAGGGTCAAATAGATATTAGTATGCATGCAATGTTTGCTCAGCTGAGAATGGCTTTATCAAGTAGGAAAGTCCCTGATACCCAGCAAGGTACACTGTATAACATATCTAGATTGGCTTCACTTCAACTAGAATTAGCTGGTTATAGTCGCCAACTTCCTAGTATTTTGGTGTGATAGATGAAATACTACTTAATAATGTATTCTATTTATATAACACCAATTGCAATCAAACTAATGATACTGAAGGGCTTGCTATTGGAAATTTTGGAAAAATGCAGTTTGTGTTTTAAATTAGTTTTTTTTTTTTGCATTTACTAAACTCCTTTCCTAAAGGTACCCTTAAGTAAATATAGCACAGGCATAGCTTTATTGAGGAGATCTATACAATGAGTGGACACTCTGCAACTTATTACAGGTTACTCAGTGTTACATCTTCGTAGAGTTATCATTCACAAGGTTTGGTCTATTATTTCCTATTCACCTAACACAGCTTACAAACAAAACAGTCTACTCACGATTTTATTTTCTAAAAAAAAAAAAAAAACATGTTTATTTAGAAACATTTAAAAAAAATCTTATAATATCGAGCTTGGTAGGCCATTATTGTGAGGTCAATGAGAAAACCAATGGTGCCTTCATTGGGGTAATGATCACATCACAGGTTGAAAGTTATAGAGAGACAATTTGAAAAGATGACATCAAGTACAATCTTTAGAGCCCTAGAAATAGCTATATAACTAACACCATACGATATCGCTATCGCCGGCAATTGGAAAAGCAGCCAGAAACTCTCGAGACAAAGTAAAGAGTGCAAATGAGAGAGGACATATGTGACTGTAGGGGAAAACCTGAAAAATCTCCACGGAGTAATAGTGGGATTATGGAGAGTGAGACACATAGAATGAGAAATGTGGAAATGTAGAGAGTGAGAGGGGTGTACGCTGTGCTAGTGAGAGTATGAGGGCCAAACTGGAGGTTGTGAGAGGCTTTGTAAATGCTTCTAGGATGAATGGGCCATTTATTGCTGGGTGAATGTTGCTGAAAGCGGTGAGGCTAAGTGGGACTGTGGGTGCTCATAAAAAACAATGGAGGATAAGAGGAACACAAAGGACAAACACACATTTTGTCAAACTTACCTGTTTCCACAGCTGTCACAGGTGTTAATATTCAATCCATTGCTAATGAGAAAACGGATATTCTGCACATGGCATTCTCTGCGTAGGTTTAAAGAAACATACACAAGTGTAAAATACTCAAATATATAACTATATAACCAGAATGATATATGCATTCATTTTAGATCATAAACATTTAGACTGGCCAAAATTTTAAAGGACCACTAAAGGCACCACGACCACTTCATCTCAATGAAGTGGTTTGGGTGCAGTAGTCCAGGCCAACCCCCGGAGCGAGTAGAGAGGGGGGAGCATGATTGCTGCCCTGAGGAGTTGGCATAGCAACCAAATGTATACAGTTGGTTTTACAGTTGAAAGGGAATTCTGGGTAAAATTACCAGACTACTAGTGAACAATGCTGAGGGAGCCTGGCAGTGTCTTTCCCCACCCACCCTCTCCAATGGTTCTGTTCTAGAATTGTTGTTTTGTTTTGTGTTTTCTCTGTTTTTCATTTTGTCACAGCTGCGGCTTTCCTGCGCCAGCAATTTTGGTAAATGAATAATGCCCAGACGGGCTTGGGGAGTCACAGCCTGAATTTGGTTGATGACGAAGAACAGGCTAAGAGGCTCTGGAAGAAGTTGAAAGTGTACCTGTCTGCTGGGTAAAACCAGCAGCTGACGGTATTTGGTTATGCTGGTTTAAATAAAGCTGTGGCTGTTGCCCTTACCCACTTAACATGGTGTTGCGTTACTTATTGGGAATGGAAGGGTAATGGGATTTGATGATCGAAGGAGTCAGCAGTCATATTGTTTTAACCCTGCAATGTAAAACATTGCCGTTTTGTATAAACTACAATGTTTGCATTGCAGGGTTAAACACATCTCTAGTGACTTTCTTCCTTACAGCCACAAGAGGTGTTTCCCTCTTAGAATCAAGTCAAACTTAGATCTCAATCCAGTGCTGCTCCTAAAGGTGAGGGAGTAAAGTTAAGTAATTTTAACTTTTTAAAACCTCACTGGGGGTGGATGCCAACATAGGTAGCTTGTATTCCTAATGCCATAGTGTGTCTTTAATGCTTTCTGAAGTAATAACTATGTACAACTCCACCCCCAACCCCCCCCCCCCCCCAAAAACCCCCCCAAAAAACAGTTAGTGCAAAGTCCTACACTAAGATGAAATCTGTTTAGAAGAATCTTACATTGGCACTTTCATTCTTGGGGTCTTTGCATTATTTTAAAGACTCCTGAGGGTGACATGTCAGCTTGTATGTTTATGGCTGTAGAGGTATGATGGAGACTTCACCTGCCATTAGCCATCATCACTTTTGTACTCTCATACATGCACAAAAAGCATAGAATGGAATCTTTGGAATCTCCTGCAAGATCACAAGATCTTCCATAGATAACCTTGTAGTCATGCAATAAGGTGTCACAGGCATCTATTGGATGTTGTGTGAGATGATGCCTAGCTATCCACTGTGACTGTGACATTTATGGAAAATGGCAAGATGTGGATGCACACATTGCCAGAGGTTGTCAAATAAAAAGTCTTACATGAGACAAAGCAGTTGCTAATTTGAATTTTCTTTATGAAAAGTTCAAAAGTGACAGCGCCTCTTTAACTATGCAGATAAATGCACATGTGCAACAAAAGAACTGAATAAATGTTAAAATAGTTAAATGCATATTTGTATATATTTATTATGAGGAGTTCTTCCTAGGGATAACAAAAAACAGTTCCAGAGGCATTTATCGCAGTGCTAGTATTTCCGTAGACATTTTAATTAAAAGAAAAGGAAAACATATATTTTTTCCTTTAATATTAATATGCACTTAAAAAGTGATGTGTGGTACTCTAGCAAACAATTGCTGTATGTAGCATATGCAGATAGATACCTGTCTGGAGGAGGAAGGATAATTAACCAGCATTCAAACCCCAGTATATTTTAAATGTAAGTTATTTGCATAGTAACATATATTGTATATAACACTGTATTGTATATAACAACTTATTGACACAAGAATTACAATAATTCTTTATTTAAGAATGTTCTTGTGACTATATTGAAGAAATCACCCGGAAAATGGGTTTGAAGGAACACTATATGGTCAGGAACACAAACATGTATGCCTGACCCTATAGTGTCAAAACCACCACTCTATAGCAAGCTTCCAAAATATTTGGCTAAAATATACATTAGTAATGCTCCATTCAAATAGGAATTATGTATCAATTAAAATTTTGTAACAAAGACAGTAAAAGAGAAGCAATAATTAGGAACCTTGTGTTGGTTTCCATGGCAAAATTGTGTGCACACACGGTTTCTTTATTTAAAAAGTAATGATATCTTATTTGAATGTTTTTCCTGTCAAAATGTATCATTTGACACTGATTGGTAAAATAATCAAAAATTCACAGAAATGCAATGCTAACTATTTCAAAATGCACAGGTATGGAGAAGAAAGAAATTAAGAACAAACAAACGAACAAATGAAAGAAAATGCCACGGATTATCGCTTGCCTGCATATATGGGTAGACTACTAAAATGTTTTTTAAATATGTGTTTTTGATATGTGTGTTGCGTTATTTTGTATATAATTTGTGTGTAATTGTAAATAATTACATTGAAATAGCAATAGAATATAAAACAAAACATATAGCAGGCTAGACTATACTGAAGAAAGTACTAAGTGTGCTGCACAATCGGTATAGTGAAAAATAAAATATATAAAGAAACACTATCAGGTCAGGAACACAAACATGTTTTCCTAACCCTATAGTGTTAAAACCACCATCTAGCCCCCCCCCTCCCCCCCAAAAAAAAATCCCCTTGCCTCTCTAAATATAGTAAAATCTTACTTTTGTTCAAGTCTGCAGCTGCTGCCTCTGCCCCTGATATGCTTACAGCTGGCATCATCAGAAGTGATTATGTAAGCCAATTACAATCCTTTCCCATAGGATTGGCAGAGACTGTCAAGGAGGCAGACCAGGGGCAGAGCCAATACAAGTCAAACACAGTTCTGGTCAATCGGAATATCCTCATAGAGATGAATTGAATCAATGCATTTCTATTAGGAAAGTTCAGTTTCTGCATGCAGAGGGTGGAGACACTGAATGGCAGTGCTGCTCACTGTGCAGCACTGCCTCAGGAAGCACTTCTAGTAGCCATCTGGGGAGTAGCCAGTGGAGTTATCCCTAAGCTGTAATGTAAACACTGCATTTTCTCTGAAAATACAGTGTATACTGCAAAAAGCCCGAAGGGAATGATATTACTCACTGGAACAAATACAGTAAGATGTAGTTGGTCTGGTGGCTATAATATCCCTTTAAATAGCTTGTAGCTAAATAAGGAATCCTCACATTGAAACTGCCATGGAGTGGTTTTAACAGTAACAATTAATTTACTCACTCCTACAAGGACAAGAATGGCATCTGTCAATACCTTACATGGACATTTTTACATGCATACTATGAAGAACGACAGTAAAAATTACTTAGTGTAACGGAGCTCCAGCACTCCAACCGAGTACCTCCGCCAAGTCTGCTTTCTCTTAGTTATCAGGGACCTTGGAGCACTTCATATCCAGTCATAGAGGCTTGTCTGGGATCACCGAGGGCCATTTCCACCCTGGACCAAGCTAATGTGCTTACAGCCATAGACACCCTTTCCATCAGCAGATTATGTCCCTTTCCCCAAACACCAGACGACACATGGTGAAGGTTAACACAGCAACTGACTTTACTAGACATTAGTGATGTCCCGAACGGTTCAAAGAACGGTTCGCCACGGACGGCGAACATATGCGCTGTTCGGTCCGCCCCCTATGTCATCATTGAGCAAACTTTGACCCTGTACCTCACAGTCAGCAGACACATTCCAGCCAATCAGCAGCAGACCCTCCCTCCCAGACCCTCCCACCTCCTGGACAGCATCCATTTTACATTCATTGTGAAGCTGCATTCTTAGTGAACTGTCCAGGAGGTGGGAGGGTCTGGGAGGGAGGGTCTGCTACTGATTGGCTGGAATGTGTCTGCTGACTGTGAGGTACAGGGTCAAAGTTTACTCAATGATGACGAATAGGGGGCGGACCGAACAGCTCATATGTTCGCCGTCCGTGGCGAACTGTTCGGCAAACCGTTCGGGACATCACTACTAGACATTGCTCACATATTTTAAGCCCCCAACAGCCTCATTTACATACAATGGTGCATAGAGTACTATAGCATGAGGAAGGGTGGGGTCAGACAATAGCAAGGGCTGATGGGAGATTGAGGAGGGACAAAGCAGCTAATTTAAACTGGTCTGGCAGTGTCCCTGGGACAACACCCTGCTGTGGAAACAATAGCACAGGAAAAAGGGGGAGGGGGAGAGGCACAGACAAGCAATACATTCAACATACCCTGCATCAATAATGATCAAAAATACAAGAGGAATCTGGGGATCCACACATAGTTGGTTCAGTAAACGAACGGGGGGTGTACAGCTGAACAAAAGGGAATAAAAGTGGAGCTAGAGCATCCATTCCGCTATACTTAGGTTGTGGAAAAATCACTTACGTTTGAACATCATCGTAAATTATGTAAAACAACAATTCTTCCTGTTCTCTTTCTTTGAAGGATATATCTTTTGAAAGTAACCTAGCGGAATTGAAGGTTGAAAATATATATTTTTTTTAGTTAAGCAATTCATTTAAAAATCATTATTTAGAAAGGCAGAGCTTTATATATTATTTGTATAGCAAGGAATCGATTTTATATTTTGGGATTCAGTTTTCAAATGATTTCATACTTCTGGATACATGTTTAAAATTATTTTTTCCACATATTAAGTTATAAAAAAGTGCATAATATATATAAAAATATATCATATATAAAATGTATGTCAGTATACAATAAAATAAAAATATTACATAATTTTAAAAGTTTATCCAAAACTATCAAATAATTTTAAAAAACGCATCCAGAAGTATTAAACTGAGGCCTAAGGAAGTTTAGTTCTGGACAGGTTTTACCATGGCCAGATTATGTCTTGCGCAACAGCCTTCATGGGTTTAATGATAACCCCATCACAGGTTGAAGGTAGCATCCATAGTTAAAATTTGTGCACTGCATCCATAAATTATGGAGAATATTTGTCAATCAATAACCGATCTGTTTTAATTCATCTGGAGATTATTCAATAAACACCACATTTTAATTAAATGAAAATATAGATGCAAAATTTAGACAACAACAGATGATTTGGAAAAATTCTACAACTCACCTATATTTAAATTATTGTACTTTTAGTTCTTTTAACTTTGAAATTCCTTTTCAACTTAGTACAATGTATTGTTTATTAAATAAACCTCTTCGTGTGTATAGGCCATTTGTAAATGTAGTCTGTGTGTTTATCATTGTTCATAAAACAATTAGAGGGCACAATGAGGGCATAATAATCATATATCAAAAGGTATATTCTGTAATATTATGGTATCATTTTGTGTTTCTATAACATGTATCTGTATCCATGTTCCATCTAAATATTCAAATTCTTGAGGCTTTTTTTGGTTGCAAACCAGAATCAAAGACACAGTAAAGATTATTCTAATCTTAAACCCCTTATCTCAAAAGATGTTCCCTTGAAATGCATCATGCAAAGGTAATTAAAAATAAATAAATAATAATAATTAGAATTAGAATGTTGTGCTTTTATTCTTAACATAGATCAATGATGTGTTATTAAATTCCCTTCACTTTGATTTACAATCTCTACTGTCAAAGGTGGCTTTGCATCATTTGTCAGTTTTGCGTTTACACTAAATTGTCTTGTAACCGGGGTCAGAATGAGAAACCAATGAAAAGTGTCTAAATAGTTGTCATAGGTATGTATTTTAACTATAATTTATTGTGTATAAGCGCTGTAAATAATCTGGCATTTTCTAATTTTTCTGCAGCCCATGTTTTGTGGATGGCAATGTTTTGTTATTTTTTTTTCCTCTATTGCTTGAAATATTTCTCCTTTTTAATAACAGTTGGGTGGAACACACTTTTGCCACTTGTTATCCCAGTTAAAGTGTTAATATTGCAAACTAAGGTGGGAGAAAAGAGTTTTGAGGTGGGGCATTATATTATTTCCCTAGGTTATTAATCTAGGTTATTATTCAAAAATGTTTACTAATATGGAATATGGAATTCATATTTCCATGTATGTCATAACCAAGTAAAAACCATTTGGGTTCAAGAGCCATGCCCAACGCATTTCTCTGCCATATCTTGGACAATCTTCTGGAGATCAATTGTTTAATGGTGTATAATAATTTTTTTTGTTATAGTTTTCAAGAACCATTCAAATAGACATCAATCCAACACGACCCAGTTAGAAAAAGTTACCATTTAGTACACTCCAAGTGGTTGTTAGATAATGCAAGATATGGAAGACTTGGTGTGTTCTTTTCCATCATCTCTTTGTGGATTTTACTCCATTCTGTAGCATAAGATTCCATGATAGTCTCGATAACGTCTATTCGACCTTGTATAGCAGCACAATGAACTGCTAGAAGGCCTTTTTTATTTTGCTTTTTCTTCGATGCTCCTTGAGAAATCTGAAATATGGGACATATTATAGCATAGTATGAGCTTGATACTTTCACAACTGGTGAGTCTAACAAAACTAATTTTATTAGTAGTAATAATACAATAGAGAATATAGTAATATTATATTTCTAAAGAGAATGAGCTGGCCTAAGAGCATTATCAATAGGGTACTGCAGTGGAAGAGACAGCATGTCTCTTACTCAGAATTAAGGATTCTGACCAGCAAAGTATTAAGCAATAGGCTTCTGTATATCAACTTTAGAGAAACCTAAGAAAATATAGAATTTTGTCACATTATACATAGTTGTGTCTGAGATTTTACACGTGTTTTGAATGAGCTATGCTTATATGCTTAACTATGTTAATGTTGTATTGTTAAAGGTTGCACACAGGCGTTAACAACAGTGAGTACAGTGAAGTGGCACTACAAGTACAATCCAAGTGGAGCAAACGTATGTTTTGACTGGTGAACCCTCTTTTGTCTATGAGACCTTGAACGGTTTCATGTTGTACTGTGCACAAAGATTTAGTCGGCTAACACCCCTCCCCAAGACACTGGAGACACACACAGCTTGAGGGTAGAACAGGAACTAACTTTTATTAGACACACCTAGGTATTTATATACAAGTGAAGTCATTAGTAAACTCACAAGGGTTTGGGCCAGCGGCCAATCATACTGGGGCTAAACGAAACAACCAATCACAGTGAGCATATTAATTACCAACAGAACACACAATCCCAGAACATCTACTTTGCATACCCAGTGAAACATTATACCTTAGGTAAAAAGAGTAACACACAATCAACAATAGGTGACTCAGCTTCCTGTCTCTCTACATGACACCCCCAGTCCCGGTATTTGCCCTTTCCCGTCCCCCTATGCCCGGTGCTCATGTGATGGCATACCAGCATTCCGTCGCAGTTGGCTCTTTGGCGGCCATGAACTAAACCCACAAATTGTCCTCAGCAGTACTTAGCCGTGATTGTTATGGAACTAAATTCAGCATGAGGACTTTGTGGGCTCCCAGGCACCTCAGCGGGACTTTGCTGCGAATGTCATGGAACTGTCTTCGGCATGAGGTGACCGCGCGGATCCCGGACAACTTCGTTCGTGGTTTTGAACCACTTTGAAATCCACCAGGAGAGCTCTTTTTGGAGGGAAGGTGCCTGAGACAAAGGGGAATAAACACTATCTAAGAGCCAGCTAGAGCACCCAGTATTGTGGCCGCAGGAGCTCCTGAAAGGTGACCAGCCAAAGCACCAAATTCCCTGGAACTGTTTTGGGCATACCACGTTTCCGGCCGGTCAGAACTTTAACATGGTGGCATTTTCCATACACTGCATGGATCTATTAGAGAACTTTTTAGAGAACTTGGGCACTCAGATCAGGGCTATTTAAAGATGTATTTTTTGTGGGGTTATTTATTTTTATGATGTTTTGGGGTATTTTTATGTTTTATACTTTTATAAAAACACAATTATCTCCCAGGCACAGAGATCTTTGAGAGGTGCTTGCATTGTAGTGTGGAGACCCCCCTCACTTACATTTACCCAGGTCCCTGTTCCAGTGCGGGAAGTCACCCCAACCAAGCTGCAGTGGCAAGCGGCTGAAGCACTCCTTTGTCCCAGATGAGAGTTAGGAAGCGAGCTTGATGGAGGTACCCAGTCGGGGTGCCAGGCAGTCTGTCACATAGTATTTTTAATAGGGCCTTTACTCTTTGCTCACAAGCATCCCATACAATTTCCATGGGATTAAGGTTTTGATACTTGGCAGGTTTAGTAATTAGATTTAATCCTTCTTTCCCAGATATGCATTCTACAACATCAGTGTGTATTTTAGTCATTATTTTGTGGCAGAATGAAAGAATGTCCTAGTAGCCAATAGCCTAATTGGAGCAACATATCCCTAAGTTGTGTTATAATAGATATACTTGTTGAACATGGTGTGGAGTCTGTGACCACTGTACGCAGAGAGGTGTCAGCTACACCTCACTGACAATGCCCCAAAAATGGTTGGAATGATCCTCCAGGGATGCTGCATCTCTCATGCAGACAGAACTTGACAGAATTTTGGCTCTGGACTGCCCTTATGGGTGTGATCAGTCAGATATGCAAATGGTATTGTTTTTCTCTATAGTGGCAAAAACATATTTGATACCTGAGCAGAAACTAACTGATGGGCAAGCTATTTTTTTACGAGCTTTTGCTAGTTCTCAGAATTCTCATATTTTGTTGACAGATATATTTACCTGAAATGTGCTTTCCCATGCACAGCATGGTTCCCTGGAATGAATAAAGTGGTTGTACATCTAAATGCCATGATCAGCATTACATAATTCCTATGTGCAGCCACTTTCAATCTCCAATGGCACAGCAGTATATTGCAAGATGGTTTTAACAGAGCTCCCTGTACCACCGCTGGGTACCTCTGCCAAGGACCACTTCCTAGCTGGAACATGGGACAGACCTTAGCACTTCTGCCCCCAGTCGCCGTGACTTGGAACCACTCAATCCTGGATCCGAATAGGGAACTTGATCTATCCACTCCCAGGAACTGGACGACACTCAGTCCTGGGAGCTGGAGTCCTTAAAAGGACTTTCCCCATTGAATCCTCCAGACTGGAACAAGCTGGAGTAATGATTAGCCCTTTCCCCTCCCAGTAACCAGACGACACATAGTTCTGGGAGTACAAGCTGGAAAAACCTTTAATCTGACCAGATGGCCTGCTTTTATACAATTTACAAACACACCCATAACAATCCCACACAAAACAGGATAATCCCTCCCCCTGCACCTGAGAGGAGACTAGTTACAAGCAAACATCTAACATACTCCTTCCCTGTGCCTGAGAGATAAGTATCGGAGCACACAAACATAATTAAATTATCTCGAAGTACAGAAACAAAACCCCCAAAACACATAAAAACCTCACAAAAGTTACATCCCCTGATAGCACCGATATGGGTGACCAACAAATCCTAAAGTCACCCAGATCAGTTCAGGAGTTTGGAATTTTCATGGAAGTCATAATTTTGACCAACTGTGCACATGGTCCTATGCCCAAAACAGTTCCATGAAATCAGTGCTAACGGTCAGTCAAGTTTGGTAGTCTTTTACAGGTTTCCCTGCAGGGCCCATAGTCTGTGGGCAGGAGGCTGGCAAGCAAACTCTTCCCTGAGCTTGTGGCAAACTCACGTGGGAAGAGGAGTTTGTCACGATAATCTAATTTTTAAACTTTTAAATGGCTTTTCATCTTTACGTTTGTTAGTGTCCTTTAATAGCAGGATTACAAGGGTTATGTAAGATGTTTTGCAAACTTGATAAGTTTCTACACATTATTTTAGGACTTGATGCTTAATCTAACTGCAGTGTAGCAACATTTTAATAAATAATAATTACTAAGCAATTTCTTTTTTCAATCACACTGTCTTTGTTTTGAAAGATAACACAAAAAAAGCCTCCCAGATGAAGTGCTATATTTAGTTTTCACTTGTGCTATTTCTTAGCAGATTTTAGGAGAGGCACAGCAGTTACTGGGTGACTTACTGAACTATTGTTATAATGAAAAGATTAAGATAAAATCTACCAAGGAAGAAACTGGTCATGAAAGTACTTATTTTAACAGCAAGACTGTTTGTTGAAGTCTACTATTGGTATACTGCTGAGATAATGCTTATGTGAATCTACACATAGACAGATTTAACCATGTTAAGTCTCATTAGCTGTTGCAATTGTTGTGATTTAAAAATATCAAACATATGAATCATGTATCAATTAGAAATGTTTTAGTGATCACATGTATCTTTTAAAAACAGCACTTTTAAACATAGAGCCACTATAACGTGGGAGGGCTGGCAAGGGGGCAGAAGGACAATTAACCCCCGTGACCATTTGTACAGGAGGGATGGCAAATGGGTTGTGGATTGCAAATTCTTTTGAAAATTAAAATAACAGGAGGTGTGTTGGGATGGCTCTTTGCAGAGTTTTGCAGGAGTTAAGCAATGGGTAAGAATTCTGCAGGACTTGATAGCTCGACACTGTTTGTACATAGGCTAGAGTCCTGTGCTCTCCAGGCCTGGACTGGCCCAGTGGGTTAGCTGACGCTGAAAAAGCCGACAGGCAACAATGATGCCCCTGAAGTGGTTTGCCAGTGGCCAAAAGGTGAGGTGAGACAGCGATTATGACATTTATAGGACATACCGATTATCAATGGTGGCGATAGAATAAATGTTGGTCCAGTATTTCCAGTATTTCAGGTACATTTTAATATTTTCATTGTCTGACCGCTGGGTATTCAGGCACTTATTGGGCCTTCATTGTTTAGTAATTATGTGGCTAGGTGTTGCAACAGTCTATATTTATGTCAGGCCCAAACTTGGGCCTATACATGTGGGCGAGAAAATAAAATATAAACTTGTATATACATTCTCTGTACATATAAATGTAAAATTCTTTTTGTGAAGGGGAATATCTTCTAAATGTCTAAAATCTTCAAATTAAATGACCTTAAATTCATAAAACTCTATCATGTGCATTTCAGTTAGTCACCCTACATTTTAATGTTTGTCTGCCCTCTGTGTATTCAGGTACTCATTGGGCCAACATTGTTTTGTGAGTCACTGTTTAGTAGATATGCCCCAAGGGACAGCCTACATGAATTTAATTATGTAATTTTCATTGGGGTATAATCTAAAACAGCTAGCTAAATCTGCAGTTTTCTTGTCTGCTGCTTTTGCATTCCCTCACTTTCTAACTCAGATTTTCTTTGTACGGTCTACATGCATTAGGAACATCATTCAGTCATGTTCAGTTTAATCAACACAAGTTATGGGTGTGTTTGTAAATTGTATAAAAGCAATTAAGTTGAGAGTCTACCATTATTCTAGCATTTCCTGTTGCTTTCAACCCTAATATTCCATGCCAGCTGTGTATGCGTCAATTTTTATCATCCTCCTAAGCATTCCGCATGTAGGTCTTTTTAATGTACGTCTTATATCTCCTGTCTTTTCCTATGTATTATGTACGGCCATCACTGCCGCTTGCCTGTTCAGCCACTGTGACATTCTAGAGGTATTCTAGAGACCTCTGTTCCCGTTTTGATTCTGTCTTCCGACACCTCGTTTTATTTGTCAATTTAAACTGGTGGGTCTTCTTTTTACAGGCCTATCAGAACTTCGATTTCAGCACACCATAACCGACTTAGGCACCACTAACATAATTCGGCTTATTGTCCCCGACCACAAATTCGAGATAGAGATAGAGATAGAGATAGAGATAGAGATATTGTCTGTCCTGATGAAAGCTCCATGAGGGAGCAGAAACGTCAACTTTTAATAGATTAGATAAGTTTTACATTAACTTTGAATGAAGTTCCTGGTGTGTGGTTCTTTTTGCTCTATCTACATAATTTGCCAGACCAGCACTGGGCATTACTGAAGGTGACCAGGGGTGCAAGCCTTTGCAGTTTTTATATATATATATATATATATATATATATATATATATATATATATATATATATATATATATATATATATATATATATATATATATATATATATATATATATATAACCTTCCTCAGGATAAAATGACTCAATAATAACAAACAACTTCAAATATATAGCTACAATAATTATAGATAAGTGTCTTACCCCAGGTGTTGTGCTCAATCTCCGGCATTCACCGCCATTCACCGCGCATGTGTGACAACCTGTGTGCCCTCACGTTGACCCGCGACCCATGCGTGATGATGTAACAAACACGTTGTTGCCTCAGCAACGTTTGTGCACATCTCCATGGGAACCGCTATGGATCAAGTACAGAAATGAGTGATAAACAGAGAATAGCCCGGCAGGGTGCAAAGACATATGGGAAATAAATGTGAAATGATAGAAAGAATAATGGATTAATAAAAATAAAAATAAAGAATTAAAAGAACGAACTATGATTTAACAAGCTTGTGCAAATATGCAAATGCTATAGGTCCTTAGTCTTATAACTTTAGAGACACAAACTACTTCCATATATAATGGTTAATGTCTTATATTATGGACTCTATCAGTCCTTGCATGTGTTTAGTGTCTAGATTTGCTTCATTGCACCTAAATGCTGTAAACTACAAAAAAATCTACATCACTTGATCCTGAGGAAGGTCCCTGTGAGGACTGAAACATTGATCTGTCTGTTTGATGAAATAAGCACCATTGAAATTTAAAGACTGTGAGTGCAGCCTGCATTTCCAATTTGTCTATACCAAGGACTGGCACTCAGGAAGCCTAATATTGAGGCACAAAGAACATTAAGAGTGAGTGCAAGGAACTTTGTGTGTGTATATGTATATATGTGTGTGTACGGGGTAATTAGAGGACGTACAATTAAAATACATATCGTAAGCTTTAGAGTAAGTTTGCTTAGTGTTAGTAGACAAATCTACCTGCGTAGAAAACTCTAACTTAAGGCATGATTAGACCTTGTGAACTGCAGAGGATCTCTGGACTGAATGTTCTTTAAGCTCAACAGTTACGTTTAACCCCTTAAGGACGCATGACATGTGTGACATGTCATGATTCCCTTTTATTCCAGAAGTTTGGTCCTTAAGGGGTTAAGCAAGGCCCGACTTCAGAACTTTAGGAGTGGCGAGGGCGGGGGATACTTTGGGGGACCTGGGATGACAGGGTTAGAGTGTTTATTAAAGATAGAACGTCACCTGGAGCTATTTCTTGTAGCATGCTGTAAGGAGGAAGGAAAAGAAAAATATATATATGTTTTAACAATGCAATCTTTGATGCCAATTGAAATATCCCATGTAGTAGAGCTGCTTGCTAACAAGTACTTATAGGCAAAGATAATGACTATTCCGTGATAGGTAAGGCCCAGCCATTTGCCCCGAGGCTGAGAAGGGCTCTAATTTTGATTTGGGCCATGTGGACTTGTACCTACTATGCGCAGCGGGGTGTTAACCTGTTGGTGGCGGTAAAGAGACAATACTTGTGGCCGTGACATGTGAGGCCTTACCCAAGACCTTGCAGAAGAATTTGCGAGGTACTAACTCAGAGTTGGGCTGCTGGGTGGAACCTCCGTGTTGAGGTGAGTAGTTGGCCTCGGGCAAAATTTATTTATTTAGTACTTCTTACCCTTGGCAGGCTTGTTTCTTGTGGATGAGCATTAACATAACCTTACATGTGTGAGTAACTGGATAGAACCACAGAGAAAAAGGACTGAAAAAGGCATCTGACGAAACTATTTGACGTGATGCGAACCGAAGAATAGAATGAAATGCCGTGCCTAACAGTAAGGAAAATGTGTGCTCTTAAGAGAGGAACCTGAAAAAGGAGCTTTGATTGTGGTTTAAGCTTAAAGATAATATGTCGTATAATAAATACCCTATAATCGTTTACTTGATAGGCTTGGGATCGTAATTGTCTGTATTATAAGATGCCTGTAGGTGTAACGTCTTAGACAGAAACAGATAGCATGACCGAAAGTCAATCCTGATGGACTTCTTGAACGTAAATAACATAGTGAAATGTATGTAATATTAAATAGCGTAACAAATGATTGAATGCGCATGGAGAACCTTGTGAGTGTCAAGCGTGCAGAGACAAGTCCCCATTAGCTGTTAAGGATTTGAATTGTATTAGTTTGTTCATAATGAAGGCTGAGTGATTCCTCTATGTTTGATATGAAACAAGTAGGAATTCTGGTTTACCCTGTCTTTATTAGATTGCTAATGCTTTAACCTGTATTGCCTTGTATAATTGACGTAGACATGAAAATTAAGCGATAGTATGAGTCAACGTATGGTAATTTGGAACTCAATGTACTGAAATGCCCCTAATGGACTGCCAAAACAGTATATCTGTAATGAATAACCTGGAAGCAGTCACTATATGTATGTAAGTGTATTGAGGACCTGACGATGGTCCGATACATGCCTAAATATGTACAATGTGTAAACGTAAAAGGCAGTGTGAGGCCCAATATACGTATTTAACTGAAAATATATGCAAGAAATAAAATGCCTGAAACAAATTGTTGGATGAAACCGCTGATCTTGGTTTCTACTGAATTGATATGGACACCTAGTGTATGTGGTATAATAGGATCACAAAGTGAGTGACAAGTTAGGGAAATATATAAATTTGAGTATCATCCTTGTACTGCTATCTAATTATCTAGTAGACCCTTAGCCTGTAAGTGATTGATGTATTGAAAGCATGGATTAGCCTTGTATGATACTTCTGACATACGGTTTGTATTACTGTAAGGGTATATAAACTCATCATCGAAACTAGAGCTATAACGAGGCGGGAAATAATCCGCTAGGATACCTGATCTCATCTGAAACATAGTGGGTATGTATAACGGGGTCTGCAGGTGCCGCCCCCCAAGTACTACGTGTGTGTGTGCTGGCTGACTTGCTAGTGCTACAATGCGGTGAAACGATTACTCTAGGTTGGTGACAGGTGAGGCCCTGCTAATTGCCAAGCGGCTTGAGAGGCTCTATCTATGCGCTGGGGATAGCGTGGCGGGTTGTCGGCCTCTCGATGACAGTTAAACATAAGATAGAATGGGAGTGACAGGTGAGGCCCTCTCTATGCCACAATGCAAGGCGACTAACTATGATTTGGCCCGAGGGGTGTAGTACCTCTGAGTATGAGGATGGGTGTTGGCCTCGCGGGACCACTAACCTAAGGCGAAGAAGCCAGGGGGAATAATAACTAGTGGACATCTAGGAACCTGACAGCCAGCCACTGCTATCTAAGAGGGAAGGTTAGTTAGTGGGAGAGAGGACATACCATGGGATGAAAACAAGAGGGATAATGACGTAGAATCGTAAGGCTGACCGTAACTGGAGTGCCCTGTGAGCGCGTCGGGTCCATATGGTCAGTACGTATGAACTAGAATGCGTGTATGTATGTATGTATGTATGTGCAGGGCCGGCGCTACCTGTTAGGCGGACTAGGCAGCACCTAGGGCGCCCCTTGGGGGGGGGCGCCGGCAGGAGCGCTGGCCCCGCTCATGCTGCAGCCGCCCGAGCACTCTGTAGAGAGCCTCAGGCGGCTGCGGCTTTGCCCGAGCGGTGCGTCCATGAGGGCGGACTGCACCGCCCGGGCTCAGCATGGGGAGAGGGGCTGACAGGAGGGAAGCGCTCAGCTCTCAGCACTCCCTCCTGTCACTAACTCTCCTATAGCGTGGCCGAGCCCTCTATGGTATGGTCCGCGGGTACAGGGAGCATCTGTCTCCTGTACCCGGCCGGACTAACAGGAAGTGCACTTCCTGTTAGTCCAGCCGGGTACAGGAAACAAAAGCTCCCTGTACCCGCGGACCATACCATAGAGCTGAGTGTGCACTTCCTGTTAGTCCGGCCGGGTACAGGAAACAAAAGCTCCCTGTACCCGCGGACCATACCATAGAGGGCTTGGCCACGCTACAGGGAGGTAGGGGGAGAAATTGACATGGTGGGGGGGGGGGGGGGGGAAATGGACAGGTGGGGGGAAATGGACGGGGAATGGACGAGGGGGGGGAAATGGACAGGAGGGGGGGAAATGGACAGGTGGGGGGAAATGGACGGGGAAATGGACAGGGGAATGGACGAGGGGGGGAAATGGACAGGTGGGGGGGAGGAATGACAGGGGAGGGGTGAATTGACAGGGGGGTGAGACAGGGGGGGTGAATTGACAGGAGGTGAATTGACAGGGGGGGTGAATTGACAGGGGAGGGGGTGAATTGACAGGGGGGAAGAAATTGACAGGGAGGGGAATTGATGGGGGAATGAGAGTGGGGAGGGGAGAAGAGAGTGACAACAGGGGAGAAGAGAGTGACAAGGGAGGGGGGAGAACAGAGGGACAAGCAGGTAGAAGAGAGTGACAAGGGAGGGAGAAGAGAGGGACAAGAGAGGGAGAGGGGGGAGAAGAGATTGACATCCATCACACACACACACACACAATGCACCCCTTACACACAAAGACAATGCACCCCTTGCACACAGAAAAACACAATGCATTACACACACAGACACACACACACAAGCAATGCATCCCTTACAGATGCACACACTCAATGCATCCCGTACAT
Organism: Pelobates cultripes; assembly: GCA_933207985.1. Lineage (NCBI taxonomy): Eukaryota > Metazoa > Chordata > Amphibia > Anura > Pelobatidae > Pelobates > Pelobates cultripes. The sequence goes on from OW240914.1 coordinate 306,814,979, forward strand.
ACACAGAAACACACAATGCATTCCTTACACACACTCAATGCACCCCTTACAGATGCACACACTCAATGCATCCCGTACATACACAGAAACACACCTTGCAGCCCTTACACATACAAACACAGATTCAAAAAAATAAATAAAGGGCCTTAAAAAAAAATGGAGCTGCTTCCCTCCCAGAACATTGATTTTTGTGACCACAGTTACAAACAGCCTCCAGGGAGCCTGTTCTACACCAGACCAATGGAGCCAGACTGCAGCTAGAGCCCATCATCATCCTCATCTGGTTGTAAGTAGGCAATCTAGTATATTATTCGTGGCACTAATCTCTAGTCCCCAGAACCACTTCAGCTTAATGTAGTGGTTCTGGTGTCCATAGCCTGTCCCTGCAGGCCTTTTAATGTAAACACGGCGGCACTGCAGCACTGGCGTTAGTTAACATGGCAGATCATATGGGTGGGGCATTGTGATGTCACATGGGGGGAGGCGGCAAACTTTACTTTTGCCTAGAGCGGCATCCTTGCACCGGCCTTGTGTATGTGTGTATGGCCCTCGGGGCTCGTAAGTTTTTTGGGGGTTTTCTGGGTTTTGTTTTTTTTTTATATAGATGCGGATCTTGTTCATATTACTGTTACCACGCGTAATCGCCTTTGCCGAGGCTTGCTTATCAGAACTGCAAATAACGTGAGTGCGAGCTTAATGCACTTTGTTTAGACTCACATGTGCTTGTCTGAGCAGAGGCGTACAGGTCAAGGTAATCAGGCTATGATAGGTCTTAAATGTAGGTTGTCTATGCAAAGTTGAATATGTCAGAAATGTTTATTATTTCCTTCATTAATTTGGTAAAACTGAGGGTTCTGTATGAAAACAGCAATTACAGGCAACAAAATAAAGCAAATATACAAGTGTTACTAGCCAAGAGCATAAATGGTTAATTTAGCCATGCGAGGAAAGATTTACTCTTAAAGGGTCAATGAAACAATGTCAGAATCCTGCCTCTGAATGCTCATTACTTAAAAGTGCATGTGCGCTCCTCCATCGTCTTACTCTATCACCACACAATTTAAAAATAACATCTCAAGACACTTAAAATAAACATTGTGGATATTTGTGTGTTTTTTACGATACTGACATTGCGCAAATGCTTGGGTTTAGTATGTACTGGGAGAAGGCATGTAAACCCATGTTACCCTTTACTGACTGTATGAACTGTGCAGATAGTTAGACCATACCCGTATGCAGGTAATTATTTAACTAAGCAACACGTCATTCAAAAATATTTGCATAAAGTATTTGACGAACGACAATGGGAAGAGAAAATGTACAACGAGATTGTAAATTGTTAAACGGAAAATAGCCCTAACACGGCTATTTGCCGATTACCTGACGTTCGAATGTTTGGTGGTTTGTTTCTTTTTAGAAAACGTGATTAGAACTGCTGAACCACCCAGATAGCAGCATCACGTTGGCTGTCAGTTTACCAATAGCTCTATTTAGATTTTATGAATAAAACAACCTTGCATGTACTTGGTTCTGTCTCTTTCACAGAAAGTGAATAAAATGAGCACTTTCCAATCCTTGCTCCTAGATATCTTTTTTTTTTTTTTCAAGTCCACTGCTCATTAAATAGATCCCAAAACCAGCGACACAGTAAACGGGTTTTATTTTACTCATGTAAAGGTTTCACAGTACATGCTCAGTATCATTAAACAGCAACAAGTCTATGTATGAAATGTATTATTTTAGAATGGTATGCAGTATATTTATAGTAGGATTATAAAATACAAGTGCTTTCCTACCGAGGAATCAGAGGAATCGCTCCGTGTGTTTGAGTTACTTATTTGGTCAATGCATATATATTTGTGTACGCCTGTGATTGCGGTCTCATACGTGTGTTCTTATATCCAGTTAAGGGAAAAGTCGAACGGCGGGAATAGCCAGAACGCAGCTATTCTCGCTGGTTACCTGGTGTTCTTTAGTTTGTGAGTTTGCGAGTGTCTGTGGGAACGGAGGCTGGCGGGAAGCCGCAAGGAATGACGGGACCAGAGGCGCGCTGTTGAGCACCCGGAGGTTGTGCTGACGAGAGGGAGGCAAGCAGGCCAGAGCTTCCAGACAATGATGATAGGTAAACTGGGGTTACTGGGGATTTAAATAGGAAAATAACCCTCCCACAAATTCAGATAGAGAGATAGAGAGATAGAGAGATAGAGAGATAGAGAGATAGATATCTCACAATCCAAAAAGGTTATGGTGGGGAAAAATTGTGATTGAAAACCCCTTTCACCTGAAGTCTGTGGATAATTAATACAATGTTAAACAAAAATCTGCACACCAGTCAAGCCATAAGACTTGCTTTTCCCACAGAAATCCCATAACTGCAGCAATGTTACAACCGCAAAGGATTCTGGGTGGGCATATGCAAATTAGTTTAACAAAGAATCACATTTTTGCCTCATTCCATTTTAAACATGGATTCCCTTTAATCTGTGTTTGTTGTATACAGTTATGGGATTTCTGTGGGAAAAGCAAGTCTTATATATTCATAATCCATGTGCAGATGTTTTGGTACACAATCCCAGCAATTTGGTTGTGACTCTCTGTGTATGCTGTTCCTGCTAACATCTTACATCCATCTACTATGTGCTGGACTGTCTCAGAGACTGTGCAAAGAGGCCTCTGAGACAGTCCAGCACCTAGTAGCCGGATGCAGGAACAGCATACAGGGAGAGACACAACCAAGTGGCTGGGATTGTGTACCGAAACATCTGCACAGAATATGGATTGGATCTGCCTAAGTCCAGATGAGAGATACCACAAAGGGTAGTTGAGAATGACAGGGCTTGGATCCTGTGGGACTTCAAGATCCAGACAGACAAGCAAGTGCTGGCCAACCAACCAGACATCGTGGTGGTAGACAAGGAACGAAAGACTGCAGTCGTGGTAGATGTGGCAATACCCAGTGACTATAACATGAGGAAGAAGGAACATGAGAAGGTGGACAGTTACCAAGAACTGAAAGGATGTGGAAAGTGAAGGCAGTAGTAGTCCCAGTTGGGATAGGAGCACCCGGGGCTGTGACTCCCAAGTTGGGGGAGTGGCTTCAACAGATTCCAGGTGGGACATCGGAGATCACTGTCCAGAAGAGTGCAGTTCTACGAATAGCTAAGATACCGCAGAACCCTCAAAACCCAGGTGTCAGGATCTTACCTGATGGGGAGTCCGGCTCCCAGAGTTATACGCTCACCCTTGCAAAGTAGACACAGACCAGGGTGACCAGGTAAGACGCCACCTGGCCTGTGAGTCTGTGCACGGGGGCTTTCCAGGAAAAGTGCGCCAAGTCTCAGTACAGCAGGGATTAGCAGAAGCGTGGTCAAGGGAAGCCAGAATCAGGGAAGCCAGAGGTCAGAGTAGTCCAGGAGGAAAGCCAAGGTCAGAAGCCGGAATTAGACAGTAATCACTGGAACGCAGGTACGGAGTAACAGGAACCAAACAAGGGAACCAGAGTCAATGAACTGACACTGCACTCAGGGAGAGGCAGTGTCTTATACCTGGCTAATTGGTGATCAGCCACAGGTGTGCTGAGATCGTTGGAGCAGCCACAGAATAACGTCCAGCCCCCAGTGCTGGGTACAAGGCAAGATAGACTTCTGGCTATCTCTTGAGCTGATATGGTGGCTCAGAGGCAAAATAGCAGCCCCAGGACTGCAAAGTACCCTGGTTCAAGTCCGTCACCGGGCACTTCTGGGGCGACCTCGTCTGGCCGTCGGGATGTCGCGGTGAGAATCGTGACACCAGGCATGTGCGCTTTGTACTCAGAAAAAAAGGTAATTCGTTTAAACGTGTGCTCCACCAAAAAGCTGCAAGCCCTCCCTTGAACTATAACAAGTTGCAATCATAAGAACACAGTGGCATTACATTTTCATGTATGTGATATATTGCCGGACCTTGATTTGTTGGCTGAATACACTTCACTGAGGAGCACTGATTTGTTGATATTAAAGGCTGAGATCAGAAACTTTACCAGCAATCACTAGCACTTATATGGACTGGAGTAGATTAGAAAGTGAGTACTGGTCACAATTCAGTTGTCTTTTCATGTTCTGTGCTTAACATTGATCTAAGGGTTACATTGACTTTATATAGGGGACTAGACATTGGATATGGATGTCACCTGTGCTGAAACTATTATATACAATAACACATGTTATTCTTAGGCAGTTAAAGCCAGCATCTCTCAAATCCAACATGTTTGCCCTACATCATTGTATCCCACACGCTAAGGAAACAGTGCTAACAGTGTGTCATTTTATATTTCACCACAGTGATTATAATGACACAATTTTTCAACTCTTGTATTACAGTATGTTTTGATAGAAAATTGTACTGATATATTTTGTTTGCTTATTACGTATCACATATAGATAAACACTGTAAAAACATTATATACCAGCAAATACATTCACAAATTACAAATAAAGAAATATTAATATTTCACTGTAAGTCAGTTTTATTTCATATACTAAATCTATACGGAAGGAAAAAACATATAAATTATGTTTTCAGACTAATAACTTTATATAATTTGAGATGATTACTTTTATTTTCCCTTAAGATTTGTTATTGATTTTTATATTCGTAGCAGCTTTGATTGTAACATGAAATAAGTTGACTGATTTAATCATGTCTTCCTGCAATTGCTTCTTAAATTACCAGCACATAGTAAGTTAACTAACTAACTAACTAACAAACTAACAAACTAACAAGACAATGAATTTGTTTATTGGTCATTCTATTCATACTAATCTATGTATTTATCTATATTTCAGATTTACAAAACGTGAAAAATACAGAAATCATACTGACTTTACTATAAACCAGGATAAGAGCATTAATATCTCGAATACCGCAGACCCACTGGGTTTTTAAAACTTAACTTGAATCAGAGACAACTAAGGCATCATTTTTCAACCCATCCTACCCATAAATTCCCCTAAATTGTTCAGCAAACTGAACGACAACACCCACTACTGTCAGTACAGCTCTAGTATACATAAAGCTACATCATTGACTTTATCACAGCAGGGCTGAGTCCTACACCATACTACTTACTCTATTACTAAGCAGCATGGAATGTTAAGCTAATATAATTGACAAATGGTAAATATTACAGATAATCCTTTTATTTTTATAAAGTTAAATTAGTTAATATCATTATCTATACAGGATATGTAAGGTGGAGGGAATGGCCGGCCACTCTATGGCACACACTACATGGGATTCTAGTAGCGCATGTGACAACTAGGACCTAAAACCCTGTTTATTTACAGTTCTTACCAAAAACAGCAAACAGTCAATCTTGGAGGGCTTCCCTGGCTCGCCAAAGCAAACCATGTGCAAAGCTGTATTGCCATCATCATCACTCCACTTTACATCAGCTCCATGCTTTAGTAAAAGCTACATAGAAAGAAGAAGAAGAAAATGAGATTAGTTATCCATTTATGGCCCTCAGCTCATGCCAGCTGCATCTCTCTGATGGTTCAAATGAGCAGCTTGGGTTGGAACGTTAATGTTAATTCTGAAATATTCTTGTGGGTGAGATCTCACTTTATTTCCCTCAGTTGTGGTTTAGGTGAGCTAAAAATCTTTTGATACCCAAGTATGAGAAAACTAATAAACTTTTATGGTTCTATGTGTTTTCTGCGATTCTGTTTTGGCCACACAATTTGGTCTATTATGTCTCCATTTGCAGGATTTCTCTGAGCAACTTCAGAGATTCCACAATCTGCGGTGACTTGTTACCAAAACAGTAGACTTGTAGATATATTTCATTGCAAACAGCAATTCGACTGAATTTGGGCCATACGGATGAATTCCCAAACCGAAGCCGTATTGTAAATGAATCATGAAATAAGTGAAATGGCCAGGCCTTTTTGTTTTGATTCGTGATTTGGAACCAAAAAGATACATGACTGATGGGAAAAAAGATGACTGATGGCTAGGGAACAGTCACTCAATGGCTAATAGTGGAAAAACACGAGAGCATTAACAAATATATTATATATAATCTAATAATGTGAATTTTCTTTATTTTTTATTGGTTACAGTTTTCTCACTTGATCTGTGACCCAAATGGCAGGAATATGTGCCTATCATTGTACTGTAAAATATATCCATCATTTGCAGTACACTGATTTGACCATTTTCAAGCCCTTTTGGTTCTACTGATTGGTTTTCCAGAATCTTTCTTTGTTAACAAAATTCAGCTTTATTTTGGCAGAAGGGATTCAGGTGAAACAAACATTTCCACTATGTCTACAAAACAGTCAATGTTATTTACCAAAACATGAATTGTTAAAGTGCTACGGAATCTGTTGGCGCTATATAAATGGCAATAATAATAATAATAGTAATAACAGAAAATTACAAATTTTAGATAAACACTGGAACAATTTCTCCAAGACTACTAATTTTCTTACTATTAGCTACTTTTTGCCAATATTTGATATTTCCTGTTTAATTTGTAAAAATGATTTATTGATTGCTGCGGTGTGAGTTGATCATCTCTATGCACAATTTAGAGCAACATAACAAGAAAATCGGAGTTTGACATTTTCAAGTCTTCTATTTAGTCTGCAATGGTTGTTATATAAAATAAACTCTGCGTTTACTGACTTGACCCATTAATCATCAATTTGATATTAAAGGTGCATTACTACTAATACGAAAACCATGCTGTCTAGAACTTTTATTTTATATATTTTCTTTGTTCTTGCTTTTTGTAATTCTTGCACATATGAATTTGCCTCTGCGTCTTGCTTTATCAAAAAATAGCAAAAACAGATCAAATAAAAACACAGGCAAATACTGTGATACTTACCACTGTTTGAATTTCCGATTTTTATAAAACCACCTCAATTTTATTTAACTCTTCACCTTCTAGGCTACTTCACAACCATGTGCTATAGCGAGATTTAGGATTTTTAACTCACTGCATTTATAGACTAATATTTTTCTGTGTTATTCTCAAAAAATACCGTATATGTTGTTTTTCAATAGATCATACATTTTTAGTAAATAACTTTTGTTTACAAAAAATATCTAAATATCAAAAACAGCCAAAATACAAATAATAAAAAATAAAAAAATTGTGTGGTGTTCATAGAATTAAGAAATAAATGTGATGTTTCCACATCTAACATAATTTCAACTGTGAACATCACAGTCATCATATGCAGTTAAGGAGTTAAAAATATATTTTTGGGATAGGAAAAAAACATTGTCAATAAACATTATTCACTAACAAATTAAAATATAACCACATTCGGATAATAAAGACTATAATTCTTCCATGCTGAATTAGTCATCCTTCTATGGACCCGCGTTTTATTATTTTGCTGATGTGTGTATCCAACGGACATTTATTATTTCATAAACATATTTGCTTTAAGTACACATTACTTGTTTATTATATATTAAATCAGAACCGATGAGTTTTCATTTGGGAAATGTGTCAAAAATGACTTCACATCTGTGAAGAACAACTCATAAAATCCCTGCCAAGTTTTTAATGAAAGATTCCATGATGCTGATTGGCTCCCCTTTGTGTAACAGTTGTAATTATGTAAATATCTTAATTACAAACAAATTTAGAAAAGACAATGCAGCATTCTGTTACATTGTTACTATGGCAAATACATGAATTCATGACAGATTTATTACTATTTCGGAACAAAGAACAAAGCATTTTGTAACAATTCCTTTACACCAGTCATGTATTGCGGCAATGTAATTACGAGTGGGAAATGGTAGCCATTCTTCATGGCCATTATCTTTGCATTTATGTTTACTCAACAGTACTAAATGTGACTGACACTGCAAAGAACAGCAAGAAATGAAAATTCATTTTGGGGGATTCAGGTGATGATCATATCCATTGTGTCCAAAGATATAGATATGAAAACATTACAGTTGAATATGTAGGGTTAGTGTTTGCAGCAGGGTTAGTGTTAGAAGCAGGGTTAGTGTTAGGATTAGAAATAGGATTAGTGCTAGGGTTCATTAGTCTTAGCGCAGTATTAGGATATAGATGGTATTAAAGAACTGCTCATCTACACCCACTCATAGCTCTACCGTAGTCTTAACCTAAAGCATAGCCATAATCATAACTTTAGATTTAAATCCAACCATAACTATAGCCTTAACAAAATAACTAAACTGGAACCTAATCCTAACACTAACTCTTATATCAGCCCTAGATCTAGCCATAACCAACCCTAATCATTGCAATAACCCTAGCATTAACCCTAAGTCTTGAAAGACCATTATCAATATCCCACTAGACCCCAGACGAATAAAGTAAGACATGGGGTTGGTGGAGATCTACTGAGCAGCTCCCAATGGCAATAAATATTGTTATTGAAAACTATTGTTCTTTGTGTCTCCCGCAGTTGATTAGAATCCTGTATCTCTTACTGGCTCTGTCATTCTCTCCAATGTTTCTCTCATGAACAAATGCTACACATTTGGATAATTTTATCATTTCTATGAAGCAATATTCTAAAGTTATGTCAACTCTTGGATTTCTTTTTAATAAATAAGTGAGTAAAATGTTTTCAATAAATCAATCTCTAAAAAATTGCCAACAACCATGGATTTCTAGCTCATAACAAAGTCTTTTAACCAACATGATCGCGTTAATGCATTACAATATTTATGTCTCAAATTGTAGGTCTTTCCTGGTAAATCTACACGAACCCGTGATAGTTATCCTCATTACATATATATACCTTAATATGGAACTTCCTGAGCTGCTGATATTATAATTTAAAACAACTTTCAAATAATGCAGATCATTTCTTTTTTACCTGCTAAGTACAAGGGAAAAAAACATTTTAGCCAACCTATAATACATGGTATTAACTATCTCAAGTTCAAATACTCAAAAACTATACCAATTGCCAGTTTAACCTGATAATAAATTATAATCTACTGGGGAAATATGCTGATAGACCTTAGTCAGGACAGGATCTATACAATTTGGTTAATGACTGAGAGATTTGTGGAGAAACCTGAACCCTTAGGAAACACAACAAAATCCACTCAAGATAAACATTTCACTGTAGATAATACTACAATCAACACATACCTATGGCTGATCCCTTGAGAAACACAAACACAACAAAATCCACTCGATAAATATTTCACTGTAGAAAATACTACAATCAACACATACCCTATGGCTCTGATAAGTTAATGGTGGGACAGCTCTAGAGAGAGAGAACAAAACGGAGAACCTTGACTCATTAGGTAAAATGCAGTTGCTTTGTAAACATTCTGTGGTAGCCCTTTATATAAAATATGGTTATCGCTATACAATGCAGTTACTAGCACATTTATAAATACCATTTTGTTACATAAGGTTTCTGCTTTGAACCTCAATGAGATTGGGTTAGAGGAGAAACGTATATATTAACATGTCCATGGAAGAGTGCACAATTCACTGGTCCATTCTTGTGATACAGTACATAAAAGCTGATTTTAACAATGAACAATATGCACTTTGTCAGTATATGATGCAGGTGTTTAATACATTATATAAGTACATTTCTTTGGCAACATATGTCATATTCTGCTCATTTGCAACTAATTAGCTCATTAAAGCAGTAACTAAGAAGAACGTTTCATGCACAGTAAACCCTCAGGCAGTGGCCTATGGTGGCACATGAATGGATCAACATTGTTTGCTAAGGAGAAGAGACTTTATTTTGGATTGTTTATGTGTCCTGACATTCTCTAGGGATTCAGTATGCCAGGTATAATGATGCAATATCCCATCTACTGTCATGATAACTCACTTATGCCAGACCAAAGGGTAGTTTTTTGGTTAAAGAAAAAGTAAATCTAATTTTGCCTCTTTATAAATCAATGGTAAGACCCCACTTTGAGTTTTGGGCACCAGTTCTAAAGAAGGATATTGCAAAACTAGAAAAAGTTCAGAGGCAAGCTACAAAATTAATAATGGGGATGGAAAACATTATTTATGAAGAAAGCTCGAAAAATTGTATTTGTTTGCTTTATTTCTTTAGAAAAAAAAGGCATTGCAGAGGGGATATGATAGCATTTTACAACTATATTCAGGGTCAGTACAAATTACCATGTGCTAACATGTTCATTAGTAAGAATATACAACAGGCAAGAGGTCACCTATTGAGACTAGAAGAAACACATTTTCGATTACAGCAGAGGAAAGGATACTTTATAGTAAGAGCAATACAGATTTGAGGTTGTCTTATCAGATTCTGTGGAGACTTTTTTTTAAAGGGACACTATAGTCACCAGTGCAACTACATGTATTCCTGACCCTATAGTGTTAACACGACCATCTAGCCCCCTTGGGCCCCTCATGTGTCCATAATATAGTAAAAATCTTATAATATTCAAGCCAGAAGCTGTAAATCTGCATGCTGTTAGACTCAGAAAAAACAAGCAGTCTGCTGACATGTGATAGCCTGATCCAATCACAATGCTTCCCCATAGGATTGGCTGAGACTGACAAAGGAGGCAGATCAGGGACAGAGCCAGCATGATTCAAACACAGCCCTGGCCAATCAGCATCTCCTCATAGAGATGAATTGAATTAATGGATCTCTATGAGGAAAGTTCAGTGTCTGCATGCAGTGGGAGGAGATACTGAATCACAGGATGCTCGTGCACAGCAGATCTGAGTGGATGGAGTCATTCTGGTTCATTCTGAGTGACTGCAAATGGAGATGTTCCTAGCTTTCAATGAAAACACTGTATTTTCTCAGAAAATATAGTGTTTACATGAGAAAGGCTGCAGGGAGCTATAGTTCTCACCTGAACAACCTCATTAGGCTGAAGTTGTTCAGGTGATCATAGTGTCCCTTTAAAGTCTTGGGTATTTTATTTTTAAAAACTGAATTTTTAAGGATTTAATTAATATGATTGTGAACAGGTTGTTGATCCAGGTAGCGCAGTGGTTATATTCCTATTTGTATTCACGAATTTCTACATGTACTCCTTTCCTAAAACCCCTTTGATTTGTGATAGTTGACCTCAACGACCCAGGACAGCAACCACAACCTAACTACCTACACATTAATAAGGTTAATGGCTTGCTTGCTGCAAATTTTGCTCTCCTGCTTCTGGGACATGGTCCTTCCAATTTAGAATGATTTATTATATTCTCTAACCAGTATATGTCACCATTACCATTGCAGCAGTAAAGGGTGCATATACAATATTTCCCTTGAGGAAAGTCATAAGTTTGGGGCATTACTCTGTGAATACATTCAAATATTCAGGATAAAAAAAAACAGATTCTGCAATATATATTTGCCATAAACCTAAGTACCCTTTTATGTTTTATCTATATATTCCTGTTACATTATTCTCTTCACATTTTAGGAGCGTGGGATACAACTCAACATAACCTTAGAAAATGTTATTTTGTTTGCTGATGCTCTAACCAGGAGTACAGGAACGATTTGTTTGATAGTTGAAGAATTTCAACTCTAATTCAATTAAGGTTAGGGGACATTAAACAAAAGATGCCGGATGGCAATACTGATAATATAACATAAGATTTGCTGCTAGAATCTTAAGACATGAAACAGCACAGAACCTTACACACAGTCTCCAACCCCAGCAGCCCACACTCTTGTTGTTCTAAAGGGAATATCTATACACAGCATGAAGCATTAATAACTGGTTACAAGGCTTTCAATATAAAGAATTAATCTATCTGTATTTTACGGAAAAGCAGTATGTTGATTGTCATGGCAACAATTCACACAATTTTCGTTATATAATAACAGAGTCATATAAAAAAGTTCCTTGCTAATGAAAAGTACAAATACCTAAATCATAGTCGAACAACACATTATGCTGCAGCATTTTTTTTCCATCCAAGCATAAGACAAACAAAACTGTGACTTTAAAAAAAAAAGTAAAAATAACTTTATTAAAATCACAATTAATCTTACGAAACTTAATGCTTAAATTTAAAGTTCATTGCTCAGTATGATGTCCAACTGTGCATTAGAATGATGAACAAGTGTTGAATTTCTAAAAGCGTAACAAAAATAGCACCCAAAATGCTGTAATAGAAAACCTGTTCCTCCTGGATGATTTTAAAATAGTGTTATTAATAATTTTAATTAAATCTTGATGGTTTTCATACATACAGTAGTTGGTTGTGGGATAACTGAATTATATAACATTAGTGACATCTTAACAATATATACTCAAAATATAAACATAAAATTCCAAATATCTTTGAGTACCTGTCACGTGTGCAATTTATATGTTGCCTTGTTTTCCAGTTACTTGAAATTATTCCCAAACAATAATGTTGTTACTGTAAAGGGATTTAAAACTTTGCCATTTTTATTTACATGTACAGATTTGGCTGATTAAATTTTAAATTCTATCAATGTGAACTAACACATATGAAAACAAAGGTTGTATGTATTTGAGTCTACAATATTGGGGTTATTTCTAAAAAACCTTTTTTAACAAAGTTCATAAAACCAACACAATGGATTTTTTCCTGATGATTGTCACAGAAAGAAACACTCATAGCCACATAACAAATGTATTATACATGATAGTGGGGATTGTTATTGAAAAGCAAGTCTTATGGCTTGACTGGTGTGTGTATTTGTGTTTAGCAATGTATTAACTATCCACTTGCTTCAGGTGGAAGGGGTTTTCATCCACACTTTTTTCCCCACCACAATGCTTTTGGTATGTACTTTACAAGTAACCATAGTAACCAAGCCTCCATAGCAAGCCAGTAACCAACTTCATGCTGATGAGTTGCATTAACAATGAAATGGCTGTCCATGAGTGGTTTACTGGCTTTGCACCTCTCCCTGAGTTTATTTCAAAGCTGTTGTATACAGCAGGCACATACTCCAAGGAATCCAAATATAAAAGTGGAATAATGAGGCAAAAATGTGGTTCTTTTTTAAGCTCATTTGAATATGCCCACCCAGAATCCATTGCAGTAGTGAAAGCACTGTGAAAGTGAGCTTTCTGTGGGACTGGTGTGTATTTGTGTGTGTATATATATATATATATATATATATATATATTGCCAAAATACCAGAGTATTCCTCTCTTCCTCAAGTCTGAAGCCATACTGATCAATCTGATAGAGTTCAACACTTAACCCCTTAGTGACCAGACCGTTTTTCAATTTTCTTACCGTTAAGGACTAGGACCAGGGCTGTTTTTACATTTCTGCTGTGTTTGTGTTTAGCTAAATAGTTTCTAAATTTTGTCCTGAGTTTAGAAATACCCAATCTTAACCTGTTCTTAGCTTTTTTTTGCAAGTTATAGGGCTATAAGTACAAGTAGGACATTGCTGTTTCAAAATACACTGCTCAAATAAATAAAGGGAACACTTAAACAACACAATGTAACTCCAAGTCAATCACACTTTTGTGAAATAAAACTGTCCACTTAGGAAGCAACACTGAGTGACAATCAATTTCACATGCTGTTGTGCAAATGGGATAGACAACAGGTGGAAATTATAGGCAATTAGCAAGACACCCCCAATAAAGGAGTGATTCTGCAGGTGGTGACCACAGACCACTTCTCAGTTCCTATGCTTCCTTGTTGATGTTTTGGTCACTTTTGAATGCTGGCGGTGCTTTCACTCTAGTAGTAGCATGAGACGGAGTCTACAACCCACACAAGTGGCTCAGGTAGTGCAGCTCATCCAGGATGGCACATCAATGCGAGCTGTGGCAAGAAGGTTTGCTGTGTCTGTCAGCGTAGTGTCCAGAGCATGAAGGCACTACCAGGAGACAGGCCAGTACATCAGGAGATGTGGAGGAGGCTGTAGCAGGGCAACAACCCAGCAGCAGGACCGCTACCTCCGCCTTTGTGCAAGGAGGAACAGGAGGAGCACTGCCAGAGCCCTGCAAAATGATCTCCAGCAGGCCACAAATGTGCATGCGTCTGCTCAAATGGTCAGAAACAGACTCCATGAAGGCCCGACGTCCACAGGTTGGGTTGTGCTTACAGCCCAACACCGTGCAGGACGTTTGGTATTTGCCAGAGAACACCAAGATTGACAAATTTGCCACTGGCTCCCTGTGCTCTTCACAGATGAAAGCAGGTTCACACTGAGTACATGTGACAGACGTGATAGAGTCTGGAGACGCCGTGGAGAACGTTCTGCTGCCGTCAACATCCTCCAGCACGACCGGTTTGGCAGTGGGTCAGTAATGGTGTGGGGTGGCATTTCTTTGGGGGGCTGCACAGCCCTCCATGTGCTCGCCAGAGGTAGCCTGACTGCCATTAGGGTACCGAGATGAGATCCTCAGACCCTTTTGAGACCATATGCTGGTGCTGTTGGCCCTGGATTCCTCCTAATGCAAGACAATACTAGACCTCATGTGGCTGCAGTGTGTCAGCAGTTCCTGCAAGACAAAGGCATTGATGCTATGGACTGGCCCGCCCATTCCCCAGACCTGAATCCAATTGAGCACATCTGGGACATCATGTCTCGCTCTATCCACCAACGTCACGTTGCACCACAGGCTGTCCAGGAGTTGGCAGATGCTTTACTCCAGGTCATACAGGCATGTGGAGGCCACACACACTACTGAGCCTCATTTTGACTTGTTTTAAGGACATTACAAAGTTGAATCAGCCTGCAGTGTGTTTTTCGATTTTAATTTTGAGTGTGACTCCAAATCCAGACCTCCATGGGTTAAAAATTTTGATTTCCATTTTTTTTATTTTTGTGTGATTTTGTTGTCAGCACATTCAACTATATAAAGAACAAAGTATTTCAGAAGAATATTTAATTAATTTAGATCTAGGATGTGTTATTTTTGTGTTCCCTTTATTTTTTTGAGCAGTGTATATATATATATTTTAAATGTATCAACATCGACATTGTAACACTGTTATCTGTCATAAATCTCTGAATCACACCTCACATGTACATATTTTTTTAAAGTAGACAACCCACGGTATTCAATATGGGGTATGTCCAGTGTTTTTTAGTAGCCACTTAGTCACAAACACTGTCCAAAGTTAGTATTTATATTTGTTTGTGTGTTAAAAATGCCAAAAACTATTATGAACGCTAAATTTGGTCAGTGTTTGTGACTAAGTGGCTACTAAAAAAGAATGGACATACCCCATTTGCAATACCTTGGGTTGTCTACTTTCGCAAATGGTATGCCATCATGGGGGTAATTCACATTCCTGGGCTACCATATGGTCTCAAAGGCATCGTAACAAACCAGGCAAATTTAATGTGAAAAAACTGAAAAATGTAACATGCTATATTTGACCCTGTAACTTCCCAAAACACCATAAAACCTGTGCATAGGGGGTACTGTTTTACACGTGAGACATCGCTGAATACAAATATGTGTATTTTATTGCTGAAAAGCAATCAGTATTATGACATTCACAGTTAGAATGTCACGTAGAACTAAAAAATGTTTTTAAAGTCTTTTTTTCTCCCATTTTTTATATTTTATTTATATTAAATTATGTTTCATACCTAAATATTTGATGTTAAATGAAAGCCCTGTTTCCCCTGAATAAAATGATATATAATAAGTGTGGGTGCACATAATATGAAAGAGGCGAATTACGCCTGAACAGACATATAGCGCAAATTCAAGTTTTTGTTTACGTTTTGTTTTGATCACAACGTGTACATTTGGCTCAGTCCTTAAGGGGTTAAGGGATCATACTGATGATGTAACACTAATTGTTTTCATTTGATTGCAACACAAAACAATGCATATGATGCAGCAACAATGGATGGATATGATCAACAAGAGTTTGCATAGTAACAGACTAATGGTTCTAAACTCCCGGTCAATACTCAAAATGTTCTATATCAGTAGAATTTTGCACAATTCTCTGTAATTTATTAAAGTTGAAAAAAGTGCTGCTGAGCATTTTTTAAATTTAAAGAATGTTGTCAGTTGCTAATATCATGTATGTAATCTGGTTCTCTCTCAAAAAAGATTAAAAACCACAGTTAGAAATCAGTTTTTGTTATCTTTAAATACTACTTAACCACTTTTATAATGTCTTAATTTTCCAACAACCAGTGGCGTACATACCGGGGTCACAGGGGTCGCGGCTGCGATATGTACCCAGTGTGGCCAGCCTCTGCTCCTGGGGGGCCGGCCCCCCAGGCTGGCCCTGGTGTCACCCGGCGGGCAGGCTGGCGGGCGTGCGAGGGAGCACTCTCCCCTGAGTGCTTCCTCTTCAGCTCCCTCGCGCACCGCACTGATACCGGAGCCATAAGATGACATCATATTCCGGCTCCCAGCATCAGTGCGGTGCGCGAGGGAGCTGAACAGGGAGCACTCAGCCAGGGAGAGTGCTCCCTCGCACGCCCGCTAGCCTGCCCGCCGGGTGACACCACTGGACCCCAGGGAATCCCCTCAGCTCTCCCACAGGTAAGGAGGCTGGGGGCGATTAAATTTTTTTTTTTTAAACGTGTGTGTGTGAGTTTGAGTGTGTCTTAGTGTGTGTGTTAGTGTGTGTGAGTGTGTGTGTGTGTAGAGTGTGTGTGTGTTAGTGTTAGAGTGTGTGTGTGTGTTAATGTGTGTGTGTGCTAGTGTGTGTGTATGTTAGTGTGTGTTAGTGTGTGTTAGAGTGTGAGTGTGTGTGTGTTAGAGTGTGTGTGTGTGTTAGTGTGTGTGTGTGTTAGTGCGTGTGTGTCTTAGTGTGTGTATGTTAGTGTGTGTGTCTGTTAGTGTGTGTGTGTGTGTGTGTGTGTGTGTGTGTGTGTGTGTGTGTGTGTGTGTGTGTGTGTGTGTGTGTGTGTGTGTGTTTGTGTGTGTGTGTGTGTGTGTGTGTGTGTGTGTGTGTGTGTTAGTGTGTGAGTGTGTTAGTGTGTGTTAGTGTGTGAGTATGTTAGTGTGTGTGTGTGTGTTAGTGTGAGTGTGTGTGTGTTAGTATGTGTGTGTGTTAGTGTGTGTGTGTGTGTGTGTGTGTGTGTTTTAGTGTGTGTGTGTGTTAGTGTGTGTGTGTGTAGTGTGTGTGTGTTAGAGTGTGTGTGTGATAGTGTGTGTGTGTGTTAGAGTGTGTGTGTGTTAGAGTGTGTGTGTTAGTGTGTTAGTGTGTGTGTCTGTTACTGAGTGTGTTTGTTTGTGTGCGTCTGTTAGTGAGTGTGTATGTATGTCTGACTGTCACTGAGTGTGTCTGTCAGTAAATGTATGGGTCTGTTAGCTAGTGTGTATGCGTCTGTTCGTGAGAGTGTGTGTGTGTCTTAAGCACTTACCTTTCTCCAGCGCAGGACTCCCTTGGCGCTGGGTATCCCTCCGCCACGATCCGCCTCTCGGCTCCGAATGCGCATGTGCGGCAAGAGCCGCACGCGCATTCAAACCGCACATATGTAAGCATTACTCAATGCTTTCCTATGGACGTTCAGTGTCTTCTCACTGTGATTTTCACAGTGAGAATTGCGGAAGCTCCTCTAGCGGCTGTCAGTGAGACAGCCACTAGAGGCTGGATTAACCCTCAGTGTAACATAGCAGTTTCTTTGAAACTGCTATGTTTTCAGCTGCACGGTTAAAACTAGAGGGACCTGGCACCCAGAGCACTTCATTGAGCTGATGTGATCTGGGTGTCTTTAGTGGTCCTTTAAGTGTATGTGTATCTGCATGCACTGGAGTACATACCGCGGTCATGTGTTGCGGCCCCAGCCCGCGCAGAGTAACCGGGGCCCACGGATCAGTTTCGCACCGGCGCCCCAAGGGTTGTGTGTACACCACTGCCAACAACCCATATCGTGTTTTCTATGATGTCCAACAAACTTACCAGCTATCAACTTTATTTTCTCATCTGCATTCTTTAAATATAGCAATTGGTGCATCCACTAGATTATAAACTCATGGGCTTCAGGAGAGGCGTGACAGCTTTTAGCACTGAATCATTTGTAAGTGTTTCCAGTAACTAGGATATATATATCTCCAATATGGATTGTTAAGAAATTTACAACATGTTGGACTGAAATGTGCAACCCACATCATTTTTTTAATGGTTTATCACATCAAAGATTCAGGTTGTTTTACTAATTTCATTTACTTCCTAAATTTATTAAACAGACTTTTCAGGTACTTGTGTCAAAAAAAGCATAGCACAGTTACACACAAGGTGACCTTAGGTGCCCCCTAGAGCCCAGGCTTTATACGGGGGCACAGAATTATACATTTTATTGGCTCCATTGTGAGGGATGAAAAGAGGCTCCCAAACAAGTAATCTGCCCGGGGGCCTGTGAGATTTTAAAGGGACACTACAGACACCCAAACTACTTAAAGTAGTCTGGGTGCATTGTCCCTGTTCCTTAACCTTGCAAGGTAAACATTTTAGTTTCTGAGAAACTGCAATAATTACATTGTAGGTTAACAGCCACCAGAGACATTTCCAGGTGTTTCACAGAGTTCATATGTTTGAAACAATGCTGGACACCCTTATACTTTACATGAGGATGCAAAGTGTCTTGAAAATCCCCATAGAAAAAACGAAAACGCATGTGACATTAGGAACCTCCATCGCCGAGACGTTACGGGAGGAGGGACCAATCCAGTGCTGATGGTCTGCGGCACTTCAATCGGGTAAGTAAAAGAAAGGGTTTTAACCCTTTTATGACCGGTAGGCCGTGGAGGCAGAGGGATACTAAAGTTTTGTATTTCTATCACTGTTGTGTTCATTTAAGCCAGGGGTCCTCAAACTGTGGCCCTCTAGATGTTGCTGAACTACAACCTCCATGGTTCTTTGAATTATGTAGATAGCCAGAGAAGTTCAGCAACATCTGGGGGGAGTTTGACTACCCCTGATTTAAGCCTTCTCTGAGAAGAAGAAGAAGAAGAGAAAAGGTGTTTTTTTTTTCTTTTAACTTTTACATCCATCGATATGAAGAAGTACTGCACAAGCAAGCCTGAGCAATATTACTTGAGCACATGCAATGCTTTTCTGTTGGTTTCATTGGTGGAAATGTTTAACCTTTTTGGATATAGTTTATAAGACTGCCGATAAAACAGGAAAGGAATATGCAATAATACCTGCATTATTTTCACATCTCTGCTGCGTTGCAAAGCGGTTGCCCCTCTGTAATCTAATATATCTACATCAAGTTGTAAATGCAAAAGTGTCTGAAAAACAAAGAAGAAAAAATAAATTAAAATCTCTACTAGTAACATTAAAAGGCAAATAATAAACTTTTTGAGATATCCAGAGGCCAATTCAAAGGTGGCTTGTAAAACACCACCATCATGCTATTCACTGAAAAACTGAGTATTGGGGAAAAAATATCAACTTAAAGTAACACTGGCAACATAATAACTTCATCGCAAGGTGAGTTGGTTATGGTGCCTGCTGGTCCTAGGTGTTGTCTTACCTTGAGGGGTAAAACAGTTTCACACTAAAATTGTGAAGATCAGTATGGGGGACCACCTGGCACCCCGCCTGGGTATCTCCGCCAATTGCGCTTCCTAGTATTCGCCGAGCACCATAAGCACCACAGCGGACACCGTAACCACTCTAGCCCTCTTAGCTGCCACAGCTTGGCTGGGTTCTCGCCGTTCCTTCCCACCCTGGACCAAACACCTGGATCCAGCTTCCAGTGGGAAGACCTCTCCTCCAAAAGAGTATCGCTGTATAGCCAGTAAAAAAGCAAGTGATATAGCAGTACAGCTGTTCCCTCCACACATGAGCCAATGCTTAATGCTGGGAGTCATCTGTTTTATTCAGGGCCACACACAGCCTTTTATGCAATAGCCCATGCAAGGGGTTTCCAATACAAGAATACAGGGAAATCCCATCCATGATCCTTCGTGCCTGAGAGATAATTATCTGAGAAGCAAACATATAATTAAATTATCTCTCAGGTACAAAAAAACATACAATTTACAAACATCCCTAAAGTATCCCCAAAATTCATAGAAACCCCACAAAAGTTACATTCTCGGATAGACCTGATCTGGGTGACCAACATATCCAAAAATCACCCAGATCGGTTCAGTGGTTCGGTTTTTCCATGGAAGTCAATTATTTGACCGACCGCACACATGGTCCTATGCCCAAAACCGTTTCATGAAATCAGTGCTAATGGTTGGTCTCTTTGGGAGTATAAAAGTGCATAAAATACTGAGCATAACATAATTACAGTGTGTAACTTGTTCACCTCATTCATGGGAATGATTCCACCGAACAGTGCCCCTCCAAGTTGTATAGAATTGAACGCCGGCGATTATGAAAGTCCTGTAGTGTTTAGGAGTTTGAGTGTCCGATTTTAGTTCCATGAACTCGTCGACTAAACACCGCTGCCTGCGTTCATGCGAGCAAGATGGCCGCCACCTCATGGTCATTCATAAGAATTGCGGCCACCCAGACGAACAATTAGAACACTGCGGTGGAACTTGTTTAAAGGTGTAAATTGGGCTTAACAAGCACATGGGTGATCTCTGGTTCATGTGGTTGTTCGGTTCCTGAACAATATAATCAAAAATCACACAAACAGAGCCTTTTAAAGTGTATTTTGCAGGGCCCATATTCCTGAGGTAGTAGGCTGGCAAGCAGGCTCCTCCAGGAGCCCGTGGTGAGGTTATGTTCGCCACAATCAGCTTATTATTGGCACCAATAATCGGCTGAGTGTGTTAAATTGCACCTATTACGAGCTTTCCAATCAGTGAACTGTCTTTGAAAGGTACATATCTCAATGAAGCTGGGGGCATGGGGAAGGACAGGCTGACGGGCACCAACCTTCAACTATGAAAATGGTTTAATTCCCTGTGGTAAGATGGCAGCCAGGACCGGCAGGCACCCTAGCAACTATAAGTGGTGGGTGTCTCTTGAAACCCCGGTGAAATAGAACATTTTAATACTTATCATATTTAACGGTACAGTGGACAGAAATGCAGAATTAGTATTTCAATTAAGTGCAACCTCAGGTTTTCCATTAGGCAGAAAGCCTTTGGACCTTATACCAGTTATCAGAGAAGGATCATTTTACTAACATGAGGGTTCTTGGAAGATGATCTATGATCTATTTAATGGTGCACTGCATTGTGCAAATTATTATTGTTATTGAACTTTCTCTGTCATTTATTACTATTATTATTATTATTATTGCGATTTATATAGCACCAACCGATTCCGTAGCACTTTACAATATTATTAGGGGGGGATTTGACTATAAATAGGACAATTACAAGAAAATTTACAGAAACGAAGGGTTGAAGAGGGCCCTGCTCAAACGAGCTTACAGTCTATAGGAGGTGGGGTATAAAACACATTAGGACAGGGAAAGGAAGTCAAATTAGGTGGGAGTGGAGCAGAGCTGGAGGAGATAGTAGAGTGCTGCCCCTTAGGAGAGAGCAAGATGCAAGTATGAGAGGTAGAGGTTAGTCTGGGAGGCCATAGGCTTTCCTAAAGAAATGAATTTTAAGGCACTTCTTAAATGATTAAAGACTAGGGGAGAGTTTGATGGCGGTAGGCAGGCTATTCCATAGGACGGGAGCCACCCGCGAAAAGTCCCGCAAGCGCGAGTTGGCCATATGGGTATGAGCGGCGGACAGAAGGTGGTCACGGGCAGAGCGGAGGGTGAGGTGTGAGAGGACTGACTAGAGAGGAAAATCAGTCTGGCGGCAGCATTCATTACAGACTGTAGCGGGGCAATACGGCTATTAGGAAGACCAATTAGGAGAGAGTTACAATAGTCCATGCGAGAGATTACTAGAGCATGGACGAGCTCTTTAGTAGCATCTTGTGTAAGAAAGGGGCGGATGCGGGCGATGTTTTTGAGGTGGAATTGGCATGGTTTGACAACAGACCGGATGTGAGGCTCAACGGTGAGGCCACAGTATACTGACACCAGAGCTGTCACACATGAATTTATATATATTTTTATTTTTTTTAAGCACAAGGGATCCAACAAGGAATTTTGCTTTTTTGTGAATATGTATTTCCTATTCTGTGCATCAAAAATTGTAACTACATGTAATAAGTTACATTGGCATAAATAGCTAATTCTTGAAAAAAAAAATCTATTTTTGGATACTAGGGGTTGCACACTTTCTTTGAGTATTATATCTAAATATCTGCTTCTGCTGACTTAATAAATATATGCCATTTTAGATGTAAATAAAATAAAATAATTATAATAAAACTTTTGGCAGTAGGTCAGTCCAGAGAATATAAGAGCGTCTGAACAATGAAGGTAACTGCCACAGGCCCATACAGGATCAGCCAAGTCACAAGCATGAGGCAAGTCTCATTTGGTCCCCAAATAGACATCCTGAGTCCCAAGTTCCAACCAGGGTAGCAAAGATCAGGAACCCACTACTACCCAGCCATCAGGATAATAGGTGAGCATGGGCACAGTACCTTCCAAGCCCCAGTTCCCATGTGTGGGCTTCTGTAGAGTGGAGGTGGTGGAAGAGAGTTGACTCTTTGAAAACACTCCTAGTGAAGATCAGCGGTGCAAATTTCCTGAGTGTTGGTAATTGTGTTGCTTTAGTAGGCCTGGGCCCTCTGTCTGGGTGATGTTTCTGCGATGTATATTGGGGTAGGGGCGCTTGTCAGGGACGTATTAGCCATGAGGAAAACAAGGCATTTGCCTTGGGCGGCACTTTCCAGGGGGCGGCAAAAAAAGCCTGGCGGCTAACTGACAATCCAGGCGGGCAGGGGGCTAACTAAAAATCCATGTGTGCGGCATATTCCGGCTCCGGCATCACTCAGCGGCGCGCAAGGGAGCTGAACAGGAGAATCAGTGCTCCCTCGCCGCCTGCAGTCACCGGCCGGCCGCCCAGCACCCCAGCAGCCCAGCAGCCTCACTGGACTCCAGAGAAACGAGAATCCACCCCAGCATTCCCAAAGGAGGCTGAGGGGATGCCGAGTGAAGCACAAAACCAGGATACACCACTGGCGCTTGTTTCACAGACTCCTGTCAGCTTTCCAACATCAGCCAGAAGTTGGTGCATAATGAGTCGAAGGCTGCCAGAACATCCCATCGACGCTCAGCATGTGCTGCCCCCCATGTGGACACTGCCTTACCGCCTTCCCCTGCCATCAGGTAGCAGGAGGGTCCATGAGGATCCACTGAACCGACTGCCAGTGATTGTAGATGCCAGGATAACCCTCTCTGGCGGGGGTGGGGAACAAGACTAGTCAGGTATAGCCCTCTCCCAATGGACACAGGGCAGGAAGATCGGCCTCCTCCTCGACACCCCAGCCCTCAGTTAGGCCTCCACTTTAGTTTTCACTTTTGCTTCACTGCGAGCAGTGAGAAGCACGCTGTGCATACTGGGCACGTCCTCCAAGGTCCCAGTCTCTACAATTTATAAGTGGTGTGCTTCCAATGCATCAATTTAGGTGATTTTAATAAGTTTTGGCACGTAGATCATGCAAGACGCATCCGTCCAGTATGGCGGTCAAGCCCCGCCTCCCCCCAAACAGAACATTTTTACACAAAATTTACAAATTAGTTGTCAACTCCCCACAGCTCACTGTTTAATGAATAAGCCCTATAGTGTATTTTACATCAACCCTGTGCAAAAGAAAGTTATTTATCTTTTTTCTAGATTAAATATATTCAGTCAGTTAGGACCCTTTAATAGGGAAATATCTATGAACCCTATAGAGATTGAAGGGTGTTTATGGAACAGTTAAATGCGGTTTAAAAATCTTTTTAAAGTTTCATTGTATTTAGTGATAGCTTCGTGAAATTATTAGCTAATAACTTAACTGTCCATCACTCACCTCAACGAGTTCTGCTTCTCCATAATATGCAGCCACATGCAACAGTGTGCTTCCATCAATACACCTGGAATATACAACAAACAGATCACAGAACCTTCTCACAACACAACAACTTATGTTTTTGAAGTGACATATTTTCTGTTTAGACTTTTGTAGCATAGATAACCTCCATACACACACAGTACATGTATTTAAATAGCTGAAAATCAATGAAAAGTAGAACTGAACTATATGGTGTGCCCAGCCTACACATCATTGTTCTAAGAAATCTCCATCCTGAGCTCTAAGCAGCACTGTCACGCCATCCCAATAAAAAAATAGTATTTCATAAAGATAAAATCTTTATGAAATACTCCTTTTCACTGTGTTGGAATTTCAGTCCAACCCAATCAAGAGAAATACAGAGACAAAGTAAGGACTAGTTCGTCTCTGTATATTTCCTCCAGCTGACTATCTTAGACTTTGGACAAACTACAGTGTCAATCCCGACAACCGTCAGCAGTGACAGCTGCAGGGAATTGGCTCTGTTTATGGAAGAATTCACAGTCTCGTTGGATCCTCTATAATCCTCGATGCTGTACTCTTGCGCATGCTGAAGAGGGTCTGATGGAAGAAGATGGTGGAGCCCGCAAGGGACAGGTTCAATTAAGAAAATCTCATCTTTACCTGCCCCACCAGTGACTGAACTCCACAGCGGTGATGTCACCGTCAGGGGTCTTTGTGAAATTGTCAAAATCCCCAGACAGTGACAGTGCCACTTTAACAAGAGCATTATCCAAAAGTCTGGATAAAGAACCTAAATAAAACAAGTGGCATCACTCAGGAACACTTAGTACAATATATTTAATCTCCTTTTATTTACAATCGATCTTTTGTTTAATTTGCTTTTCAGGCACCTGGACATGATCCCACATTTACAGACCCAGGCATGCTCTACGTGTCCATTTAACTAATAATTTAAGATATTGTTTAGAGTGCATACCTACTTTTTCGTTTTTGGTTTTATAATTGGAAAACCTTTTTTTATTGACGTATTTAGCAATTCTCTACGGATATCTTAAATAGGCTTACTTGCTAAATCAAAGTATTTCATACGTATTACGTGAATGACATCTATTTCCTAAATGAAAAGATTGATGGCATGCATTCAATAATATCTATCAATATTTGTGTCCACCAGCTCTGTGTTCTGCATTGTATCACTTTGCAGATTAAGAGCTAGACACTCATAATAACATCATTAATGGATTTTGAGAATCCTCCAGCAAGCCAATTAGGAGGAAAAAAATGTGCAACTATGTTGGAGTCTGCTTAGCTCTCCACTTCCTGAATACTCTGGATAAAATTCTATTTTTAGATTATGACAACAACAAAAAAAATGGCTGGGAAGCATAGATATGTGTCATATCAGTCAAGATATTTTTATCTCTAACATTACTTGTTCATAGTGCTTTATTAAAAGCATTGAACAAAAAAACAAAAACATTTTATTCCTGCTATGAAATAAAACAATAGTATATATGTTACATAGCTACATATAGTTACATAGCTGAAAAGAGACTTTCGTCCATCAAGTTCAGCCTTCCTCACATATGTTGTTGCTGTTGATCCAAAAGAAGGCAAAAAAACCAGTCAGAAGCGCTTCCAATTTTGCAACAAACTAGGAAAAAATTCCTTCTTGACCCCAAAATAGCAGTCAGATGTCTCCTTGGATCAAGCAGCTATTACCCCACTAATTAGAAATTAAATCCCTGTATCTTATGTTTTTGCAAGTATTTATCCAATTGCAGTTTAAACATCTGTATTGACTCTGACAAAACCACCTCTTCAGGCAAAGAATACCATATCCTTATTGCTCTTACTGTAAAAAACCTTTTCTTTGCCTTAGATGAAATCTCTTTTCTTCCAGCCTAAATGCGTGACCTCGTGTCCTATGTATAGCCCTGTTTACGAATAGATTTCCAGATAATGGTTTGTACTGGCTCCGAATATATTTGTATAATGTTATCATATCCCTCTCAAGCGCCGTTTTTCCAAACTAAAGAGATTTAAATTTTTTAACCTTTCTTCATAACTAAAATGCTCCATTCCTTTTATCAATTTTGTAGCTCGTCTCTGCCATTTTTCTAGTGCCATGATATCTTTCTTGCCCAAAATTGCACAGCATATTCAAGGTGTGGTCTTACCAGCGATTTATAAAGAGGCAAAATTATATTTTTATCTCGAGAATTTATGCCCCTATTTATACATGACAAAACCTTACTGGCCTTAGCAACGGCAGATGTTGTTTACATGTCTGCTACATTTAATATTCTGTTAGTGGCAGGGCCGGCTGGCCCACCGGGATACCGGGAAATTTCCAGGTGGGTCGCTGCACTTATGGCCAGGCAGGTAGGTCTAATACCAATTCCTAATACAATAAAAAAAATCACAGTGGAATTATTGAGGAAAGTGCTGGGGGCTGCTGTTACTGCATAGAGGCTATGGCGGCCGGAGGGAGCACTGTAGGGAGGGAGCTTTCTGTGCTTCTCCTGCACTCAAGTTCCACCCCAGTTCTCAAGATCCACCTCCACACACTAGCTCCACTCCACCCCAGTGGGAAGAGGCCAGGAAATGGAGTCTTCACCTCCTAGGGCTTCTACAGCCTTCAGTGCAAGGTAGGTTTCAAATATACTGAAGCTAGTGAGTGAGAGTGATCTTGTGGGTGTGTGTGTGCCTGCTAGTTAATGAACTTGTATGTGTGTCAGTGAGATTGTCTGTAGCGAGCTTCAATGTGTGTGTCAGTGAGCTTGTATGTGTCAGTGAGCTTGTCTGTAGTGGGCATGTGTGTGTCAGTGAGCTTGTCTATAATGAGCATGTGTGTATGTGTTTCAGTGAGCTTCTCTGTAGTGAGCTTGTATGTGTGTGTCAGTGCGGATTTTAGAGTGGCCTTTCATTGTGGCCAGCCTAAGACAAACCTTTGCAATAATCATGCTGTCTTATCAGCATCTTGATATGCCTCACCTGTGAGGTTGATGGATTAACTCGGCAAAGGAGAAGTGCTCATTAACACAGATTTAGAGAGATTCGTGAACAATATTTGAGATAAATAGGCCTTTTGTGTACATTGAAAAAGTCTTAGATCTTTGAGTTCAGCTCATGAAAAATGGGGGCAAAAACAAAAGTGTTGCGTTTATAATTTTGTTCAGTGTATATATATATATATATATATATATATATTTACACATACACACACACACAAACACTACCGTAGCATAATGACTTATAGGACTGGCATACATTTTTTTCCAGGGCTGCTTTAGATTCCCAGCCCAGCCCTGGTAAGTGGAGATTTTAGCTATTCCCTTTCCTGATATAGGCACAAATAATTGTTGCATCAATTACTCAATCAGTAACCTGGAAAATTGTAATAGTAGGGAATGCATGTGTGTTTAAAATGTTCCCATACATGCACAGACCAACAGTTTTGTTTAGATGTTAAATGTGTATAAAAATGTAAAAGAAAAATAACAAATACAAAAACATATATATTAAAGACATCCCAAGCCTTCTCATATTTAGGTAGGGGCCATTGTTTGGAGGCATTGATGCAAGTCAGATTGAGAATCCCCTGTCTTATAAAATAGTTAGGATGTTTTTATTATTTGTAACAGCAGAACTGAGCATCCCTTGGAATCGGTGAAATTCAATCTAAAAAAATCCAGTTCCGGTAGCCAAAATCAGTGATTTAGTATGCAGATCTAAGTTTCCTTCTGTGCAGGAATTCGGAAAATATTCTTTTAAACGTATGATGCCATGCATAAGCAAAGCAATGGTTGCCAAGAAATCAATACGTAATCCTACAGTGCAGAACACATTTAAAATTGATCAACTCAACGGTCAGTAGTTTGGAGAAACTGTAGATTGGTGCATAGACATTTTCGCATGACAATAAATCTTTACACTATATGGAAAATGTATGTATGTTGCTTTCCACAGTTAAAAATGAGAATATATGCAGACAAAACATACATACATAACCTCAGAGGTTTATTTTATTGGAAAAACATGGCAGAGGGCAGGAGGTGCAACAAAAACATTTACTGAGTTAGTTGAGTGCTTATATGATGTTGAAACTGTATACCAATACCCAGACTAGCAGCCCATTTGAGAAAAGTCTTACCAATGAGCATTTAAAATCAAGTACATGTACATATACACAAACACACATGGATCAGTTCAGTAAAAGTCAATGTGGAGCACCTTTCACCATAAGGACTGAGAGACTAGCTGACAGTGTGTATCGGCTTTTGTTAATTTTGTTGAAATTATTGGGGTGCCATTTAGCCTGTATTACAATGTTTGGTTTAAATTTTCTTTCCCTTTATACTTTTTAACTTACTTTCCCCTTTTTCTCTCTGCATTGTATCAACTTGCAAATGTTTTTTTTCCACATAGGTATAATATATGTGGCACCATACCTTGAAATATATTTTTTCTTCTGGATCCATTGCTTTCTATTGCTTGCGTCGCTCGTGTTTTTATAGCAAATCCCTTGTTTTGAGCATAACTCTCACCAACTCTGTTCACATTGACTATTTTTTTTTTAAATTCTTCATTTTTGTTGTGCAAACATTTGACATAAAAGCTTGTTATGCTACAACAGCAAATACAAGTCTTGCAAGAGGTATAATACTGTGTAGACATGTGCAATTCATTTAGTACCGAATGTACAGTCGGATGAATTTTGCGCAATTCGGACATTCGGATGCCGAATTTCCGAAGTGCCGAACCGAAGTTCCGAATTGCCAAAGTTCTGAATTGCTTTGGATTTCTGAAAAGTGACAAAACAAAGTGGTTAAGTGTTAGGGTTTAGGGGTTATGGTTTAGGGGTTAGGGGCTAGGGTTTAGGGTTAGGATTAGGGTTCCGAATTGCCGAAGTTCCGAATTGCCGAAGTTCTGAACCGAACTTAATGCCATTGGTCCAAATTGCCAAAGCAGACAATTTTTTTTTTACTTCCCGAATTTCTGAACCGAACCAAATGTTTTGCCCATGCACATCCCTAATACTGTGGTATGCGATAGAACTTTTTTAAAGTAATAAACAGGCGGATACAAGTTATGTCAGCTAATAAGAGGGCAATAAGGTTGAATGAGATATATTATTTAGGCTGACATTAAAATAGTCAAAGAAACGGGAGCCTGGCAGCCGAGCTGAACGGCCGCACACACTGTGAGCTCCGTGCAAACAGGCTCCTAAACAAGCTATTATTACAAAACTGGGACTCAAAACCTATATCCCTGGACACCACGGTTTCGGGAGAAATCTCCAGCTCTCAAACCAGTGGAGTTTCTGACTATGAGCAGCAGATAAACCCAGAGGGGACTTTGAGGCCTACAAGGGGCCTATGGGCAGCGCACGAGAGGGAGGCGGCCAATCCCTCAGCCTGCTCTCAAGCACTTAACTGGGAGGACTAGCATGTAACCTCTCCCCCCCAGATGGTGGGGGTTATCCCGGCAACTTCCAACGAAGTATCACTGGTAAAGCTCCCGCCACTACGCACCTGGGACGACCCACCTGCCATGGCCAAGATGGCGGACGCCTCGTGCAACTCATCGGCACGACCTACACAACTAACCCTGCAGGAGAAGCTAGACATCCTGCTTGCAAACTTCTGGGCCACACTAGCCACATGCCGGCACAAGCCTGCTGAAACCCAGCCAAAGCCAACCTTACCGCGCATATCTGAGCAGCCCGCAACTCCTGGGCAACGCTATGGCACAACAAAGCCACCAAAGACAAAGCGGATGCCATGTAAACAAACCCATAGTCGCAGAATCTTCCCAGCAAAGTCCAGCAACCGCCCTAAACCTTGGTTCCAACCAGAAAAACCACCAGGACACAACCCATCACCTCGGAAGTCCAACATCCCCCGCAACTACATGCGGCCCCCTACAGGGCTTCGAGGTCAGATCACAGCCCCAAAAGGGATTAATGAGACTGGCGGTATGGGCAATGTAAGGGCACGCAGCGGGTGGAACGCCGAGGCACGGGACTGGAACGCCTCTATTAGCCGGGACAGTGCCCATCCTATGACAGAAGTGGGCTAAACGTCGGGGGGTCGTACCTCTCCTTTTGCACCCTGCAATACCAACGGCAGATTTTTTTTAGTCACTGTTATACAGTATTTTCTTTGCCTTACTCTAGTACGAACCACAACACACTACAACACATGTCCATACACGGCTAACACACGCCGCCTTATCTTCCAAGCACAACACAGGTGTAACGACATACAGCACCCAGTGATCACACTTAGCCTCCACAGTCTGTCAAGCAGGCTCTTTATAATGTCTCATTGTTTAAAAGTATGTTATACACCAATGTACATGTAATGCCCGAGAATACAATGAAACACATAACCAACACTGCCATACACGCTTGGCCATATGTGGCATAGGGTACCACAGAATTCTAATCTCAATCCTCTGTATGACTTTACTCTCAGTGATATTTTGTTTTAGCTCATCTTGTTTTAGCTTAATTTGATTCATATTCTCCTGTGAGCTCTTGCATGCTAATACTCATGGGTATAATGCCCTTAATCTAATTCAGTTTATTCAACCAGTGCTTTTACCTCACATTTATCCTGTTAACTCTCTAAAATTAAGCACTAGCACTGTGTCTTCCTAGCTTGAATAATTATTATGAAATGTGCAGACTAAGCTCTACTGTGTTGTTTTCTCACAATATGTTGATAACAATTTCTGTCGCTTAACAGTACTAAATGCTGTCATGTACCATCCATGCACAACAAAAATAAAGAATTACAAAAAAAAATAGTCAAAGAAACAAAAACAAAATAGTAACATGCTAATCTATAGTTAATTTTTTATCTTACACACAATACAACAATAGGTCAGCGCTAATTAACAAACAATATGTAAGCAGGCAGCAACCCTAACGAAGGGAACCCCTCAAACCCTTCAAAAATTGAAAAAGCAATATAAGGAAATGGGGTAGGGCTGCACCAGTAGACATAAATAGTCCCAAATAAAAGTCTCACTAGGACAGCGGTAGAAGGTCAGAGGTACTTGATAGAATGTAGATGTGTAGACTCTTCTACAGGAATAGGTGCATTGGAATGTCTCAAGATATTCATATATGTATGGAGACAAAAGGAGAGACGAGGGAAACCAATAGTGTAATAAGTATGAATCCAGCAGAAGTACGTCCATCAACATGAGATAAATACAAATTAAATGTGTTTGTATTTATCTCATTTATGTTTTCCGATGTCTTTTATATACTAATCCCTGATTGGCTAATTGTACTTTTGGCACCAATTTAAATTTATTGTACCCCTATATAAACACCTGTCTAGTTATTATTTCTATTCCATTTGAAGAAGCCACATATAATGAAACACGTAATGGTTATTTAATATTGTGTATTTTAATCTATAAAAGTCTTTTGGTCACTTTGCTGTGACAATCCTCTTTTTATTGTATTTTATATGCACTTTTTTTATTTTTGTACTTTTCCTGGCATTTTACTGTTCCTGTACTCAAAGAAATCCAAGGTGGGGATCATACCACCAACGCTTTACCTATTGAGCAGTGTTTCTGCTCTAGGCTTGTGAGTATAATTTTTTTCTATTTTTATTCCATTTTATCATAATTGAGAGCACTATTGTTGCCTTTTTATCCCTTTCTGGAGCTTTGGATAACCAGACTGTGTTGACCTACACACTTCTCCTGCATATCCCATAAGCGGGGATTATACCGCTGTACGCCTGTCACACCAGAACTGGTCATAGCTCTTTTAAATGTGAGTTTTCTACCACTTTTCATTATATTTTATCTTGGATTTAGACGTATTGCACTATTGGTTGCCCTCGTCTCTCCTTTTGCCTCCATACATATTCGAATATCTTGAGACATTTCAACGCAGCTACTCCTGTAGAAAAGTCTACACATCTACATTCTATCAAGTACCTCTGACCTTCTACCGTTGTCCTAGTGAGACTTTTATTTGGGACTATTTATCTCTACTGGCGCAGCCCTACCCATTTCTTTATTTGTAAACAATAATGATAAAAAATAATAACAACAAAAATTGGAGGCATTAACCATGGGCTATGCAGTCGGAGAGTGCTTGATAGCAGTGGTGAGTAATGCAAGTCCCCATGGCCATTTGCATCATTCAGCTTATGCCCACCCTGAAAGCCTGAGATGCCAGCCTAGTGTGGAGGTGCAGCTTCAGCTTCAGCTTCAGCGGTATGCTGTTATGCAGTGGATCAGCCAGTGGGAAGCCACCTTGCCCAGCAGAGGCCTCTCCAGCTCCTCTCCATGAAATCTCTAAACCTCCTTTGCAGACCAATCAGTGGTGCCACCATTCTCGAGCCAGCCTCCAGTTTTGCACAGAAAAGCTCGAAGATAGCATCCAATGTTGCCATAGGTTGGAGAGGTGAGTAGGTCGGATGTAGGCCATCTTGCGGAGCCAGGCTTTGGGTCAGGAGTGATGCAAAGCTCGCAGGTTTGCTTTGTTGGTGGGGGGGTAGGAGGAAGTGAGGCGTGGCCCAGACCGTAGTCTTGTTGAGGATAAGGTGGAAGATCGTCCGCGTCTCTTGCCCCAGTACATATGGCAGGCCGCAATAAGCTTTAGGCCCCATAAAAAGCCGAGCAAAGCTAAATAACTCAGTCCTAGAGGTTATCACTGCTCCTTGGGTCAAATTCAGCTGCTTCAATATTTTACACTTTATAATCTTAAATCACGGGATAATCTGAGGAGCTCCCTCACCCTGTGTGCTGCTCGCTTGGTGGTCAGGCCGTGCCCCACCTAACCATTTTTAAAAATGTACAATTATGGTTATTTGTAAAGTTTTAAAATTCTGTAATGCAGTACAATGAGACTGGTAGTTAAGGAAGTGTCGAAGTAAGAACAACAACAAATGAGCATGGATGGAACAGAACAAGGACAATAGCTAAAATCATATTGTAATTAATCTAATGCAATCATACCTGCTCCTCAGACTGGCCATAACTTGAAGTCCATTTTTATGATCTTCTACAATCTTTTTTATGGATTCAATGTTTCCCTGAATAACTTGGGGAACTATGGATTGCCACATTTCACTATAACCTGGAAAAGAAAGTTATAAAAATAATCAAATATCTATCACATTAACTTTTACATATTTTATATTTTCAAAAATGCATTTGAACTTATACTAAATCTCCATCCTATTGAGTTCCAATATATATATTAGTAGATAATGTATTGCAGAAAATACGTCTTCATTTTTAAGTAAAACATCTTGCATTTGTATGCTACGTTTAAACTCCTGTCATCCCCTAGTGAGTTAGAAATGTAGCCAGGAGCCTGTTATCCCAATAGAAAAATCAGCATTTTGATTTCCTAAAGTGGGGTCATTATTTCCCAGCCTTTCAACAATGTGGAAAAGACTTAGAACTGCCTAATGATATAGAATTACAATTTTATAGAACTATAGAGTCACTAAAAACAAAATCACAGGAGAGCTAGATTAGTTTGAAATCATATTTAAATGTAACTAGAAAAATGTTCTAAAATATATAGAAAATAATTAATTACTGTTTGATCTGAGCACCATCAGTCTATATGATCAGGTCAGCATAGGTCAATATGCTAGTATTATGTGAAAGAAACTATACATATCTTTATAAATATTTTTTTGCACATGGAATTTTAGATTTAAAATTACACTTTTCACGCTTTGAGAGATTCTCTTTGCTATCCTCCTTGCTAAAGCTCTGATCCTTCTCCAGTAAAGCTTGTGACTTGTGTTCAAATCACATGATTCCCAAAAGAAGCAATAGGAGACATGGAGCAATTAAATCTAATGCGCATTCAAATTTTGAAACCTGGAAGCCGAAAAAATGTTTTTGCTAGCAAATGTTATGCCCATTTGTATAAGAAGATACTAATATACGGTGATCCTCGTGATCTGTCAACAAGGCTTTTCATACAGAAGCATTGAAAACAACGAGACGCACTTATTTCAACTTTAAATTACATTGCAAAGCAAGTAAGATAGGAAACCCACCTAGCTGCTTGCTTGACAGCTGGGAGATGTTCCTAAGAGGATTTATATACATTTTGATTTCTCTTAAAATCATCACTTTTATAAAGTAAACCAGTGGATACAGGCAATTAACATTTAATGCAAAGTGCATTAGATGTCTGAAGTGTTAAACGGCAGAGAATTGACCAGTGACACTGCAGGGGCATGATCTATACACCAAAACTGCTTCATTAAACGAAAGTTGTTTTGGTTTCTATAGTGTCCCTTTAACTATATATATATATATATATATATATATATATATATACATATACATTTTTAAAATTTTTACTGTGAATGTTAAATACAACACATATCTCAAGCACAGTCTCAGTGACAAGAATTTTGTCATGGAACAGATAGAGCATCAAGAGTGTACATGAAGAATTCACCATTTACTTTTTTTTGCATTTAACAATACAACATAAGTAAAACAAAACAAAACAAAAATTTGTCAAGTATAACATAGCTATGGATGATTTTCAGACAGTATAGTTGTAACGAAGGTCGTCAGGATCTCAATTTCACCATCGTTATCAAAAGCAACATCTGCATCCAACCTTGGTCATTTTAAAAGGAGTAAGTGGTGGCCAGAGGGAAAATAAAAAAAAATATAAAATGAATAATAAGGAGAAGGATACTTCCATTGCCCTTAAATGTTTTTAAGCTTGCTTGTAAAGGTAGTCTTACTTTTGCAATAGTCTCTGAGGTCTTGGTCGTGATTTAAATTAACGTTCAGATCTTTCTGTCCTTTGATGTTCTTGGCAGGTAGACTGCACCCCCACTCAATTAAAAGCTAGAAGAAAATCATATAATCAGAGATTGAAGACAAAATCAAAGATAATAATAAAGATCCTTTCCTGCACATATTCGAAAGTTGTAGGACAGAGGGGAAAAAAATAGCAAAATAATGGAGTATAGAAGCAGAATCTCCCTTTTAAGTGTAAAACAAACATTATTTAAAAGAAAGATATACATTTACAAATGTTACATTATGAAGCAAAATGAAAAAAAAAAGATAATGACACATCTAAAATATTTAATAGAGTAAGCTAATGGTGAATATCAAAATATGGACAATATTGATATTTGTAATATTAAAAGGGAACATCCGCTTAGCTATATACAGCAGATCAGAAGGATTGTGGGAACTGTAGAGAAGTGTGAAACCATTCATCATAGGTAGATGAAGAAAGATCTTTACCCCATTCAATAGAAACTATAAGCAGGAAAGATGAGACTAGTTCTCATTGCTCAGTGACTCATAACTCCAATGTGTGGAGAACCTGCTATAAAACAGGCATTTAATATAAAATAAACAAACAAGGATACTCTTTCTTCACAATCTCTCTCTCTCCTCCACTCTCTCTCTACCTCTCCATTCTCCATCACCCCAACTCTCTCTGTCTCTCTCCCTACTTTCTCTCTCTCTCCCCTTATTACCACTCACTCCCATCCTTCCTTTTACTCTTGCCCATCCTCTCTATCTCTGTTCTTCTTTCTCCCCAGTCCCCTCTTTTATCCATTTCTCTCTCCATTTATTTGCTTTCCTTTCTCATTCTCTCCATTTATCCTTGTCCCTCTGTGTTTCTGTTTCTCTTGTCGCTCCTTTTCCTCTCTCTCTTACTATTTTCCTCTCTCCCTAACTCTTCTCAACATTTCTTTATCGTTTTCCCTATCCCTAAATCTGTTTCAAAATTCATGACATTTGTTGCCAGACCATCATTATTTCAGTATCATTAACGTAAGTACTGAAATGCATTTAATTTTGCTCACAACAGACACTGTAATGATTGGATTTACTGCTTGTGCTTTGATACTGCAAAGGCAGGTATGCTCAGTATCAGCCTTTTGACATAATGGAAATTTCTTTGGATGAAATATACAACACAATGCTGTGAATGGGCTGCTTATTCATAGCTGGTGTATTTTAACTTCTTATAATGCTGTAAAAGTTTTCACATTGTAACAATTTTTCCACATTTCAAGTAAGTCGATTACATTTCAACAAGGTAATGGCTACATGACATGACTATAATATAGTCACTCAAGTAAAATGATAGTATTATATTACAACATCTTTGGCATACTACCTGCTTTATGCAAGAAAAATTACATGCAACGCATTTTCATAAATATTCATACAGAGCCGGTCTCACACAGACACACATAAACACACACAAACCCACATATATAGATTTCCTGTTATACTGTATTTACTTGAATCTAACACACTATACCAGGGGTAGGCAACCTACGGCACTAGTGCCATGCACGGCACTCGAGGTGTCTTTGCACGGCACTCAAGGCTGCCAGAACAAAAAAGGTTCTGGCCTATCAGGAGTCTCAGTGAAACTTCTGATATCTGCTAATACAAAGAGGTAGTGAAGGACAATCCTCAATTTATGCATTGCAGCACTTAGAGGAAGTGATCTCAGATCACTTCCTCCCAGCACTTGTGAATGGGAATCCACACTGTAGTAGAGCAGCCCACAGCTGATGTTGCAGCTCCTGTCCTTGACCTGTACCTGCCCAGGCTGGTCCCCACTGGAAACCAGGGAAGCCACCCACACTGCTAGATATACACAGACCTGCAGACTAAGCCTCCCCTCATACAAATAATACGAACAGTCCACACACAAATATACACACAATCCCCACAAACGCAACACCACTAACAATCTACATACATGCACACAATCCCACATGCAGCCTCTCACATGCAAAACCCCAAACAGCCCCCATACACTACCAAACACACAATGTGACATATCCATCCACACACAATTCCACAAGCAGCCCTCATACACAGCCCACATTCATATGTATCATACACAATACCAAAAAACTACTAATGAACATATACAATATAATAGCTCATATACGCACAAATACAACGATACAAAGCAATTACAGTAAAAATAACACAAGCAGAATATGGCAGCATACACACCTCAATTTAAAAAAAATAGGATCGGCAGGAATTTGGGGGCCCCAAGCAAAATGGACATGGAGGCGCCCCCCCCCGCATACAAAGCCTACAGGAACCACAGCATAGCCATACAGTTTAAGTTCACCCACACTTTATATAAATAAAAAAGGTTTACAGTGCAAATACTGCTGTTGCATATACTGTGCATAAATAAAAAAAAATGTCAGTGCAAATACTGCTGTTGCATATAATGTGCATAAAATTTGAACATTTTCAAAAATGGAAAATTCCCTGTGTTCTCCTCATCTCCCCTTCTCCTCACCCCCTCCCTGTGTTCTTCTCATCTCCTCATCTCCCCTTTGTCAGGATACTGACAGGGATCCAATACGCAGAGTGCGGACAGAAGGAGGTACGTATACCGGACCTTAGAATGGCTGGACTAACGTATGGACAAAACAAGAATAGTCAAAAGGTAAGCCGAGGTCGAGGGAGCCGGAGGACAGGTAAGCGAGATACAAGCCGAGTCAAAGGAGAAGAGAGGACAACAGGACAAAAGACAAGCAAGGTCAAAACCGAAAACACAAGAGAGAGAGAACGCGCTGAGTGACTAGCAAGCTAGAACCACGACAGGGCAATGAGCAGTAGTAAAGGTTTCCTTTAAATACCCTGTCACCTTAATTGAGACCACGCCCCCAAAAGGTCCGGAATAGCGGTTCCCGGCACTTCACGTAATGCTGACGTCATGACGTCGACGCTAGCCGTCGCGTCATAAAAGGGGGAGGAGCTAGCGCGGCCGGCGCGAAAACGGCCGGAATTTGCCGAAATGCTAGGGGCAAGGAGCCCCTAAACAGAGAGGATGTCTTCCCTGGAGTCAGCACCAACAGGTACCCTGACAGTACCCCCCCTTCTAGAAACGCCCACCGGGCGGATGGGACCGGGCTTAGAAGGAAAACGAACGTGGAAGGCCCGAAGAAGGCGAGGAGCATGCACGTCTACACAAGGAACCCAAGACCTCTCTTCTGGACCATAACCTTTCCAGTCTATGAGGTATTGCAATTTCCCCCTAGAAATACGAGAATCCAGGATGGACCTAATGATATATTCTTCCTGACCATCCACACGGACCGAGGATGGAGGAGCAGAGCGGGAGGAAAATTTGTTACAAACAAGAGGTTTCAATAAAGACACATGAAAAGAGTTAGGGATGCGTAGAGTAGGGGGCAGGTCCAGCAAATAAGAAACCGGGTTGATCCTCCTCAGCACCCTGTACGGGCCTATGTAACGAGGAGCAAACTTCAAAGAGGGGACTTTCAGGCGAATGTGTCTGGTACTCAACCAGACCCTATCACCCGGAGAAAAAATAGGAGCAGGCCGTCTACGTCTATCAGCATGCAACTTAAACACTGCGGAACTACGTGTAAGAATTTGTCGAGTCTGATCCCACAACTTTCTCAGGTTGGCTATATGAATATCAACCGACGGTACCCCCTGGGAAGGAGACACCGACGGAAGAACAGTAGGGTTAAAGCCATAGTTCAAGAAAAAGGGGCTATTACGAGTGGAACCACAAACAAGGTTGTTGTGAGCAAACTCCGCCCAAGGAATCAGACCGACCCAGTCGTCCTGGTGTTCAGAAGCAAAACAACGTAGATATTGCTCAATTTTTTGGTTAGTGCGTTCGGCTGCTCCGTTAGATTGAGGATGATAGGCCGAAGAAAAATTCAGTTTGATGCCCAACTGGGAACAGAAGGATCTCCAAAAACGGGAAATAAACTGGGAACCCCTGTCCGACACAATCTCATTGGGAATACCATGCAAACGGAAAATTTCTCTAGCAAATATCACGGCCAGTTCAGGAGAGGACGGAAGTTTAGGCAAGGGAATGAAATGAGCCATTTTAGTAAACCTGTCAAGGACCGTGAGGATAACCGTGTGCCTACTGGAAACCGGCAGATCAACAATAAAATCCATAGCCAAACAAGCCCAATGCTTGTTGGGAACGACTAAGGGCTGCAATAAACCACAAGGGAGATCCCGTGGTAGTTTATTCCTGACACAAACATCGCAAGCCTTGACAAAGTCTACCACATCCCTACGTAAACTAGGCCACCAGAAGTCTTTGGAGATCAGGCAGTAAGTTTTGTGTATGCCGGGGTGACCAGCGAACTTGCTATCGTGAAAACAGCGAATAATGTCCACTTGGAATTTGGGAGACACGAACAAGCGGCCCACAGGAGTACGCTCGGGAGCAAGAGATTGTTCGTTCATAATATCTAAGAGCAATGGAGAGTGTATTTTGACATTGGTGTTGGCGATAATATTGACTTCAGGAATAATAGGGAACAAAGTGTCTTCTGTAGAGGCGATAGGCTCGTGCTGACGAGACAATGCGTCTGCCTTAGTGTTCTTAGAACCAGGCCTGTAAGTAAGCATATAATTAAAGTGTGTAAGGAACATAGACCAACGTGCTTGCCTGGCAGATAGTCTTTTGGCCTCCCCCATATAAGATAAATTTTTGTGATCAGTCAAGATAGTAACTGGGAGAACAGTGCCCTCTAACAGATGTCTCCATTCCTTTAATGCCATAATGATAGCTAAGAGTTCTCTATCACCAATGTCATATCTCCTTTCAGTGTGTGATAGTTTCTTGGAAAAAAAACCGCAAGGGTGCAGCGGCTTATCTAAACTTTGTCTTTGGGACAACACTGCGCCTATCCCTGTTTCAGACGCATCAACTTCAAGTAAAAAGGGTAGAGAGGTATCAGGATGAACTAATACAGGTGCTGAGGCAAAAGACTGTTTGAGCGTTTCGAAAGCAGATAAAGCCTCAGTAGACCAGGTTTTGGTATCGGCTCCTTGTTTGGTCATATTAGTGATAGGAGCGATAACAGAGGAGTACCCTTTAATAAAACGTCTGTAATAATTAGAAAATCCAAGAAATCTTTGTATGGCTTTGAGTCCCTTAGGTAAAGGTCAATCTAAAATCGATTTTAGTTTGGTCGGGTCCATCATAAACCCGTCTTTGGAAATTACGTAACCTAAGAAAGTTACCTGAGACTGATCAAAGCTACATTTTTCGAATTTACAATACAATCCATGTTGTAAAAGTTTCTGCAGTACCTTTCTGACTTGTCTATGATGTGAGTTAATGTCTCTAGAATGTATTAGTATATCATGCAAATATACAATCACACATTGTAACGGATCACCTGGCACCCCGACTGGGTACCTCCGTTGAAGGATGCTCCTAGCGCTTCCTGAGGACTCCAAGCACTCTGGCAGACACCACAATCACCGAACCGGAGAAACAAATGAATTCTCCCAAGCATATGAATGCTGTAGACAGTTGAATAGGAAACCATACGAATAGGTTTACCCTCCTAGCAGTCAAACTGGAACAGCATACAATAAATCCTTCCCCCAATAATGAGACAACACTTCACTTTGAGGGTTAAACAGGAACTCACTGTACTGTCACATACAGTCTCTTTTATTCCCAATCCACAAACATAGTACAGCCCACAGGGCGTTACAAAACAACCAATCACATCACAGTTACATCCCACATATTCCCTCCCCTTATCCTGAGAGGAAACTCAATTACACATACAGTTAAAACATACTTTCTACCCAACTTTCATAACTCTAAAACCATACATCACATTCACATAAAATTACATATTCACAATCAATCCATTCAGGGGAACAACATATTCAAAAATGGCACAAATCAGACAAGGGGTTCAAAAGTTAGTAAAAAGTCCTTTGTGACTAAATGAAGCATGGCTTTCTGGCCCAAACCAGTTTCAGAGTCTTCTATCCTGGAGAGTAATTCAATTATCTCCCAGGATAGACACAAGACTCCATTAAGCACATGGTTGCAAAAGACACAAAACACTTTAAAATACATAAAGTCACATTTTACACATAACACACAGACATTTCACATATCCCCAGATAGCTCAGGTCTGAGCGCACATTATTAAGTGAATGGCGCTCGGACCACACAAATACAGTTTAATCGCCATGGAGCCAAAGTCTTTACAGTCAGTTTCATACGAATGGGCTCCATGGGATTCCTATCTGGGGTATAACACATTCACATAAAGTCTGGTCCATAGTCCAAAGGCAAGAGGCGGGCAAGCAGCCCCCTCCAAGGACACGTGGCGAGGCCGGTTTCGCCACATTTCTCCCCTTTACCATCCAAACTAACAGGGTATCTGACCTCCTGCCGGTCAGTGCCCTGGTTAGTCCAGCAACCCACCCACGAAGCACAAACAGCAATACAGCCCACCCACAATAACTGGTTACTACACCTGGATAAAATAGCAACTTGTCCATGTCCAGGTGCCTCACCACAGCTGTGCGGGGGGCTGGTAGACTGCCTTGGTGGGTTGCTGAGTGGGCAGAGACCAGCGGTACTCTGCCCGGGTGCCAGCGCTACCACTGAAGTAGCCTGGTTGGAGCCTGGTTGGGGGAGGGGGAGACCGACTGTCTCCCCTCTGGATACACTGCTCTGTGGCTGGGGGACAGGACCGACCGTCCCTACCCCTGGTGCTGCAAGTGCAGAGACTACGGTCCCATCTGCATAGTTGTGGGGCTTAACATCTCCCCTTGGTGGGTTAGGCTGCCGCTGGAGAGAGGGTGTAACAAGCTCCTCTCTCTGAACTGTAGACTGCCGCTGGGGAGAGGGGGTAACCTGCTCCTCTCCCTGACACTCTCTTTGCTTGGTGGAGAGGGGGACCAACTGTCTCCCCTTTCAATATTTTGTCCTGCGGCTGGGGTGCGAGACAGATGGTCTCTGCTTCCTGGGGTACACACTGCCGCTGGGGAGGAAGGACGGCACCTTCATCTCCCTGGGGTACACGCTGCCG
The DNA here is from genome assembly GCA_933207985.1 of Pelobates cultripes. Classification (NCBI taxonomy): domain Eukaryota; kingdom Metazoa; phylum Chordata; class Amphibia; order Anura; family Pelobatidae; genus Pelobates; species Pelobates cultripes. The sequence goes on from OW240914.1 coordinate 306,856,645, forward strand.
CTGGGGAGGGGGGGTAACAAGCTCCTCTCCCATACATACTTTCAGCCGCTGGGGAGAGGGGATAACAAGCTCCTCTCCCTGACACTCTCTCTGCTGTTGGAGAGGGGGACCAACTGTCTCCCCTTTTAATATATTTCCCTGCTGCTGGGGAGCGAGACCGACTGTCTCCGCTTCCTGCAGGACACACTGCCGCTGGGGAGGAAGGACTGCACCTTCTGCTCCCTGGGGTACACACTGCCGCTGGGGAGGAAAGGACTGCACCTTCTGCTCCCTGGGGTACACACTGCCGCTGGAGATCTGGGCCGACCGCCCAGCATCCCTGTAGGGCCGGTAGAGAGACCGCCATCCCATCTCCACCTGCCATCTGTGGGTCTTCCCAGGACCAGTCTATGAGGTCCCCTACTTCTGCCGCTGGTAGTGAAGCAGGGGGTACCTCGGCTGCGTTTTCCCAGCTGTAGGTTGGCAGGTCTGGGTCTCCCAGCCAGTTTTTCTGTTCTGTGTCTATGCCCTGTGGCTGACATGAGTTTAGTAGTTCCACATAGTCCATCTCTAGCTGTCGTTCCATGGCAGCCAAACGGTGGAGGTCTTGTCCCAGTCCCATAGATCTCGGGCCCTGTACCATCTCACCTCGGTAATAAAAGATAGCCCAGTACCGTGACTCTGCTGGACTGCCAAAGTCGACGTCTTCTGCTAAGGCCTTCCACAACAGGCCAGGGCTAGTGTAGTTCTCCCCCTCCGGCTGGATGCCCTCTGCCCTCCATGTCTCTGGCTGGACAGTGCACCACCACAGTGCCCGGTATGAGGCGTCAAGGCTCAGTTCCCTTTCCACGAGGTACTCAAGTTGTCTGACCTGCTGCCCTCCGGGTTGGTCTCCCAGAAGCGGCATCCGCCAGGCCATTTGTTCCTCCAACCGGTATGCGACACCAGGAAGGCGCTGCTGCCGTTGATACTGGACTTCCTCCAGGGCATTGTACCATAGTTCTTGCCGGGCAATATCTCTCCAGTCCAATTCACCCTCTTCCTCAGGTGTGCGAGGTGCCCAAGGATCCACGAACCCCATTTTCCCAAATCTTTATGTAGACAGGGACGCTGTATAAACACTAGCGTCGCCTTCAATTTGTAAATCCAAACGACTGTGTCTCTGAGCTGCTTTACCTCGCACTAGGACGCCATCCCACCGCTTGCCACCAATGTAACGGATCGCCTGGCACCCCGACTGGGTACCTCCGTTGAAGGATGCTCCTAGCGCTTCCTGAGGACTCCAAGCACTCTGGCAGACACCACAATCACCGAACCGGAGAAACAAATAAATTCTCCCAAGCATATGAATGCTGTAGACAGTTGAATAGGAAACCATACGAATAGGTTTACCCTCCTAGCAGTCAAACTGGAACAGCATACAATAAATCCTTCCCCCAATAATGAGACGACACTTCACTTTGAGGGTTAAACAGGAACTCACTGTACTGTCACATACAGTCTCTTTTATTCCCAATCCACAAACATAGTACAGCCCACAGGGCGTTACAAAACAACCAATCACATCAAAGTTACATCCCACATATTCCCTCCCCTTATCCTGAGAGGAAACTCAATTATACATACAGTTAAAACATACTTTCTACCCAACTTTCATAACTCCAAAACCATACATCACATTCACATAAAATTACATATTCACAATCAATCCATTCAGGGGAACAACATATTCAAAAATGGCACAAATCAGACAAGGGGTTCAAAAGTTAGTAAAAAGTCCTTTGTGACTAAATGAAGCATGGCTTTCTGGCCCAAACCAGTTTCAGAGTCTTCTATCCTAGAGATAAGTAATTCAATTATCTCACAGGACAGACACAAGACTCCATTAAGCACATGGTTGCAAAAGACACAAAACACTTTAAAATACATAAAGTCACATTTTACACATAACACACAGACATTTCACATATCCCCAGATAGCTCAGGTCTGAGCGCACATTATTAAGTGAATGGCGTTCGGACCACACAAATACAGTTTAATCGCCATGGAGCCAAAGTCTTTACAGCCAGTTTCATACGAATGGGCTCCATGGGATTCCTATCTGGGGTATAACACATTCACATAAAGTCTGGTCCATAGTCCAAAGGCAAGAGGCGGGCAAGCAGCCCCCTCCAAGGACACGTGGCGAGGCCGGTTTCGCCACAGGAGTGGCTGAAAAATGAACCTGGTAAATACTTGGAGAATAATTGGTATCAGTTAGAAGATGGAAGAATAGTTGTTTCTGCATCTATGGCCATAGAAATTGTTCAGAAATTTCATAGTGGTACACACTTGGGAAGAAATAATATGGAAGACTCTCTCAGCAAACATTTCTATATGCCAGGATTATCTAATCTTACCCACGCTATTGCCAGAAGATGTGTACAGTGCGCCCGTAACAACGCAAGACAAGGCCCTGTTAAGTTAGCTAAAATGTGCCAGGAAATTCAGCTTAAATTGAATGTTCTTTTGCCAGTAGCATTGTTGCGTATTCGTAGTACCCCCACCAGAAGGATGGGACTGTCTCCATTTGAAAATATAACACTTATGACATGTGCGTGTGTGTGTGTGTGTGTGTATCTGTGTATGTATGTGTCAGTGTGTTTATATGTGTGTCAGTGTGTTAATATGTGTGTGTGTTTATATGTTTGTATGTGTTCATATGTGTGTGTCAGTGTGTTTATCTATGTGTGTGTCTGTGCATATCTGAGTTTGTCTATGCGTCAGAAACATAGAAACATAGACTGTGATGGCAGATCAGAACCATTCGGCCCATCAATACTTTTAATTAGTCCCTGGCCTTATCTTTAGTCTAGGATAGCATTATGCCTATCCCACACATGCGTAAACTCCCTCACTGTGTTAACCTCTACCACTTCAGCTGGAAGGCTATTCCATGCATCCACTACCCTCTCAGTAAAGTAATACCTGATATTATTTTTAAACCTTTGTCCCTCTAATTTAAAGACTATGTCCTCTTGTTGTGGTAGTTCTTTTAAATATAGTCTTCTCCTTTACTGTGTTGATTGATTCCCTTTATGTATTTAAATGTTCCTATCATATCCCCCCTGTCTCGTCTTTCTTCCAAGCTATACATGTTAAGATCCTTTAACCTTCCCTGGTAAATTTTATCCTGCAATCCATGAATCAGTTTAGTAGCCCTTCTCTGAACCCTCTCTAAAGTATCAATATCCTTCTGAATATACGGTCTCCAATGAGATCTCACCAGTGTTCTGTACAATGGCATGA
>OW240914.1:306860012-306907898 GCA_933207985.1 Pelobates cultripes
ACCACAAGGGAGATCCCGTGGTAGTTTATTCCTGACACAAACATCGCAAGCCTTGACAAAGTCTACCACATCCCTACGTAAACTAGGCCACCAGAAGTCTTTGGAGATCAGGCAGTAAGTTTTGTGTATGCCGGGGTGACCAGCGAACTTGCTATCGTGAAAACAGCGAATAATGTCCACTTGGAATTTGGGAGACACGAACAAGCGGCCCACAGGAGTACGCTCGGGAGGAAGAGATTGTTCATTCATAATATCTAAGAGCAATGGAGAGTGTATTTTGACATTGGTGTTGGCGATAATATTGACTTCAGGAATAATAGGGAACAAAGTGTCTTCTGTAGAGGCGATAGGCTCGTGCTGACGAGACAATGTGTCTGCCTTAGTGTTCTTAGAACCAGGCCTGTAAGTAAGCATATAATTAAAGTGTGTAAGGAACATAGACCAACGTGCTTGCCTGGCAGATAGTCTTTTGGCCTCCCCATATAAGATAAATTTTTGTGGTCAGTCAAGATAGTAACTGGGAGAACAGTGCCCTCTAACAGATGTCTCCATTCCTTTAATGCCATAATGATAGCTAAGAGTTCTCTATCACCAATGTCATATCTCCTTTCAGTGTGTGATAGTTTCTTGGAAAAAAAACCGCAAGGGTGCAGCGGCTTATCTAAACTTTGTCTTTGGGACAACACTGCGCCTATCCCTGTTTCAGACGCATCAACTTCAAGTAAAAAGGGTAGAGGTATCAGGATGAACTAATACAGGTGCTGAGGCAAAAGACTGTTTGAGCGTTTCGAAAGCAGATAAAGCCTCAGTAGACCAGGTTTTGGTATCGGCTCCTTGTTTGGTCATATTAGTGATAGGAGCGATAACAGAGGAGTACCCTTTAATAAAACGTCTGTAATAATTAGAAAATCCAAGAAATCTTTGTATGGCTTTGAGTCCCTTAGGTAAAGGTCAATCTAAAATCGATTTTAGTTTGGTCGGGTCCATCATAAACCCGTCTTTGGAAATTACGTAACCTAAGAAAGTTACCTGAGACTGATCAAAGCTACATTTTTCGAATTTACAATACAATCCATGTTGTAAAAGTTTCTGCAGTACCTTTCTGACTTGTCTATGATGTGAGTTAATGTCTCTAGAATGTATTAGTATATCATGCAAATATACAATCACACATTGTAACGGATCACCTGGCACCCCGACTGGGTACCTCCGTTGAAGGATGCTCCTAGCGCTTCCTGAGGACTCCAAGCACTCTGGCAGACACCACAATCACCGAACCGGAGAAACAAATAAATTCTCCCAAGCATATGAATGCTGTAGACAGTTGAATAGGAAACCATACGAATAGGTTTACCCTCCTAGCAGTCAAACTGGAACAGCATACAATAAATCCTTCCCCCAATAATGAGACGACACTTCACTTTGAGGGTTAAAACAGGAACTCACTGTACTGTCACATACAGTCTCTTTTATTCCCAATCCACAAACATAGTACAGCCCACAGGGCGTTACAAAACAACCAATCACATCACAGTTACATCCCACATATTCCCTCCCCTTATCCTGAGAGGAAACTCAATTATACATACAGTTAAAACATACTTTCTACCCAACTTTCATAACTCCAAAACCATACATCACATTCACATAAAATTACATATTCACAATCAATCCATTCAGGGGAACAACATATTCAAAAATGGCACAAATCAGACAAGGGGTTCAAAAGTTAGTAAAAAGTCCTTTGTGACTAAATGAAGCATGGCTTTCTGGCCCAAACCAGTTTCAGAGTCTTCTATCCTGGAGATAAGTAATTCAATTATCTCCCAGGATAGACACAAGACTCCATTAAGCACATGGTTGCAAAAGACACAAAACACTTTAAAATACATAAAGTCACATTTTACACATAACACACAGACATTTCACATATCCCCAGATAGCTCAGGTCTGAGCGCACATTATTAAGTGAATGGCGCTCGGACCACACAAATACAGTTTAATCGCCATGGAGCCAAAGTCTTTACAGTCAGTTTCATACGAATGGGCTCCATGGGATTCCTATCTGGGGTATAACACAGTCACATAAAGTCTGGTCCATAGTCCAAAGGCAAGAGGCGGGCAAGCAGCCCCCTCCAAGGACATGTGGCGAGGCCGGTTTCGCCACATTTCTCCCCTTTACCAACCAAACTAACAGGGTATCTGACCTCCTGCCGGTCAGTGCCCTGGTTAGTCCAGCAACCCACCCACGAAGCACAAACAGCAATACAGCCCACCCACAATAACTGGTTACTACACCTGGATAAAATAGCAACTTGTCCATGTCCAGGTGCCTCACCACGGCTGTGCGGGGGGCTGGTAGACTGCCTTGGTGGGTTGCTGAGTGGGCAGAGACCAGCGGTACTCTGCCCGGGTGCCAGCGCTACCACTGAAGTAGCCTGGTTGGAGCCTGGTTGGGGAAGGGGGAGACCGACTGTCTCCCCTCTGGATACACTGCTCTGTGGCTGGGGGACAGGACCGACCGTCCCTGCCCCTGGGGCTGCAAGTGCAGAGACTACGGTCCCATCTGCATAGTTGTGGGGCTTAACATCTCCCCTTGGTGGGTTAGGCTGCCGCTGGAGAGAGGGTGTAACAAGCTCCTCTCTCTGAACTGTAGACTGCCGCTGGGGAGAGGGGGTAACCTGCTCCTCTCCCTGACACTCTCTTTGCTGGTGGAGAGGGGGACCAACTGTCTCCCCTTTCAATATTTTGTCCTGCGGCTGGGGTGCGAGACAGATGGTCTCTGCTTCCTGGGGTACACACTGCCGCTGGGGAGGAAGGGCGGCACCTTCATCTCCCTGGGGTACACGCTGCCGCTGGGGAGGGGGGGTAACAAGCTCCTCTCCCATACATACTTTCAGCCGCTGGGGAGAGGGGATAACAAGCTCCTCTCCCTGACACTCTCTCTGCTGTTGGAGAGGGGGACCAACTGTCTCCCCTTTTAATATATTGCCCTGCTGCTGGGGAGCGAGACCGACTGTCTCCGCTTCCTGCAGGACACACTGCCGCTGGGGAGGAAGGACTGCACCTTCTGCTCCCTGGGGTACACACTGCCGCTGGGGAGGAAAGGACTGCACCTTCTGCTCCCTGGGGTACACACTGCCGCTGGAGATCTGGGCCGACCGCCCAGCATCCCTGTAGGGCCGGTAGAGAGACCGCCATCCCATCTCCACCTGCCATCTGTGGGTCTTCCCAGGACCAGTCTATGAGGTCCCCTACTTCTGCCGCTGGTAGTGAAGCAGGGGGTACCTCGGCTGCGTTTTCCCAGCTGTAGGTTGGCAGGTCTGGGTCTCCCAGCCAGTTTTTCTGTTCTGTGTCTATGCCCTGTGGCTGACATGAGTTTAGTAGTTCCACATAGTCCATCTCTAGCTGTCGTTCCATGGCAGCCAAACGGTGGAGGTCTTGTCCCAGTCCCATAGATCTCGGGCCCTGTACCATCTCACCCCGGTAATAAAAAATAGCCCAGTACCGTGACTCTGCTGGACTGCCAAAGTCGACGTCTTCTGCTAAGGCCTTCCACAACAGGCCAGGGCTAGTGTAGTTCTCCCCCTCCGGCTGGATGCCCTCTGCCCTCCATGTCTCTGGCTGGACAATGCACCACCACAGTGCCCGGTATGAGGCGTCAAGGCTCAGTTCCCTTTCCACGAGGTACTCAAGTTGTCTGACCTGCTGCCCTCCGGGTTGGTCTCCCAGAAGCGGCATCCGCCAGGCCATTTGTTCCTCCAACCGGTATGCGACACCAGGAAGGCGCTGCTGCCGTTGATACTGGACTTCCTCCAGGGCATTGTACCATAGTTCTTGCCGGGCAATATCTCTCCAGTCCAATTCACCCTCTTCCTCAGGTGTGCGAGGTGCCCAAGGATCCACGAACCCCATTTTCCCAAATCTTTATGTAGACAGGGACGCTGTATAAACACTAGCGTCGCCTTCAATTTGTAAATCCAAACGACTGTGTCTCTGAGCTGCTTTACCTCGCACTAGGACGCCATCCCACCGCTTGCCACCAATGTAACGGATCGCCTGGCACCCCGACTGGGTACCTCCGTTGAAGGATGCTCCTAGCGCTTCCTGAGGACTCCAAGCACTCTGGCAGACACCACAATCACCGAACCGGAGAAACAAATAAATTCTCCCAAGCATATGAATGCTGTAGACAGTTGAATAGGAAACCATACGAATAGGTTTACCCTCCTAGCAGTCAAACTGGAACAGCATACAATAAATCCTTCCCCCAATAATGAGACGACACTTCACTTTGAGGGTTAAACAGGAACTCACTGTACTGTCACATACAGTCTCTTTTATTCCCAATCCACAAACATAGTACAGCCCACAGGGCGTTACAAAACAACCAATCACATCAAAGTTACATCCCACATATTCCCTCCCCTTATCCTGAGAGGAAAATCAATTATACATACAGTTAAAACATACTTTCTACCCAACTTTCATAACTCCAAAACCATACATCACATTCACATAAAATTACATATTCACAATCAATCCATTCAGGGGAACAACATATTCAAAAATGGCACAAATCAGACAAGGGGTTCAAAAGTTAGTAAAAAGTCCTTTGTGACTAAATGAAGCATGGCTTTCTGGCCCAAACCAGTTTCAGAGTCTTCTATCCTGGAGATAAGTAATTCAATTATCTCCCAGGACAGACACAAGACTCCATTAAGCACATGGTTGCAAAAGACACAAAACACTTTAAAATACATAAAGTCACATTTTACACATAACACACAGACATTTCACATATCCCCAGATAGCTCAGGTCTGAGCGCACATTATTAAGTGAATGGCGCTCGGACCACACAAATACAGTTTAATCGCCATGGAGCCAAAGTCTTTACAGTCAGTTTCATACGAATGGGCTCCATGGGATTCCTATCTGGGGTATAACACAGTCACATAAAGTCTGGTCCATAGTCCAAAGGCAAGAGGCGGGCAAGCAGCCCCCTCCAAGGACACGTGGCGAGGCCGGTTTCGCCACACACATTCATGTTGGAATTCTCTAAGAACTTCATTGATCAAGTCTTGGAAGACGGCCGGGGCATTACAAAGCCCAAACGGCATTACGGTATACTCATAATGCCCGTAACGGGTATTAAATGCTGTCATCCATTCATCTCCTTGTTTAATTCGCACCAAGTTATATGCTCCTCTCAAGTCAAGTTTGGTAAAAATACTCGAGCCCTTTAGTCTGTCAAAGAGTTCAGTAATCAAAGGAATAGGGTAAGCATTCCTGATAGTAATTTTGTTCAATCCCCGATAGTCTATACAAGGAAGTAAGGTACCGTCTTTCTTTTCTACAAAAAAGAAACCCGCCCCCGCCGGAGAAGAAGACTTTCTAATAAATCCTTTGTCTAAATTCTCCTTGATGTATTCCTCTAAAACTAAATTTTCCTTGGTGGATAAAGGGTATACCGTACCCCTAGGAGGCATAGTACCAGGGAAAAGTTTAATAGAACAGTCATAAGACCGGTGGGGAGGTAAAGTATCCGCCTTACCCTTGTCAAATACAGATTTGAGGTCTAGATATTGTAATGGTATCTGAACGTCTGTGGATTGGGAAGAGTTAGTATAAGAGTTTACGGGGCAAACAGAAGTAACTCTCTGCAGACATTCTTTCCTACAACCAATACCCCAAGAAACGATTTCTCCACCCTCCCAGTCAATCTGAGGGTTATGTCTCTTGAGCCAAGAATATCCTAGCACCACTGGGACTGCCGGGGAGGAAATTAACAGAAGGGAAATCAACTCCTCGTGGAAGATACCAACAGTAAGCTTAACAGGTTTGGTCTCATGGAATATTACTGGTTCCGATAAAGGTCTACCATCTATGGCCTCAACGGCCAAGGGTGTATCTCTCAGTTGGAATGGGATACAATGCTTATTAGCGAAGGTTTGGTCTATAAAGCTTTCTGCTGCTCCAGAATCTAACAATGCCATCGTAGAAATAAACCCATTTTCCCAAGCTAGAGAGACAGGAATCAGAAGCCTATGGTCTTTTTTATTATGTATAGAGGACAGTAACGAAACACCCAAGGCCCGTCCTCTAAGGGAACTTAGGTGCGAGCGTTTCCCGGGCGATTAGGGCAACTAAGACGTAGGTGACCTCTCCGCCCGCAGTATAAACAGAGACCCTCCCTTCTTCTGTACTGTCTCTCAGCCTCAGATAAGCGAGTATTACCTATTTGCATAGGTTCTGGTGGAGTAGGATTATAGGAGTCAGGGTTCTGAAATGAGGGAGCAAGTCTTACAGGAAGTCTAGTAACTCTTTCCCGAGTGTTCTGCCTCTGTCTCATGCGTTCATCTATTCTGGAAATGAAAGATACTAAATCCACTAAATTTTCCGGAAGTTCTCTTGTGGCAATCTCATCTAGAATTTCATCAGACAACCCATTCAAGAATACATCCATAAAAGCTTGTTCGTTCCATTTCACTTCTGCTGCCAATGATCTAAACTCTAATGCATATTCTACAAGGGTCCTATTCTGTTGTTTAAGGCGTAACAGGGATCTGGCCGCATTAATCTTCCTTCCTGGGGGGTCAAAAGTCCTTCTAAATGCCGTGACAAAAGCAGTGTAGTTGTAGACTAGAGGATTGTCATTCTCCCAAAGGGGATTGGCCCATCTAAGTGCTTTATCTATTAGCAGAGTTATAATGAAGCCTACTTTAGCCCTGTCAGTAGGGTAAGCCCGGGGTTGAAGTTCAAAATGTATGCTTATCTGGTTTAAAAAACCACGACAAGTATCAGGCGAACCCCCATAACGTAACGGTGAAGTGACATGGGAAGATGCGCCTACAGTGGCTACTTCCAAACCAGTACTTAGTGGGAGGCTAGCAGTGGAACGTATTTCTTCTGACTGGGTGCTGGAACGTGTTAGCAAAGTTTGTAATGCTAAAGCCATTTGGTCCATTCTATGGTCCATGGCCTCAAATCTGGGGTCAGGAGGACTAGCACCTGCAGGATCCATTTGGCCCTGTCGTAATGTCAGGATACTGACAGGGATCCAATACGCAGAGTGCGGACAGAAGGAGGTACGTATACCGGACCTTAGAATGGCCGGACTAACGTATGGACAAAACAAGAATAGTCAAAAGGTAAGCCGAGGTCGAGGGAGCCGGAGGACAGGTAAGCGAGATACAAGCCGAGTCAAAGGAGAGGAGAGGACAACAGGACAAAAGACAAGCAAGGTCAAAACCGAAAACACAAGAGAGAGAGAACGCGCTGAGTGACTAGCAAGCTAGAACCATGACAGGGCAATGAGCAGTAGTAAAGGTTTCCTTTAAATACCCTGTCACCTTAATTGAGACCACGCCCCCAAAAGGTCCGGAATAGCGGTTCCCGGCACTTCACGTAATGCTGACGTCATGACGTCGACGCTAGCCGTCGCGTCATAAAAGGGGGAGGAGCTAGCGCGGCCGGCGCGAAAACGGACGGAATTTGCCGAAATGCTAGGGGCAAGGAACCCCTAAACAGAGAGGATGTCTTCCCTGGAGTCAGCACCAACAGGTACCCTGACACCCTTATCCTCACCCCCCTCCCTGTGTTCTCCTCATCTCCCCTTCTCCTCACCCCCCTGTGTTCTCCTAATCTCCCCTTCTCCTCACCTCTCCCCTCCCTGTGTTCTCCTAATCTCCCCTTCTCCTCACCTACCCCCTCCCTGTGTTCTCCTAATCTCCCCTTCTCCTCATCTCTCCCCTCCCTGTGTTCTCTTAATCTCCCCTTCTCCTCACTTCCCCCCTTCCTGTGTTCTCCTCATCTCCTCAACCACCCTCCCTGTGTTCTTCTTACTCCTTCCCCTCCCTGTGTTCTTCTTACTCCTTCCCCAGCCCTATGTTCTTCTTACTGCCCCATGTTCTTCTTACTCCTCCCTCCCCTCTTACTACTCCCCATGTTCTTCTTACTACTCTCCCCTCCCTTCCTACTCCCTCCCTATGTTCTTCTTCCTCCCACCCTCCCTGTGTCCTTCTTATTCCCCTCCCCGTGTCCTTCTTACTCCCCCCGTGCCCTTCTTACTCCCCTCCTCCCATATCCTTCTTACTCCCCCGCCTATATTCTTTTTAATTTCCCCCCCCATGTTCTTCTCACCTGCCCTTCCCTGTAGTGTGGCCGAGCTCAGGGTGCACTTCCTGTCAGTCCGGCCTGGAACAGGATACTGAATCTCCTGTACCACGTGGTACCCGGACGGACTGACTGGAGGAAGAGGAGCTCGGCCATGCTACAGGGAAGGGGAGGTGACGAGAGAGGCAGTGCTGCAGCCGCTTGAGGCTCTCTATAGAGCGCTCAGGCAGCTGCAGCCTTATAGGAAGCGCTGGCCCTGCTTGGGGGCCCAGGCAATTGCTTGGTTTGCTTGCCTGGTAGCGACGGGCCTGAGGATCGTCACGCTACGGGACATCTCAATCCTATATCGGCACAGTGCTGCTAAAAGGTTGCCTACCCCTGAACTATACCATAAAATATGAATGCGCATGAGATTCGATGGCGCATAAGATTCAAGTACAAACGGTACAAATTCGTCAGGCCAAATTTGCATCGCTGTGACAGGGATGTGAGACTTGGTTTCTGTGTACAGCAAAGCTGGAGCTCGCATCTTTGTCGTGATGTGAATGCGAATTTCACCCTGGCAAATTCACATTGTGTGCCTGTCATATCTAATGCGCCATTTGTACTCAAATCTAATATGCCAACAAATCTATATTGTATATTAGTATCTTCTTATACAAATGGGCATAACATTTGCTAACAAAAACATTTTTTCGGCTTCCAGGTTTCAAAATTTGAATGCGCATTAGATTTAATGGCTCATTATAGTTGAGTAAATACGGCATTTCTAATTCAAGAGTCAGAAATCAGAATAGTCACTTTTTTGCATGAATCTCTTGCACTGATATACAATACTAATTGTTTTGGCACAGAAGACTGGCCTTGTTGGAATATACAAATATATATATAATGCACAAGAGCCAGCGCACTCACTTATCTACTAAGATTTGTCTACTAAGATGGTTTCATATATATATTCAGTCTATGTTCATGGCTCAACACTTTTCGAAGCTTTATTCAGTGGTCCGAAACTCAATAGGTGCTGCCAGTACAAAAATATTGATAACATAGTTATCTGTTTTCTTAATAATGCAACACACAAAGACATATTACTGGCAGTTAAAAGCATCTACTGATCACAAAATCTTTTACCAACAAAAACTCGAGAGATAATGAAAACAAAACAAAACTCCACTCATTAGACTGCATTGAGGTTTAGTGAGAGGAAAGAGGATTTCAGAGTCCTTAACTTAGTCTTGTGAAAATACCCCATGAAGAAATATTTACACAAAATGTGTACAGTGAAGCTTGTACATAAATAGAGCTTACATACGTGTGTGTGTGTGTGTCAGTAGACTGCCTACTGTTCACCTCCAACAAAGGAGGACCTTTCATCTCCAAACTATTGTTATAGAAAGAGGGGGTTAGATTCCATGGTTAGAAGATGAGTCCTGAAGTTGGCTGAGCAAATTATTTATGACTTTATTTGAAAGTATTTTTAGACATCCTTTCTTACAATGTGGGTTGATGAAGTGGGAATGCTTTCGGCCAGTCTTTTTCACATTACCGACTGGTTCTGGAGTTTCCAGCAATTTGTTTTTGGGAAATACTTACTTGTCAGGCCCTTCATGGTCACTAACGGTCCTGGGGCTCCCTTCTCTTGTTTTAAAAGGGAGCTCAATCTTGGTTATATTGTAATACAGATGATCCTCACTTACTGACCGGGTTCCGTATGACTCAGTTGTAAAACAAATTGGTCAGTAAGTGAGAATGTGCTAGAGGATGCTCTTGAGTGCAGGTCTATATTCGGGGGAATTCTATGAACATAGACCAGCTCACTATAACAGGTAATCCCTCAAATCTATGTTCAGGGGAAATTCCCCAAACATAGACCAGCTCTCTAACATGGGAAATCCCTTGAATCCCCATGCTAGAGAGCTGGTCTTAAGTCCAAGCAGTCGTGCAGATAATTCGCTACCTGTACCAGGTTCTGGTCAATACCCACCATTTGTTAGATTTCTTTCTTTCTTTTTGTCTTGTGGCAGACCATATTTTATGGGAAGTAATTAGTCATATTTTTGATGGCCTAATTTGCTCCCAAATACACTAGATACATATATCTAAAAGATACTTGATGTAGTCAATGTAAATTTGTGACATATGTCCACCTTACCCCCCACTCTAGTGCCACCATTTCCTCATTTTAGTGGGGTTTACTCTTTGTGTAATAACCACCTCTGTACTGCCCCTTGCACTCTTATTTAATTTGCCTTGCTTGGGCAAAACCTCCTGTGTGACGTTGACACGCTGACTTTATTTCAGCATACTAACGTTTGAACGAAATGATGTCAGTCACTCTGTTCCTATACACCCTAGCAAGCACTACCAGCCTCAGCTAGGGAGTTACCATAGCAACCACAGCACATTCGCTGTGGTTGCTATGCGAAGAGATTAGAAGAACCGCCTGTGGGAGGTATTTTCTCCTCTCCCCTATCAGTCAATTCTTAGGCATATAGTCTATGCCAAACATTTAAATGACAGGTGGGAGAAAGATTTATTTTACATAGGTTTTTCTCTCAATCTATATATTTGCTATCACTATGAATAGATAAAAGTATGCATTAAAATACCCATAACAGGTACCATTTAAACATAACTAGGAGTGTAACAAAGCACATCTGCTTACCCTTCTGCAGTCAACACAATGAGTATCAGTGGGTGAAGTAATAATAATATCTATACAATACATATATACACTGCTCAAAAAAATAAAGGGAACACTTAAACAAGACAATGTAACTCCAAGTCAATCACACTTCTGTGAAATAAAACTGTCCACTTAGGAAGCAACACTGAGTGACAATCAATTTCACATGCTGTTGTGCAAATGGCATAGACAACAGGTGGAAATTATAGCAATTAGCAAGACACCCCCAATAAAGGAGTGGTTCTGTGGGTGGTGACCACAGTCCACTTCTCAGTTCCTATGCTTCCTGGCTGATGGTTTGGTCACTTTTGAATGCTGGCGGTGCTTTCACTCTAGTGGTAGCATTAGACGGAGTCTACAACCCACACAAGTCGCTCAGGTAGTGCAGCTCATCCAGGATGGCACATCAATGCGAGCTGTGGCAAGAAGGTTTGCTGTGTCTGTCAGCCCTGCAAAATGATCTCCAGCAGGCCACAAATGTGCATGTGTCTGCTCAAACGGTCAGAAACAGACTCCATGAGGGTGGTATGAGGGCCCGACGTCCACAGGTGGGGGTTGTGCTTACAGCCCAACACCATGCAGGACATTTGGCATTTGCCAGAGAACACCAAGATTGGCAAATTCGCCACTGGTGCCCTGTGCTCTTCACAGATGAAAGCAGGTTCACACTGAGCACATGTGACAGAAGTGACAGAGTCTGGAGACGCCGTGGAGAACGTTCTGCTGCCTGCAACATCCTCCAGCATGACCGGTTTGGCAGTGGGTCAGTAATGGTGTGGGGTGGCATTTCTTTGGGGGGCCGCACAGCCCTCCATGTGCTTGCCAGAGGTAGCCTGACTGCCATTAAGTACCGAGATGAGATCCTCAGACCCCTTTTGAGACCATATGCTGGTGCGGTTGGCCCTGGGTTCCTCCTAATGCAAGACAATGCTAGACCTCATGTGGCTGCAGTGTGTCAGCAGTTCCTGCAAGATGAAGGCATTGATGCTATGGACTGGCCCGTCCGTTCCCTAGACCTAAATCCAATTGAGCACATCTGGGACATCATGTCTCGCTCCATCCACCAACGTCAAGTTGCACCACAGACTGTCCAGGAGTTGGCAGATGCTTTAGTCCAGGTCTGGGAGGAGATCCCTCAGGAGACCATCCACCACCTCATCAGGAGCATGCACAGGCATTGTAGGGAGGTCATATAGGCAAGTGGAGGCCACACACACTACTGAACCTAATTTTGACTTGTTTTAAGGACATTACATCACAGTTGGATCAGCCTGTAGTGTGTTTTTACACTTTAATTTTGAGTGTGACTCCAAATCCAGACCTCCATGGGTTGAAAAATTTGATCTCCATTTTGTAATTTTTGTGTGATTTTGTTGTCAGCACATTCAACTATGTAAAGAACAAAGTATTTCAGAAGAATATGTAATTCATTCATATCTAGGATGTGTTATTTTTGTGTTCCCTTTATTTTTTTGAGCAGTGTATATATAATTGTATACTTGAAAACTAGCTAAAGCTAAATATAGTCATCTTGGTTAAATTATTTGATGTTTTATTTTTTTTTACCTTTCATCAACTTTTGTAACATTTCAAACCTTTTGAATGTTACTGACTTGGTGGACAGATAAATTTATGCAGTCATATCTTTAGTATGCAAAAGGGTAAAAAAAAAAATTGCAATTATATTTATTTGCCCTCTGTGCAATGTTTCACATAGAGAACAGATGCTCTTGAATCTCTGGGAAGCAAGCCATTCAAAAATAATTGTCTGTGAAGCACTCAAAAGTAAAAACATTCAGTGTAACGGAAGAAAGATAATATTGACTAATGAATTCTGAACACATATGGTAACACTGGGGCATTTTCATGCTGCTGTGTCATGAATGTCTTAAATCTGATAATTGTGGATATCTATATCTAAAGCCAGCCAACCAAAATTCAAATACACTGTCTGTCTCTGCAATGATCTCGTTTGCTATAGAAATGTTTGTATTACGGATAGTTTTGTTTTGTGTGGTTTTTTTTTGTTTCTATTTAACACATTTGATCACAGGGGGAATTTATATTACAGGAGTGCCCAAAAGGTAGATCCCCAGATGTTTTAAAACTACAGCTTCAATGATGCTTTGTCATCTTAAAGGAATGCAAAGCATCATGGGAATTGTAGTTCTACAATTGTAGATCCACCTTTTGGATACCCCTGTTATTTATCATATGCTGATTTAATGAGAAGGGTGCATGCTCTTGGTCAAAAATAAATGCCCACTCACATTCCTGAGTCATTTTAGAGGGAAAATCAATGGCCCCTTAATAAATAGCAACAACTTTACTTTTTCAACCTATACTATTAAATTGCACATCTGCAAATTATAAGGACTGGTTAAATATTGTAACAAATATCAGCATAGATGCATAATTTCAGATAGAGAAATCTTTTAAATTGAACATATCTAACTAGTATACCTTCCAAATGTCATGTTTTGAATTCTTAAAAGTGAATTCTTAAAAGAATGCATGCGCAGAACACACATTTTAGACTGGATGGGAATTAATTATTTTACAGTTTTCTGCATGTTTAACTAAAGACCACACCATTACTGTAGAGTTACTTGCGCTTAACGTTCACACTGCTTTCTCCAGCACTTAATGTGAAAGTTTTAAACACAAAAATCAATAGAGAATACACAAATTAAGTCCTCTACAGACATTATTAATTAGACCATGGGACAATCTATTGTGCAATGAAATATGGTCAGATTAATATTTTAATGGTTTTACTTAGCCGAGAGCATAAAAAGTCTGATGATCTTGAATTAAATTGGAATATTCTATATACTAAAATATTTTGCCTTTACATCCTACAACCCTTTCCCTTTTTCATTTCAACCCTTTAAGGCGCTCTTAATTAGAAGAATTTGATGATTCTTGCTTGCGCATCTTTGAAGTTTGATCTGTTTTCTGTTTCTATTATCTGAAAGTAATGTCAAATATGTTAGCTCGCCATGAATAAATTATGAAACAGAGATACTTAACAGGCAAACTACAAAAACCAAAGTGTAAACATTTAAAGTAATTAAAGAAATATAACCCACCTGGCAAATCTCTTTGTGTTGTCCTAAAATGGCAGATTCCAACGCTGTATGACCTTTTTTACTAGTCTTGCTTATGGACGCCCCACTTTCCAGCAGTGCCAGCGCGACATTCTGTAATAAAACCATTAATTAAACAGAAAGGAAACAACACTCGGTTTGGGGAAATATCATAACCAATTTTCTATTTCCTGTAAGAGGCTCTCAGGGGTTGCAATAATTAAGTGGTTATGGTCTTTTCTTCTATTCACACAAAAATATTGTTTAACAAACAGTATCTCACAAAAGTGAGTACACCCCTCATATTTTTGTAAATATTTTATTATATCTTTTCATGTGACAACACTGAAGAAATGACACTCTGCTACAATGTAAAGTAGTAAGTGTACAGCCTGTATAACAGGGTAAATTTGCTGTCCCCTCAAAATAACTCAACACACAGCCATTCATGTCTATACGGTTGGCAACAAGAGTGAGTACACCCCTAAGTGGAAATGTCCAAATTGGGACCAATTAGCCATTTTCACTCCACAGTGGCATGTGACTCATTAGTATTACAAGGTCTCAGGTGAGAATGGGGAGCAGGTGTGTTAAATCTGGTGTTATCGCTCTCACACTCTCTCATACTGGTCACTGGAAGTTCAACATGGCACCTCATGGCAAAGTACTCACTGAGGATCTGAAAAAAGAATTGTTGCTCTACATAAAGATGGCCTAGGCTACAAGAAGATTGACAAGACCCTGAAACTGAGATGCAGCATGGTGGGCAAGACCATTCACAGGACAGGTTCCACTCAGAACAGGCCTCGTCATGGTCAACATATCCAGAGGTTGCCTTTGGGAAATAGACGTATGAGTGCTGCAGAGGTTGAAGGTATGGGGGACCAGCCTGTCAGTGCTAAGACCATACACACTGCATCAAATTGTTCTGCATGGCTGTCATTCCAGAAGGAAGCCTCTTCTAAAGATGATGCACAAGAAAGTCCGCAAACAGTTTGCTGAAGACAAGCTGACTAAATACATGGATTACTGGAACCATGTCCTGTGGTCTGATGAGACCAAGATAAACTTATTTGGTTCAGATAGTGTCAAGCATCTGTGGCAGCAACCAGGTGAGGAGTACAAAGATAAGAGTGTCTTGCCTACAGTCAAGCATGGTGGTGGAAGTGTAATGGTCTGGGTCTGCATGAGTGCCTCCGGCACTGGGGAGCTACAGTTAATTGAGGGAACCATGAATGTCAACATGTACTGTGACATACTGAAGCAGAGCATGATCCCCTCCCTTCGGAAACTGGGCCGCAGGGCAGTATTCCAACGTAACGACCCAAAACACACCTGCAAGACGAACACTGCCTTGCTAAAGAAGCTGAAGGTAAAGGTGATGGACTGGCCAAGCATGTCTCCAGACCTAAACCCTATTGAGCATCTGTGGGGCATCCTTAAACAGAGCTCAATAGGGGAGCACAAGGTCTCTAACATCCACCAGCTCTGTGATGTTGTCATGGAGGAATGTAAGAGGACTCCAGTTGCAATCTGTGAAGCTCTGCTGAACTCCATGCCCATGAGGGTTAAGGCAGTGCTGGAAAATAATGGTGGCCACACAAAATATTGACACTTTGGGCCCAGTTTAGACATTTCCACTTAGGGGTGTACTCACTTTTGTTGCCAATGGCTGTGTGTTGAGTTATTTTGAGGGGACAGCAAATTTACACAGATTGTACACTTAATACTTTACATTGTAGTAGAGTGTAATTTCTTCAGTGTTGCCACATGAAAGATATAATAAAATATTTACAAAAAATTTGAGCAGTATACTCACATTTGTGAGATACTGCATGTATTTCAAATAATACAAACAAAAAAAGGTGCGCTATTGCTTTAACCCCTTAAAACCGGAGGACGTACAATTACGCCCTCTAATAGGTGGCTCTAAACGCCGCCGGGCGTAATTGTACGCCCTCCGGTTTTTGTTAACTTACCCGGTCGCCGGCGGTCCCACGCCGGCGATCACGGTTGGGGGGACTCCCAGGGGGACTCCCAGGGAGCCCCCCGCGGCACATCCGTCCTCGCCGAAGCCCCCCGGCCATGTCAGAGTGGGGTCCTAGCGAGGACCCCACAATCACATGGCCAGGGATAGCTGGCTTCTGTATTGCCGGCAGGGGGGCTGCCTGTAATGACAGGTGGTCCCCCTGCTGGCTGAAAATAAAAATAAAAAAAGTTAATGGTGTAAAAAAAAATAATTATATATACTTAGATCATATATATATATTATATATATATGATCTAAGTATATATATACACACATATACATACACACACATACACCGTCTAGGTGTATTTTACTATTAATATATATAATTATATATATATATATATTAATATCAAATTACACGTAGACTGATACTGATTAAATATATATATAATTATTGTTATATATATATATTTATATATAATATTAAAAAAATAAAAATGTAAATACGTTAAAAAATAAAATTAAAAAAATAATTAAAAATAAATAATTAAAAAATATATAGATGTGTGTTATTTCGTTCTAACTGTTTTGTGAAATTAATATATATATATATATATATATCAAAATACACATAGAACGAAATAATATATATATTTATACACATAAATATATACGTATATATCACTATATATATACCTATATATAAATAAAAATATTTTTTAAAAATTATATATATATACATATATATTCACATACGTATATATATATACATATATTAATTCTACATATATATTTATGTAATATTTTTACATAATTAGGTATCTTAATTAATTACAATTAGCGGGACCTGCCTGACAACCCATGCCGAAAGTAAAGGGAATTTAATTTGCTAGCACTATATTTAACCCTATAACTTTCCAGGACACCATAAAACCTGTACATGGGGGGTACTGTTCTACTCGGGAGACTTCGCTGAACACAAATATTAGTGTTTCAAAACAGTAAAATGTATTACAACGATGATATCGCCAGTAAAAGTGAAGTTTTTTGCATTTTTCACGCACAAACAGCATTACACGGACAATATTATTGCTGTGATACTTTTTACTGTTTTGAAACACAAATATTTGTGTTCAGCGAAGTCTCCCGAGTACAACAGTACCCCTCATGTACAGGTTTTATGGTGTTTTCAAAAGTTACAGCGTCAAATATAAGGCTTGCATTTCAGTTTTTTCACATTAAAATTCGCCAGATTGGTTATGTTGCCTTCGAGACCCTATGGTAGCCCAAGAATGAAAATTACCCCTATGATGGCATACCATTTGCAATAGTAGACAACCCAAGGTATTGCAAACAGGGTATGTCCAGTCTTTTTTAGTAGCCACTTAGTCACAAACACTGGCCAAAATTGGCATTTTTTGCATTTTTCACACAAACAGATACTAACGCTAACTTTGGCCAGTGTTTGTGACCAAATGGCTACTAAAAAAGACTGGACATACCCCATTTGCAATACCTTGGGTTGTCTACTATTGCAAATGGTATGCCATTATGGGTGTAAATTTCATTCCCGGGCTACTATACAGTCTCAAAGGCAACGTAACCAATCTGGCGAATTTCAATTTCAAATGTAACGTGCTATATTTGACCCTGTAACTTCCCAAAACGCCATAAAACCTGTACATAGGGGGTACTGTCTTACACGTGAGACTTTACTGAATATAAATATGTGTATTTTATTGCAGTAAAAGCAAACAGTATTATGACATTGACCGTTAAAATGTCATGTAGAACTAAAAAAATCCAAAAAAAACGTATTTTCTCCCATTTTTTTCATATTAAATTATGTTTCATAGCTAAATATTTGATATTAAATGAAAGCCCTGTTTCCCCTGAATAAAATGATATATAATAAGGGTGGGTGCATTTACTATGAAAGAGGTGTATTACGGTTGGACAGACATGTAGCGCAAATGGCAGGTTTTGTTTACATTTTGTTTTGTTCACAATGTGTACATTTGGCTCCGTCCTTAAGGGGTTAAAATTATTGTATATTTCAAAAAATTACAAATGTGATATATACCAATAGTGAAATTATCACAATATTATTCAGGTGCACAATTTTTTTTAAAAGTGCATTGTGTTAAAAGTTTAAACACACAGTTTAAAAGTTGTGCACCTAAATAATATTGTGATAATTTCACTATTGGTATATATCACACTTATAATTTTTTGATAAATATATGCACTAATTTTAAAGCTATCGCGCACCTCTTCTTGGATGTATTATTTGAAATAGTGTATATTGAGTTATTGCACTTGGGAGGTGCTGCTTTTATTATAATATTGATCATTCGAAATAATTTATGGCGCCATATTTTACTTGTTTTTTTGTATATAACGTATGTATTTACCTCATCTCAATTGTGGATTTCCCTGACAGCATATGGGATATAGCTGTATCCATAAGCAACTTTATATACTTCTAGGGAAATATAGGTTTTTTATTATTTGATTTTTCATAGAAAGGATACAGAAAGAAGTGATTTGGATGGACTCGCAAGTCCCCGTCACTCCAGCAAGTGGCATAGTAAATCGCATTCTTAAACATTCAACTCAATAAACTGGAGTGGCAGAGTAGCATAACCCATATTCAGTATGATACTGTGTCATTGCTCCATGACTGGAAGCCATTTAATGTGTAAGGTATTAACTACCTAGAGGTGTGGTCTGATAATATTTGATTGGTCTACTACTCTTCTAAATGGGGTTCCGTGACCTTGTGCAATACGGAAGAGCAGGGCTAACATTCAGAGTGTTTACTGATACCGGCCTCAAGTTCTGGCCATACCACGTAGTGGAGCAATTGAGGAGTTTGTAGTCTCTGTTCTATGTATATGTTGGCATATAGGGCTTGTGAGATGACCTTCCACCTAATCTCCCATCCCACACCCAGTGCAAAGGGTGTAGCCATGATCAAGTTGGTTCATGCTTTCTCCTGTGCTACATCCCACAATCCTACATCCTGTTTCTCATCTTTAGCCCACAGCTGCATATTGTATTGTATTGCATATTGTCCCTCCACCCCTCACCTCTGATCAATTCTTCAGTGGTTTGTGGTACATATAAAAGGTTGTGTCTGTACTTTATATACTTCTGTGTATTTTGTTGTTCATGACAAAAGTATCCTGTACATTTAGTGTACATCACTGAGATGGCACAACGTGCCTGGAGGCACTTTATAACCCTGCGGTTACCCCGCCCACCATTCATGTGACGTGTAACCTATTTAAACCCAGCAAGTGCCCCCCAGCAGTGCTTGGTTGTTCTCTTGTGCTTGGTGCATTTGGCCTAGACTCCTGGCATTCCTGCATTGTCTTCTCTGCTCCTGTCCTATCTTCTACTGGTTTATCTCCTAGTTCTGACTTCAAATTGTCCTCCCTGACTTCATTTACTGCTTCATGCCCTGCCATGATTTCAGTCTTATCCCTTTGCATACCTCTGCCTTGATTGTGTTACTTATTAAAGGCCCCGTGCCAACAGAGATCTATCTTCACCTCCAGGTCTTCCCTGAGGGTTGTGATTATAGTTGAGCGCAGTTCCATTGCAGCTGAGTTTCTTAAAGAGCAAGAGACTCCTGGTGGGTCACCACACATTAGGAAAAGTAACTAAACTATTAGGGTCAGAAGTTAGATTAAAATTAGGTTTATTGTTTCTGTCAGGATCCTATCCTGACAAACAAGACTTTTTGTTCTGTTTATTCTGTTCCTTTAAAACCAAGTTCCTGCACTGATTATGTTTGACCACTAGTGGCCTCCTTTGCCTCTAGTTCTGAAAACTTACATTATAATTCTCACCTGCCTGGACTAATTGAGCAACCTACAAAAGGCTACACCCAACTCACCACAGGGCCTTTATATTGAAGTTGATGCTCATCCTGAAACACTTCAGATCCTGGCTTCTGTGAACCAATTTGTGGACTTACCTTCTTTGCTTCAATCCTGCACAATACCAGCCTGAACTACTCCTCAATCCTGCTTACTCCCAACCCTACTCAATACCAGCCTGAACTACTCCTCAATCCTGCTTACTTCCAAATCTGCTCGATACCAGCCTGAACTATGCTTTATCTTACCCACCTGATTTCTACCAGTCTTATTCATACAACTTGTCTACTCCATACATACCAGCATAACACCAATCTGGACTCTCTCTCTCTCTCTCTCTCTCTTGACAGAGAGAGAGAGAGAGAGAGAGAGAGAGAGAGAGAGATATCCTGTTTATACTATGTCTAAGAGCACAAATAAAGTACCTGAAGTCAACCCTGGCATAAGTCTCTCCTCTCTGACCTGCTCAAGATTATGAGTTACAATTAGGGTTATAAATTAAGGTTAGAATACGGTTTATATTTAGGTTTAGAATCAGGGTAAAAATTATGTTTATAGTATCATTCAGGTATGTATTTGTTTAGCTTCTTCAGAGTGTTTATATAGAGGAAAGTGGTTGATAAGTTTAGAGTCTTGTCCCAAAAGTTAAAAAAACACTCAAGTCCAATGATTTTGTAAATCGATATACTAAAAAAATATTAAAAATTTCTGCCTTGGACTGATCATTATTTGCTAACACACACAGAGCTAACATTCATATTTTTATTTTCTTATTTTTTACAGTCGTGTACTTTAAAAAGGTATTGAGGATGGTGTTTTTTTTTTTGTTTTTGTTTTTTTCATTTTCTAGCTTGGTCAATCCAGTTGCCCTTTTGTAAGCCTTATTGACATATTTATCTTTTGATATATAATTTTGTTGACAAATCCGATTTACAATCTTTAATGGGTAATGACAGCATTAATGTTTGGAGGTTTGTAGCATATTCCTAGAATTAATTCACGACTTCTGTTTTTTCGTATTTAAAATTCTAACCATAAGGCAACAAAAATGATGACATTTGTTACCCAAGCAGGTGTCCTTGCTAGACAGGCATCCATTTACTGTGTCTTTTGATAAATCTGTTTCTTATACCAAGACGGTGAAGTAAAATGTGAATGGTTACTGCATATAAATTCATTCTGGAAAACTCACCATAAAATAAATCACCTAAAACTTCTGTTCATTTTTTTTATATATATATATATGAAGTGCTTAGTTTTCTTTTTAAATTGATTTTAAAGATTTGGAATGGACATCATAATTCAGTTCACACTAGGTAAGGCCAGAGAAAATGTTGCAAATGAAGAGGTGAAGGAAAAACATTGTTTTATTTCTTCTTTTCCTGATATGCTTTATCTATGCTGCCTGTTAAAACGAATATTTTTGTGTCCAATTTCCAAAACAATTGCACAAAAAAACACATCTGCTGATGCAGCTACTCTTGAGAAGAAAACAGTTTGGTTTTTCACAATCAACTCAAAGGCAAAAAATTAAACCGAGCAAAGCGTGAGCAGGAACAGCAGACAGAAAAATAAATACATAAAAATTAAGTGTAAAAACAACTACAATCACTGGACTAATACGGCTACAATCTCTACAATACCCCGATTTAGTCCTTTGGATGATACAGGCTAGCTTTTATCTAGTGCAGTCCTCCACTGCTTATGTGTCCCTTTGACTTGGGTGAATACCCACTGACTGACCAAAGGCACTCAACAACTAAGAACCTGATGACTGCACTAGCATTTTATATCCCTATTAACTAATTGCCTGCCAGATTAACAGTGATTCCTGTTGGCTAAATTGTGCATATCCCTGAACCATTCTTAAAGGGACAGATGAGTTGGCATCTCTCTCTTGGAGACTTTGCATTCTTCATTCATGTTCTTTTAATTTTTTTTCAGCTTTTATCCATAGGGCATAGTTTCCTTGTCAGTTAATATCTCTTAATCTTGGACCCTCTTCTGTCCAGAGGATAATATGTGGTCTATTTCCCAGGGTACGATTTTAACCATTTATTTATTATGCAACAATTTTTGGATGAATGCATTTTTTATTTTAACAAATTGTGATTTTATGTATTCATCTTAATTTTACACACATTTTAGGCAACATTTTGTATTGTTTAGTTTTCAGTATATTTATTAATAAATGTTTTATTAGCTGTTTCATATATTGTGCAGCGGATCTATTTTTATCATATAGCATTTTATATTTTGTTAACTTTGTAATTTTTCTTTTTTTACATTTTATTCTTTACTTTCTTTATGTGTTTATTTTTTATCTATGCTGCTCTTGCACACCCTTTTACTTTGTTTTTATTTTTTTATGCTGACTGCCAGAAGCAAAAGACAGAGCTTATTACAAAGATTGACAGGAAGCTAGGATAGAGGTGCAGAACTCACATTTAAACATTTTATTTATTTTTTACTTGTCAAAAACACACATTTATTAAATATCCGCATATGTACAAATCTTGGAGAGCACCAATTTTTCCCATAAGTTGTAAAATATTGAACATATTCTTAAAAATAATACTTTTTGGTATTGAAGAAGAATGGGAATGTATCCAAAGGTGTGTTACACTTACAAATTGTCCAGTCTGGCATGCCATGTGCAGGGCTCTCAGGCCTGATGAAGTTTCCAGTTGATTAATTATATCGGGGCAGGTCTCTCTGAAAAAATGGAGCAGATTCTCCACCTTACGATACTGTTTTTCCTTTATAGCATGGTGAAGGAGGTGCAGCCACGAAGAAATACTACCAGGAAAAACTTGATATAGAAAACTGTGTAATAAAAGATCATATGAGGATATAGCTCATGGCATTCATCCAGATAAGTAAATACTCTTTGCTTCTTAATCGACTTATTTCTTCTTGTGTATATCTTTACTAAACCCCCAGGAAAGTGGGTGCAGTGCTAATCTATTATAACTATAGTTACACATATAAAACATTACTGTTCGTAATAAACTGTCCTGAAGTGACAGCAAGTGAACTCCCCCCCCACACCCCCCCCCAATGTCCATGCTTGATAAGACACTTCATACAATAAAACATTAACAGGTAATTTGTGTTAAAGACCTTTTCTGGAGTTTCTATATAATTCTGACAGTAATTTATTTCTATCTGTTTCAGTGCCATTGAAAATAAAACATATATCACAGTTACCATCAGTAGGAATGTCCTGTGTTGGGCTGTTTATCATGGTCACACAGCTGAGGTCATCTCCATTAAATTGAGGATAAGTTTATCTATCTGCAATCCAGCTTTTTACAATTGATATGCTCTGTGCTAGAGGTTTCCTTGTATTTTTTTGTTTGTATTGTGGCAGTTTGGATTTTATTTTATCAATAATAATGTATAGAAGAAATGTTTAAACATGTGAAAAACAATATTCAAAAAGAAGTTTCAAGAATATTGGCAAAGACTTCTCAAACTTGATGTCATTTTCACAATAAACTCCCATAGTCATCTAGTATGTCTTAACATTCTCAAAACAATACAGTGAAAAAGGTGCCTTTGTAAATTTGTTTTTCTGAAACACTTACAGAGAGTTGGCCTTCAAGATCCTGTTCTTTGATTTGTTTTCTAAAAACACCTACAAACAAAAAAGCTGTTATGAACTGATCGTATGTGAGTCATATTCAGTAAGGTATGGTAATTAACATCTCATACTCAGACTAGCACACCAGTACACACAGAGCCTCTAACTATTCACAAGTAAGTTCCATGTGGTCACAAGCCAACACAAGTATGTGGAGATACAAGTGAATTTTATTTTGATTGGATGTTCTTTCTATTTTTGAATAGGAAGCTGCTGATATGTTTACTCAAAGCTATATATTCAATGGGAAACTGGACTGATTTTTTTTTTTTTAAGTGTTTTTCTAATTTGTACATATTTACTTTTTCAATTATATTTTAATCTTTACACTTATCAGATACAATTGAAAACATTGGCAAAAAGAAACATATTGTGAGTGGAATAATGACGCCAGTATTCCAAAATTGATCTAGAAGGGCTTAACATTGACGATTGAAAGATTAGCCCTGGTGACTAGAAATTAACTATATATCATCAGATGAACAGCAGAATGTATAAAATACGTCTTTATTGAATTAATGTCTTTAGAAATAGCTCTTACATATTCAGTTCAGCAGTATAAGTAAATAGGCTTTGCTATACATATGGACTATTATCCTGTAAGTCCTTCAAGTGACAGATATGCACGATACAGACAGTAAACAGCTTTATAACCAGATATCCACAAAACCAAATAAAGAAAAACAATAATAAATACAGATCCAGTAACGTGTTATAAAGACAGATAAGACTATCAACAGGAAAGACCACCTAACATTTTGGCCTGATAAGTCCTTCCACAATGGTAAAAACTTGAACCTTGCGTTTCCGCATATAAATAGGACCACATGCACCAATCCGAGGCAAACACCCAAAAAAACAACCAAAGGACTAAACCAAATACGTCCATATGTATAGAGAAGTATATTTACTTATACTGCTGAATTGCACGAGTGAGAGATTTTTTATATACCGTACATATTAATTCGATAAAGATGTTATTTGATATTATTCTGGTCTAATTCTGGCATCTGGTGTAATATGTTGTGCATATATTGACCAGTGGGGGAACTGGTATACCATTGACTGAACCCCTGCACATTTAGTGTTTTTTTTATATAGTCTGGCTCTATTTTATTGAGTGCTCCTATGTACTAGACTAGAAAGTTACCCCTGGTGAATTATATTATGTCTTGCTGCAGTGGCGGGTAATTTTTAATTCCCGGTTAGTAGCATACAACTTCAAATTGGAAGCCCTGCTATATATATATATATCTATCATCTATATTTTAGTATAATTATTATTGGCATTTATAAAGCGCCAACTAATTCCACAGCGCTTTACAATATTATGAAAGGGGGGAAATTTTACAAATAAATGAGACAGTGACACGGGAACAATAGGTAGATGAGGATCCTGCTCAAACGAGCCTACAGTCTAACATAATCTAATAATATACTTGGACAATGAAGACTAGTGTAAAGCTTTTTAAGGTTAAATTAAAAAAAAAAAAACTACCTTATATTCCTTGTAAACATTTGGATCCACTTCAAAAGGTTGAAAAACTGGCGCATTCAGCAATTTCCGTGTGTTTACTAATAAGGGAAAAAATTGTTTTTATCAATGCATCCAAATATTACATTTGCAATATTAAGACTTGAATCAGATTATTATACTACCAGGTTGTGTCTGCTTATGGCCTTATGTGTCAAAAACTCATATGCAAATAATGCTATTTTTAGCAGAAACTTTAAATTTAGGGTGAAAGCCTTTTCAAGCTCGATGTTTTTCTCATCCCTATACAACAGTGACCATTAGAGCACTCCCTAAAATATTTGAGTAACCGGAATAAAACATTCAAATAATTTATGTATATATCAGGCATGAATATAAACGGGATTCCATTAGAAAGTTTATTTTTTTACCTATGAAGTTTTCCCATCTCCCGAAAACATTGTTCATTTAATTGTTGATTTTATTTTGCTATCTGACAAAGTACACCCAGCCTTCTGAAAATGTCCTTGCTCTCGTCAGTGCTGCAGCTGACAGATATGAGTTATAATTGAGTGATATCCCATCAGTTATCTCACAAAGTAAACCACGCGCAAGAAGTCTTTACAGGACTTCAAGTTTACTTAAGTTTATTTAAAAGGGTCTGGACTCTTCTTACAGTACATTTTTGTATTTTCACATTCTCCTCATCCTAGATTTTAATTTACATTTTACTGTCATTTATATTTCAAAAGCTAACCAAACTATTACCAAACTCAATAAAGTAATAAAAACAGGGCAAAATATGGTAGCCTAAGACAGCAAATTGCAATCAGAAGGAAAAGATTACCTTCATCTTTCACATACTACTTAAAGGAACACTCCACTGCCCAAATAAAAAAAAAAAACTGTTTAGTAAATATACCTCTAATACAGCCATGCATCCATTTATTAGGCATTTCTTTTCACAGACAACAGCTTGCAAAAGCTGTAGATCTTTTGTCTGCAGCCTTTGCAAGTCCTCCCCTTCTAACCCCACCCATACTTTCTGTGGTTGTCCAATCACTGACTTCCTAATGCAGCTCTGTGCAATTACTGCCTCTTGAACTTAGTTCCACTGAGCTAAACAATCAGGAAGTAACAGTACTGGTTGTCTGATCGAAAGGCAGGTGATGCAACATGGTTAATTTATAAAAGTGTCAATTTCTATTGAAATCTGCACTATTTTTAAAAAGGAAAAAAAGGACACGTTTCAGCAAGCTAAAGTGCTTCGGGGTCTGCAGTATTCCTTTAAGGAGTAGTTCAGTCTTTATTATATTTTGCTTTGTTAATTTTATCTTTTTTTATACATCTTTTTTTTTACATTTAATGTCATGTCTATCTATTGACCATTTCTGTTATCTATATATGGTCTATTTGGTGTTTAGGTGGGAATGGGATCATAATAGTCTGGGCAAGAGACATGCCCTTATGATATAGTCATAAGCTATGCTTCACACTACAAGATACATAAAAGTTTCCTCTACAATGCTATGCTAATAGAGGCTTTGCCAGCAAGTAAATATCTTGTGTAACAATGCAGTGTAATATTAATCAAGTGACGTTCAGTATCGCTTATATTGAAACATTATGCAGTAATTCCAAAATTGTGCATGACTGTTTAGAGGAAAGATTAATGGTCTACAAATGGATTGCTTTTATTGCCTGCTCTCTGCAGGGTACAAAGCAATACATTACTGCATATCACAAAGTTCTCATTTCTTTTGCATGTAGTGTTCAAAATGTATAATAGCAGATATTAAACTCATTCATTTCTTAAACCCACAATAGCAGCTAAGGGAAGAAGAAATGTCCAGTTACCTGGACATTCTTACAAAATTCCACAAAGAGATAAAAACTCTCAGGTAATGTTCTTTACTTAAGAAGAAAATCAAAGGATCTATTTTGGTTTAATTGTACTTTGCTTTGCTTTTATTTCATAGAATATACTTCCTTTTTCTCTATTATTTCGGTATAGTTTGATTTTTATTTGATATATCATGCTATATGTGCTTCTTTTTTGGGGGGTATACATGCATCTATACAAATTTTGGAAGATTTGTATTCGAATGAAAAAAGAAGAAACATGTAGGTCACTTTAAATAAACTACAAGGCATCCAAACATCTGTGCTGTCTTATTCTGACTGTGCAAATGGTGAGTGAAAATTCAGCACTGGAATCCATAAACCATTACATAAATGTAAATATCGCTCCCTTTCATTGGAGTTTTACTTTTAGATCATCCATGTTGGAACAAAACAAATCACGAACCTCATATAACTAATTGAAGGTGTGTGTGTGTGAGGAAAAAGGAAACATACTTAGTTGTTTGGACAGCATAAGGAATGAATAGTTCATCACTTGAGAGGTGAATAAAGATGTTTATAAAATCATGATTTTGATGCTGATTCACATAAATTCATTTTCATGCTCCGTAACGTGGCATCATAGCCTGGGACAGGCCCCTGTCAACAAATTAAAGCCAATTTGTTCAATACTTTGTTCAGGGAAGAACTGGCAACGTTTGGCCTGTGCTGGTGGCAAGTATAAACAAATGGCCATGTCTTTCACATGAAGTACACATGAATGGTCCTACTCACAGGAGATTATACAATATATAAATATAACAGATGACGGCTGCTGTTGTTGCAAGGTGTGTCATCATATGTTACATACCTGTAACATCCCCTAGTAAGACCTGCACAGAATGGCAATCTCGCCATTCCCCCAATGACAGCCAGGGTGTGTTATAAGTGTCATGGTTACTGTTTTATTGGTTACTGACTCTGCGGTCAGTGGCATCAGTCTAGTAACCTGGTCAACCTCTGATACACACAGTCCACCAGGAAGTATTCTAATGGGCAGTCCAGGCGTGGAGAGCCTCACAATTCATGCCTATTGCATGGAAGTCTGACTGAGTATCATGGGAAATGTAGATCACCTGACTGCCCAACAGTCCTGATTTTGGTGGGACAGCCTCTATTTTAGGTTACTGTGCCACTGTCCTGACTTTGTCCCACTTTTGAGTACAACAGGGAACTGTTCCAAGAAAGTGTAGCATAAGTGGATCATTAGAAGCACTCACACTATGCTCCCTGAAAACAGTGATCCCTGCAGAGTCCACCCTTGGTAGACTTGCCTGCTTGATTGAAAGGCATTCACTCCATGCTATCTGGGCAGTTAATCCAGCGGATCTGTCCTCTTTCTGGGGAGGTCCACCCCTCTGTGATTAACAGTGTCACATTTTGCATCACCCTCCCCCTTTTCAATGACCACTAGGGTCCCACTTCATGGGATGCTGATAACCCCTGGTGGGTATGCTTCAAATTTATCTGCAGTGGAAAAGTAAGGCAGCATTTGTTTATCGCATAGGTAGACTGACTATGGACTATGGAATGTTTACTAAAACTAAACAGAAACTGGTAAATGAACCCGGAGCTAATAGAGTATAAAGTAGCAGATAAAACATACTTAGATAAAAGTAAGATTAAAAGCACAAAATCTATAGCAGCACATTGCATATAGTATATGACAATATGTAAAGTGAAATATGCAGGGTAATAAAACCAGATATTTATACTCTACATATTAGCTCATGGTTACATTACTAGTTTCTAGTTGGCAGCAAATGTTGTCCATTCAGGGATTGCTATTATCTAACAGAGGGACCATCCAACGATATATTCTTTGTTTGTTTCTCTCCTGTTTTTCCACTTACTATGAAATGTGTTGTTTATTTGATTTGTTTCCTATTAACAAATTCTCTGGTGCTGCAATTGATTACAAAAATAGTTAATTGTACACCCTAAAATAAAACAAATATATTAGCACATACATTTCATGCTGGAATTGGATCCAGAAAAATCATCAATAAATTCCTGAGTATCTGTCTTCTGGAGCACCACTCTACAGTCAGGTGTGAGAACTTCTTTGCAGCATGCATGGACAAATCCCGAACCTTGAGTAAGCTGCATATTGATGCCCATTTTTAAACACAAATCAGTTATACTTATACTCCTGTTAAAATAAAAAATAAATAAAAGCAACGTGTAAAGCAGCTAATAGGAATGATGGACCATTGCTAGAATAAGTAGCAGAACATATTTTATACTATATTTCATAAACCATATTAATCCAACCAGTTTAAGAATGTACTGTCTTTTCTCTGTAAGAGACAAACACAGTTCCCAAGAAAAAATGTGTTCAGGGCCATCTTTCCACATGGACAGGCTGGGCAGTTGCCCGAAGGCCCCACGGGCACAAGGGCCCCACCGCAATGCCCATGGGCTGAGGCCGACAGGGGAGATCATTGATGAATCAAATAGACAAAACAGTAAATTAAACAATACTAAAAAAACTTTAAAGTTTCTAGTGTATTCGACTTCTTGTTGTGAGTTTTGCCTAGACTAGGAAATAGCTTGAAGCTATTTTAGCATTATGTTTATTGTAGTATAATTGATATTTAATGACATAGGCAATGGTAGGCAACTGCCTACAGACTCCTGTCTACCAAGGGCTGCAATTCAAGCATGTTCCCCTTGTATTTATTTATTGTATATTTTCAGATCCTTTTTATATCTGTTGCATGGTAAATGCATTTTTTTGTTTATTTGCGGAGGGAGACGCTTATTTTTTAATTCATGAACCATGCAACAAGGAACTGGATTTTTGTTTTTGTTTATTAGGCTTAGGTGCAGCTTAAGAATCTGTGCCTACAGGCACCCGACTTGTAAATCTGACCATGGACATAGGCATCTATATCCAAGTCTCAATTCATTTCCTGAAATGGAATTGCTGGTTTGAGAAATCTAAGTATTCTAGGTTTGCGAGGACTGATAAAAAAAAACAGGAAAAGAGTTTCATCATGTAGAACAGTTGTATAAAATATGAATATTTACCTTACCTTGGAACAACAACTGTGTCAAAACGATCCTGTATTTTCTGCCGGATAATGTCTTTAGTTTTCTTTTGAACTTTTCGAGCATGCTTGACCCATTTCTGGCAACGTTCAACATCATAGGATTTCTGAATCCACAGCAACTCTGAAAAATAAATGCAAATAAATCAAATACTTTTCTTGCAGTTTGATTTTTTTTTTGTCCTCATTTAGCCTTTTTCCTTCTGCAATGCTTTGTGACTTTTCCTCATTATAGTAGTACCATGTCTTGTACTTAGAGGCTGTACGGCAGATTTGATAAAGGCTGATTAAAAAGGCTGGAGGCTTCTCTGCCTACATGCTTTATTTTGGATAACACTATCACTATTTCCAGTAAACTTTTGCACGGCAAAAAATGTGGTTAGACGAAATCAATTCGTCGGCTAAAAATTGTGTCTGGTGAAAGGTTTTGTTCTTCAGGTGTCCACATGATCTCTCTGGGAAAAACAATTCAGACTAACCAAATGGCTTGAAAATGCCCCTATAATTGTACTGCAAAGTAAATGCATAGTATAAACATTATGTACATATTTTGCAGTACACTGACAGGTGCATTTTTGCACTATTTAGCTCACAGATCATATGAGAAGAAGTAAACAATATAGGGGGGGAAAGGAGCATTACAAAATATGTTTTTATATATTGTATATTTATTAAATATATACATATATAGATATAGGTTTTTATTTTATTTTTATTTTTTACTTCTTTTTCCCCCCTGTTGGTTAATTCTGTGATCCGTGAATAAAATCAACATTTGGTAGCTGTCCCCTAAATAATCATCTTTTTTTTCACCAATCATCTTTTTGGTGCCAGGGACAGAACTCCAAACTACAAAGTAATGAAACAGCTTGTTCATTCCGCGTTTTGTTTGGTTTGTAATTCGGTCATATCTCATGGCAATTGGAGTTCCAGGATTCAAATGAGAATGAAGGTGGCTTTTATAGTAATTCTTCCACTGGCGTAACCCATTCAACTTTTGCATAGAAGTTTAAAAAAAACCTCTGTCACGTCTGTTCAATACAGGCTTTCCATGAAACTGAAAAGGCCATTATGTTCATTTATATAGTATAAAGTATATGGTTTGGCTATAGCTTCCTTAGTCTTGTTATTATAATTTTAGGGATTTATGTGTAGAAGGTAGTGATGCAGAAAGGTTACTTTTAGTCACAATGTTGAGAATTTACATTATAATCTTTTCTGATACCCTCACACTCTCGCATCAAGGGAAGTCATGGAATTAGATGGTGGGACATTTTCCCTGAGGATTGTCATGTATTACCAAGTACACACCAGAAAACTATTAATTAGAGGCCAAAAAAGATGTTGTGACAAGATAGCTAATTATGTTTCCAGTTCTGTTATAATACCTATAATTTGCTGGTGCATTTAAAATAAAAAGCACATTTTAGTAAATAAGTCTGCTTGTTAAAAGTGGCTATCCCAATATATATCCTAATATGAATGGATTTTATGGTGTCCCGTTCTGACTTCAAAACTGCTCCTATAATTCCCAAAGAAAAGATTTATAAAACCAAAACAGGTGTTAAAAGTACAAAGTGTTAAAAGTATTCATTCATACTCTGCCCCAGAATATCTTCTATTTTTGCCACAATAAATCTGCCCTTTAAAAGATCAACAGGGTATAATTATTTAACATATCTTGAGAAGATTGCTATTGTTTATTCCTGACTTGTAATACGCCTAATGAATGAAATAGCAGATATATAAAATATTATGTTTATATTCAAATAAAATAAAATGATTCCTAAGAGTCTCTAAATTTAAAGTGACTCTAATCCTGGTTTGATACAAAGTCCATAACAGACAAACTTGCAAGTGATAATGGTAAATCTGGAACTATGCTTGGAATGTACACCAGATAAAAATAATAATGAACCCAACCATTATATATTTTCTCTTTAGAGTCAAAAAATAAAAATAAAAGTAATACGTTTACTGAAAGATTGAAGGCACTATATAACTGAAATAATGGTTGGATACCAAAGGGTATACTGATCATCTATATATGTTGCTACACTGCCAAATCAGTCTTAGAAGTAGATGGTCTGTATTCAGCAAGGGGAGTCTGATCCCTATTAAAGGATAAACAGCTATACACTTCAGCCAACAGATCTGAATACTTCAAGGCAATAAATTATAGGGCAGTAAATTTAAACATATATATGTATAAAGGACAGAATTGAGGAATATTGGTATATCATTCACCTACGCTTATATTGATTACCATTTAAATATTAATTGCCTTAAATGAAATACTAAACTTTAAAAAAAAAATGGAAAGTTGGTCGAGTCACCTATGTACCGCCTATATACTAATCGACAAATTACATTTCTCTGATCCGCAGTATTGATTTTTAATAACTTCTTTTCACCTCCGAATGTAGGTACGAGAGTGGAGAGTAATGAGTTTCAAAAGGATGTATTGCCCAACCCTCAGGCATTTGGAAGATTTAATACTCACCAGCACTTGCGCTATGTAGAAGTCAGTCGTCAGTGTTAAACAGCCCCTTTGAGTGTGTAAAATGTTCTGTCTCTTTCAGAAAACAAGAAAACTGCAATACTAAAATGTAACATCTGAGTATTTTTAAATGACAGAACACATTTGCTTTCTTACCATTTTTCATTTCTATCACCTTTTGTTGCAAGTCATTTTTTTCTGTAAATTGGTTGAGTTCCAGGCATTCCGAAGAAAATGTTTTAAGCTTAGCAGTTGCTGCTTCAATTTGAAGATTGAGTTGTTTCTGTTAAAATAGAATAATAAAAAATATCAGCAGATGGTAAAATGTTCTAAATGCTTAATTACACACATTCTAACCTTAAAGTGAAAGTGCCACAAATTGCTCACCTAAAGCTAGAACAAACCCTAAGGATGTAAATACATATTTCATAAACATAAACTATATATTTGCTTTATTAACAGAAAAAAAGGGGAGACAAAGAGCCACTTATAGGAATTCTAGAATTTATAGAAGCAAGTTACTCTTAGAAAGATATAATAACAACAAAAAGAGGGGAAAAATCCTAGAGAGAATAGTTACCAAGAAAATAAAAACTTTACCTTTATTGTTACTAATTAAAACAGAATCAGACACAAATGTCCCAGCAAAACTAGGTGATGGAGTCGAGCCCCGACGCGTTTTGCCGGTCAGGCAGCTCTTCAAGGGGAAGCTGTTTTATATTTATTTACCTGTTGTTATACACATTTAGGTGGGCAGTTTCTGTAGTGAAACTAGCACCGAAGCCCCACTTCCTGCATGATAAGTCAATAAAAAAGCCTCCTTTTTAGGCTTACTCAATGGGCACCTGGCAATTTGTTTGAAAATAATTTGGATGCAAGGATTTGGAGGCTGTGTGTGGGGCCCTTAGGTATCCTCAATTTCCCTGGCATTGCCCTGGCTGGTCTGCCACTAATTCTCAGAGATTCTATATTTCTGTAACACCTATCCTCAAGTTCTGCTTTGATCCTTCCCCTCTCTGCAATAATTGGAAAATCCTCCTCCTCCTAAACTGAGCGTAAGAGTAACAAGAATTGTGGAGATACCACTGTAATAGATAGCAGGAGAACCATCTGGAGGAGATTCTCCAGAACTCCCCTGTCATTCAATCCTCACGATTCACAAAGCAAATGCTTTAAAAGAGCACTCCAAGGCACCCATACATGTCAGTTGCATTGTATTAATTCAGTTAATTATACTGGATGGGCTTCAATATTAAAGGGACACTATAGTCACCAGTACAACTACAGCTTATTGAATTTGTTCTTGTGAGTAGAATCATTACCGTCATGTTTTTTGCTGTAAAAACTGTATTTTCAGAGAAAATGCAGTGTTTGCATTACAGCCTAGTGATAACTTCACTGGCCACTCCTCAGATGGCTGTTAGAGATCCTTCCTGGGTCATGGCTGCCTAAAATGCATCCAAACATTCAGTATCTCCTCCCTCTGCATGCAGACACTGAACTTTCCTCATAGAAATTCATTGATTCAATTCATCTCTATGAGGAGATGCTGATTGGCCAGGGCTGTGTTTGAATCATGCTGGTTCTGCCCCTGATCTGCCTCTTTGTCAGTCTCAGCCAATCCTATGGGGAAGCATTGTGATTGGATCAGGCCACCACTTCTGATGATGTTAGCAGACAGCTTGTTTTTTTCTGAGACAAACAGTATGCAGAGTTACAGCTTCAAGCTTGAATACAGTAAGATTTAGCTATATTTATGGAGGCATGAGGGTCCCATGGGGGCTAGATGGTGGTGTTAACACTATAGGGTCAGGATTCATGTTTGTGTTCCTGACCCTATAGTGATCCTTTAAAGGGGTAATCCAGGTTCCCACACACCGGGAGCACTGTGTAGGTTGCAGTTATAGTCTGTGGGTTTATATTAATAATCGCTCCCCCAGGTGTTAAGTGCAATATGTAGGTTACATTACAGTAAGTTGTGCATTGGGTGAATTTCTATGCTGCCTCAAAGATCCTGCACAATGATTATTTAAAACAACAAATCTTAACTTGTTTATCAAAATTCATATCTCAACCTACAATTGTATGAAATGTTTGGGCAGCCTTGAAAAATAACATATGTTGTTAATGTTCTAAGTGAAAGAATGTAATACAACCTCTACACGAACAAATGTAACCTTGAATTTTTTTTTCTAAATTGTAATGCATAGTTTATTATTCATTTGCAGAATTTAACTGATGTTAGTATAAGCAACATTTTTAGCACCCTTTCCGCTGATACACTGATCCAGTGGTTTCTTTGTAAGCTCTCAGAATCTTGTAGAAATCCTCCAGGCACCATAACAACTTAACTATGGTGCTGTGCAGTTCTCCTCTTCTGCTCTGTGCTAATGTGGTAGCATTAGCATGAGCAGTGATGTGGTGGCAATGATTGACTGAGAGCATCAGCTGATGGTTAATTTATTGCAAGACCCCTCTGGCATACCAGCTTAGCCTAATTTCCTCCTAAAGAAAGCATACCGTTATAATGCAGACAACATGGGAAAAGCTAACTGATTTTAAGAGAACAGAGCCAGTGTGTGGGAGAGGGGCTTACTGTCTATTTCCTGCCTATAGCTCCTTGTGTATCTCCTTACCTTATTTGTGTTCCCTGCTCATATCTCTGGGGTAATCCTATCAGGGCTGGATCTACCTGTCTTTCTGCCCAGTTTCCTCAATGCATGGTCCACCACCCCAATCCCTTCATCTATATATGTATATTAATGCATGTGTGTTATAGTAATTCTTGTGTATAAAATATATCATAATATTTATACAGTTCTATAAATATTACATGTATATTAATATACATTTCTATATACATGTACGCATCTATATGTACTGCATCCTTGGTGCAGAACCATGAACACGTCAACACACCAGCACTCAGTGACCCATACATTCATACTTACTGACCCATACACTCACTTATTCATTCACTCATACTTACTTACACTCAGTGACACACACAGTCATACTCACTGACTCACGATGACACACGTACACTGGCCTCCCCTCCCTGGAAAAATTCCTGCAGATGTCCAAGCACTGTTATTTACTAAAGTGTGGAATGCTGGCAATTCAGAGTGAATTTCAAATTAACGGCCAAAAAAGCTGAACTGGAAACACCCCCCAAGTCAGCCATGGTTCTAGTTCGACTACTTTGGTCTTAGATTTAAAATTCACTCTGAACTCACTTTGAAATCCTGACAATTCTCACATTAGTGAATAACACTGTAGATGTTTTACCTCCCATCTGTAACTTCCCATATGTTGTTGATTTGCAAAAGAACATGTTTGGCTGCATTATCAAGATTATTCACTAAATTGCGATTTGTCAGGAATTTAAAGTCAATTAAAGTATATTTCCAAATTGAGGTCAAAGTTGCTGGACCACAAGCACAGCTGGCTTAAATAATTTTTCCATTTGGGCTCTTTTGGTCTTGAATTTGAAATCCACTTTAAACTCACTTAGAATTGTCAACAATTTTCAGTTTACTAAATAAAGCTGCACTTTATCAGGTGCTGTCACTGACATGCACATATAAAGATAACTACAGACTCATGCAGTTCAGTATCAGAATATTTGGCTATGAATGCATAGAGATCTATATCATTCCACAACATGAACTCACCATTACATCCTACCTGGTTTATCTCCTTGCTTTTCATTATGTACTTACCAGATAAAGAACAACACTCCTGCTTTGCTTGTACTTGAAGCCGCTCATGCAGATAAAACACACATAGGCACACACACCCTGAAGGTCAGCCTGAATAGAATTTATTAAAATAATCATTACAATAAGACAAGAGAAGAAAAAATTAAATTAACATACTTGTTAGGGCAATGCAGGCTAAAAAAAGACAATACATAGTATAACACTATATTAAGGAATCACTCTACTTAGAAACAATCTTGCATCAGTTCACGCACTTCAGTGTCACAATTATTGTATTAACATTTACTTATTAATATTTATTATTATTGACATGTATCTATTTATTATTAACCTTTTTCTTATTGGGGATAGAAACACTTCACTGTTAGTTATTAAGACAGCCATGGAGGTTTCCTTCCACGTCACAGAACTAACGGACGTGGCAGGTGTACTTGGCAGGTGTGTGCTAACATGTGCTGCATTTCTAACTTCACATTGGGCTGTATTACAGATCATCGAGAAGCATAGGAAAGCTGTGATAATGTGCACATGCACACTCACGGTTCCAGCACAAAAACTTCTCAATGAGAAGCATCTGATTGAAGTATTTCACAGAAAGTCTATGCTGGGGGGAAAATGGAGGACTTGTATAGGCAGCAGACAAGGAATTTGCAGTTTTTGCAAGCTGCTTTTTTTTAGATATACCCACAAATGTATACACTGCAAACAATACATAAATAAAAGGATAAATGGAATGTTCCTTTGATATAAACACCAAAACAGCCACATTATCATTACATTTGACTTGACCCCTTAGTGACCTTAATTTTTCTAATTTTTCTAAGATTCCTTACATTCACGACTGAGGTTGTTTTGGCTGTATTGCTACATGTTTGTTCTATCTTAAAAGGAAACTGTACTAACTATAACAATTTCATCTTGATTAAGTTATTCAAGTATAGAGATGTCGCGAACTGTCCGCCGAACTGTCCACCCAATCAGCAGCAGACCGTCCCTCCCAGGAAGTGTCTGCTGACTGTGAGGTTCCGGGTCAAAGTTTACTCAATGATTATGTATAGGGGGCGGACCGGAAATCGGATATGTTCGCCCAACGCGAACACGCTATTGTTCGCCGGCGGACAGTTCGCGAACAGTTCGGCGGACAGTTCGCGACATCTCTATTCTAGTACTTATAGTTATTCATTTCTCCTTAGTAGACCCATATGTCAATATTTTGCACTTTCTATGAAAGTTGGGACTGTTACTTCCCAGCTCTCATACCCTACCATACCATGATGTCATGTGCACATGCACAGTGCTTTCGCAGTCTTCCATAAAGAATGATTGCAAATGTTTTATTTTTGTTGATTTTCATTTTCTAATTTGCCTGAGCGAAGAAGGATTAAAGCCAACTAAATGCATTAATACTGTAGCATTAGGAATACAAATCTGAATTTCTAACCCTATTGTGTCCCTCTGATTTCCTAATTTCTCATGTACTCAGACCTAGTATGCTGCTCTTTAAAAGACACAACTTTCTATATATATGTATTTAAAATACTAGGTTACACATTAATTAAAATTAGACAAAAAGGAAAAACAAAACAAATGTAATTTCGCTGATGGCAATGTTTACACTACTAATTTAGCTCAAGGAAATGACCACAAAATAAATGTGTTTATTAGTCCTAATTATGGAAATGCTGTATGCCTTATGCCTAAAGGTTTATCAAAGTTCAAAAGCGATCATTGAACAAAAAAGTGAATTACAGGAAAATATGTTCATATTTGTGAAAAGTAAAGTATTTTATAAATATATTCTATATTTAATTTTTTAATTCTTCAAATCTACTCTCATCATTTATACAGTAGTTTGCTAGTTTTCATTTGAAAGTTATAGGGTCAAAATATATATCTGTCAATTTCATCATGTAGACTTCTTTGACATATTTATATACTGGGCATATGTCCCTTTTGGAGAGAAATAGCAAGATTCTAATGCATCTGAAATTATAACGATCTTGCCATACAGTTTGCAAATGTAGACAACGTTTTTAGTCATCACACATGGTTAATACAATAAGATTATCTGAAGAAGTTAACCGCATTATTTTCCCTAGGTATTTTTTACATACATTGCCATAATATAGTTATTGCCATTAATATAATTATAATATATAATTATAGGCATACTTAACTATCATGACATCACACAATACATATGTCCTATGGTTCCAGACATGGTACCCCAGCATATTATATATCACACTATCAGGTGAACCAATAAAGAAAAAAGTTCATTTTTTATATTTCATTGTAGAAAGAATCGTATTTTTACAAAACTCAGTGTCCAATTACACAACCTCCCCAAGTCCTTCCATATCTGACATATAGAGTCCTATATTATTGTTTTTGTTACCCTAAGAAAATGTTAAATGCTTCTTCACTGCCCTTCCTGTGTATTGATACATCTATCAAATCCCTAAGCAGAGTCACAGCTGGATTACAGATTAACTACGAGTACATTCCAATCCCTCATTGCTTTTGGTTCTAACACGGCAGATGGATTAGACAGGTACTGGTTCCTGTAGAAATAAACTGAATAGATTTTCTGTTGAAATGTGTAAGATACATAGAATGTATATGGAGTTTACCATTGGTGGTATGCAGGGCCGGACTGGGGATACAAAGCAGCCCTGGAAAAAAAATTTGTGCCAGCCCCATAAGTCACTGCGCCATATATTGTCGCGTGTAATATGT
Source organism: Pelobates cultripes (assembly GCA_933207985.1). Taxonomy (NCBI): domain Eukaryota; kingdom Metazoa; phylum Chordata; class Amphibia; order Anura; family Pelobatidae; genus Pelobates; species Pelobates cultripes. Next base: position 306,898,802 of record OW240914.1, read on the forward strand.
AAGGCTATGTCTTGCCAGGACAGATGATTGAGTAATATATATATATATATATTGCTTTTTCTAATATAAAATATTGGTCCTTTTAGGGTAAAACGTTTAATTATACAGTAAGCATACGCACATGCAGACACAGGCAATTTCACTGACATTTCAGTGACACACACAAGCTCATTGATACACAGCCTCATAGACAAACAGTCTTACTGATATACATCAGCTCATTGACATAAAAACACAAGCTCACTCACTAGCAGGCACACGCATGCAAGCAAGCTCACTCACTAGCAGACGCACACACACAGCTTAATGTGGTGGTACTGGTGTCTATAGCATGTCCCTACAGGCATTTCAACGTAAACACTGACTTTTCAGACAAAGGCAGTGTTTACATTGCTTCAAAGTGACACTGCTAGTGACAGTCACTCAGACGGTCACTAGAGGTGCTTCCTGTGTTAGTGCACCTACATTCAAGACCTCCACACTCTGTAGGTGTTGAACGTTCCCCATATAGATACATTGATTCAATGCATCTCTATGAGGAGATGCTGATTGGAGTGGCGTTTTGCAGCCAATCCTATGGCAAAGCATTGGATTGGCTGAGATCATCAAGCTTGATGATCTCAGCTATAGAGGCAGGGCCAGTCGAGGGGAGACCAGCACGCTGCGTGGGGGAAAAAAAGGTGAGCAAAAACACTATTTTTAAACACACATTTACACCATGACAGACACAGAAACACACATATACCATGACAGATACACACCCCATGACAGACACACACACACACCATGACAGACCATGACACAGACAGACACACACCATGACACAGACAGACAGACACACACACACACCATGACCGACAGACAGACACACACACACACCATGAATGAGACAGACACACACACACCCCATGACGGACAGACAGATACACAAACACACACACCCCATGACGGACAGACAGACACACACACCCCATGAATGACAGACACACACACACCCCATGACGGACAGACAGACACACACACCCCATGACGGACAGACAGACAGACACACACCCCATGGCGGACAGACACACACACAAACCCCAGGAATGACAGACACACACACACACACCCCATGATGGACAGACAGACACACAAACACACACACCCCATGACGGACAGACACACACACACCCCATGACGGACAGACACACACACACACACAACATACAGACAGACAGACACCATGACACAGACAGACAGACACACACACACACCATACAGACAGACACCATGACACAGACAGACAGACACACACACACACCATACAGACAGACAGACACCATGACACAGACAGACAGACACACACACCATACAGACAGACACCATGACACAGACAGACACACACACACACCATACAGACAGACACCATGACACAGACAGACACACACCATACAGACAGACAGACAGACACACACACACACCATACAGACAGACATACACATTACTTATACCTGCCAGGGGGAGGTCTTCTGGGGGCCTTTTACCGCTGGGGAGGTCTTCTGGGGGCATCTGGGGGACATGTCCTGTCGGCCGCTGGGGAGGTCTTCTGGCGGCCGCTGGCAGACATGTCCTGGCGGCCGCTGGGGGAGCTGCGCTGGCTCTGCCCTCCCGCCCTCGCGCGCTACTGAATGAGACTGGCGCCGGAATATGACGTCATATTCCGGCGCCGGTCTCATTCAGCTGCGCGCTGTGGAGTAGAGACAGCGCAGCTCCCCCCAGCGGCCACCAGAAGACCTCCCCAGCGGCCGGCAGCAGACCCAGGTGTCTGCCCGGCCCCATGTCCCGACGGCCCACCGGGAAATTTCCCGGTATCCCGGTGGGCCAGTCCGGCCCTGGTGGTATGCGCATGGAATGTGTCATTAGAGGCTGCCAAAAAAGACAACTGAACAATAGACTTGTGTTTTTAGTTTCGGCCAAATCGAGTTTTGTCTGAATTTTTAGTGATCAGCAATTTGTCAGAAATTCCGAAGTCTGGAAAGGTCTGCTGAAGACTTATGCCTATGTTCTGTCCGTACTCCCACCTCTGATGCTCGCCTTCAAGAATTGTCGAGGGCTGCACCGTTCCAGTGGAACTCACTTCCCTCCTCCGTTAGATGCTCACCCAGTCTCCACTACTTCAAAAAAATCATTAAAAACCCACTTCTTCAAAAAAAGCATATCAATTAATATCTTAATAGCTCCAGACTGATTCCTCTCTTGTAATTGTCATTAGTCTAATACTATCCTTATCTTTTGTGTCACTTTACCCCACTTCCTCTAGCATGTAAGCTCATTGAGCAGGGCCCTCAACCCCTCTGTTCCTGTGTGTCCAACTTGTCTGGTTACAACTACATGTTTGTTTGTCCACCCATTGTAAAGCGCTGCGGAATTTGATGGCGCTATATAAATAATAACATAACATGAAACAAACAAAATGGCCAATGAATGAACCGTTTCATTTGTTTTGTGACTCCAACTTTAAAATCCCAACAATTTGATTGCTCTCAGCAAAACCAGGCAGCAGGCAAATAGTAAAAGAAAGAAGAACATTGGTGACACAAAGGTTACTCATGTTACCCTCACATCTTACTAGCCATCTGAATGATTTCAAATGTTAAATAAATAAATGAAAAACTTATTGGAGATAATATAACCTCTGTGTTAGTATAAGGGAGATATAAAACCTCCCTTATGCCTCCACCCACCATGCCACAGGTTCCAGCATGTCTACTAAGCTGTGAGCAGCCAGTGGCCACCTGCTACCTCACGAGAGGTAAGACATACATGTCCACCCCCCTTATTTCATTTTAAGCCCAAGTTTGGACTTTTATTAGCGACTGGGCTGTAATAGCTTCTTTTATTTACAGTGGGCAGCTGCTGACATGAACCAAATAAAATGTTCTGAACCAATCGGTTTAGAAAGAACTATTTTTTTTTCACCGTGTGCAAGTCTACTGAACAATAATTTTGTGCATCTTCCTTTACAAGAATCCTTTTTTTTTATATCCAGTGTTTAAAACTATCATTCAATTTGTTTTTGTTTAAGATTTAGCTACCATCAAATAAACAATCTTTTTTTTCTGGTTGTCTTGATCATGTATCTGATTTTTTTCTGCATCTTAGCTATGTTTTACTCTTCCGCATGTACAAATTCAGCAATTTTCTGATATATTTAGTTCTATATGATCGTTGTTGACTGTAAACATACTGCTGTCACTTGTTTATGCTCAGCTTTCTTTGATATGGTTATTCACACGGGAGAGCTGCCAACATTTGCCTGGGGGGCAAAAAGAAACAAATGGCCTTATATTTTGTACACGTAGCTCCCAGATCTATGGGTGTATGGCCCTTCTCTTGCAGTGCATGTGATATTTGGGTTTGACAGACAGGTGCTGCTGAAGTCTCAAGGTGGTCCATTGTACATCTCTACCATCGATATGACCTACTCTGCACGAGGGATGCAAATGTTGTTCCAAGACCTCTACTAATGAATTCTGCATGTTACGACTGTCTTGAGCTCTGTCATTTTATTCTGCAGTTGTTTGCAATTACCACCAGGGACACTATAGATACACATCATACTCTGGCAGCCTGGTTGACTAAGGTACTACAGTCTTACAGGAAATATTCTAATGTCCCATTCCTGGTCTGGAGCTCATTGGGATCACGGGTCATCAGCCCAAGCACAAATATACACAAAACATTGGATGGCAAAGGCACTGTACGATTCTTACCTTCTCCCTCATTCCTGCAGTACTCTGCCAACAGACATATCAATACTCCTCCTTCTGCCTATAATCAGTGACAGAATGGTGTTGTCAGGCTGTACAATTTATGCTTTTGGCCCAGGAGGCAATTCCCCCCTTCCTACCCTTGCTATCTCTCCTCTGCTACCCTAACAGCCCTCCCATGCATTATACATGTCTAATATTTCTTTAAAACTAATGCCCAGATCACTGTGGGTCTCTTGTTTATATTGAGATCACCCTATTGGGAATATGTTAGTTTTATCCTATTTATTTTCCATCTTCCCCTCGTTGCCAGGCTTTCCATGTTTATTTGTGATATTTCAGAAGGCAGAATCTCCTCTAGGCATTGCTTTCTTTTACTTAACTATGTGTATTTTAGCTTTGATTTATTTAAAGCTATAACTCAATTTAAAGATTGTAATAGTACTTTTGTTTTAAATGTAGTATTTTATCAGCTTTGTTCAAATCTATCCTGCTAATGCAAGACTGTAAGAAAACAAAAGAAAAACACTCATCAAACGGGATCATCAGACTCGTGTGTTTTGCCTGAAGACCAAATAAGATACCATGTCACTTCTTTCTAGTCATTCACTTTTTGTGGAAGACTTTTACTATGCGCTGTTTTTTAACTCTTTATTAAAGGTGGGTCTGATATTAACTTGTTGAAAAATGCTTCCATTCCTACATATAAAAGACACATTTTGGCCTAAATAAATAACATTTATTATATGTTTTATTATTGAGAATATACTTCTCATTACAAATGTCAGTATCCAGCTGTTGTAGATTGAGCTGCACGTGTTTTTTTCCATACAAAGCAGAATTTGTTCAGATTATTTTTTTGTTCGGTAATAAAAAAAGTAATCTATTTGAAATATTACTGGAGATTTAAATGGATTACATACATAATTCACAAAAATATATACAATACATGAATAAAAAAATAAAAAAAAAAGATATTCCCAATTTAGCTCCTACTTTTAGTGCAAATCCAACACGTTATATGATGATCAACCTTGAGCTCTACCAATACCAGAAAGTAGCTTGGCCAACCAGCCTCTCATTCTGGTTTATCAAGTGTGAACTGTTGGAGATGTTTAACCCAACATTGCAAGGATTAAAGTTTAGATCGGTTACTAAGAATTTAACTCTGTTTGCAGTGATGAGAAATAAGGCATTTACAGTCTACATAGAGATAACTTGTTTTTCTCTTTGGACAAAGTCATTCAATACCAAACTGCCCATCAGTCTGCAAAGTGTGTTGGAAGGAGGGGCTGACTAACACAATTCAAAGTTCTCTGTGCACACCCTCAGTTATGTTCAATGCGCTGGTGCCTGCTGTTTAGTGCTGAGTTACCATTTTTTTACCTATATAAGTTGTTAGTTAAAATTCATTCATTTTCCAGAAACCTTTGCAGTACATCCTGATGGCATGTAGAACAGTGCAATTGTAGAAGTATTTAGGTTAGCAAGGAGTGTCAAACAGGGTGTGCTTATGCAGCTTTGATGTACCAAGGTCAATAACCAACAAAAAAATGTTTTTATAGCAGGTAATATGGATTACAGGAGGTGGGTTTAAGATACAGAATACAGCAAAATATGTATGTGTATATTTGTTTAAGAATTAATTCATTCATTCATTTCGCAAAATATATTCCATATTGAGTATGGAAATATATAGCTAGGCCAAAAGCTATCAAATAACGTTTTCTTGGTTCCTAGACAGCCATTTTAACCACATTTCACTTTTAGATTGTAAGCATGTATTTATAGCTTGCCTACCGCCATCAGACTCTCCCCTAGTCTTCAATCGTTTAAGAAGTGCCTTAAAACCCATCTTTTTAGGAAAGCTTATGGCCTCACAGAGTAACCTCTACCTTACATACTTGTCTCTTGCTCTTTCCTAAAGGGCAGCACTTTACTCTCTCCTCAAGCTCTGCTTCGCTCCCACCTTATTTGATTGCTATTTCTTGTCCTAATGTGTTTCATACCCCACCTCCTGTAGACTGTAAGCTTGTCTGAGCAGGGTCCTCTTCAACCTATCGTTCCTGTAAGTTTTCTTGTAATTGTCCTATTTATAGTTAAATCCCCCCTCTAATAATATTGTAAAGCGCTACGGAATTTGTTGGCGCTATATAAATGGCGATAATAATAATAATAATAATAATAATAGAATGTAAGTTTAATTGGGCAGGGTCATCCCCACCTATGTTCCTGTATGTCATATTTGTTTTGTTAGAATTAAATGTTAGTATTACTTACCTATTGTACAGCGCTGCGGAAATAATTGTAATTGTATTCCTTGAACACAACAAAAGGTGGACTAAAATAAATTATCTTAATTTCTTAGGAGACGATGGGCAATGGATGAGAGTTGTAACACACTGAAAACTATTCAGAGAAAAACACGTTCCTCTTTTGTAACGCATTATTATACCATGCTGCCTCTCATATGTTGGTATGTGGGTGTTCTTTCTAAAAACTTCGTTAATCGAGTGATTGCATTTACTTAAATTAATATAATTTAAAAATAATATGTCATAAATATTTTAAAATAAAATAGATCGAACCATTACTGTGTAAATGTACTGAATTGAAAAAATTGCCTATAAAAAAACATGCATATACAGAAGACTTTAGACAAAATTCCAAAAAAAAGAATATATACAGAAATATTTCTGTCTCTGTATTTAGGCCTATATTCATTATTTTTCGATAAACTTTTCAAAAGACTTAATACTTTTGGATAAACTGGCAAAATGTTGTTCAAAATTTTAAAATATCAAAAATGATATAAAATTTAAAAAATGTATGAATATATATTAAAAATATATGAATATATCAAAACATTACACAATTACAAATTTAAAATAGTATTCAGAATATTAAAGTATTTGAAAAGCTTATCGAGAATATTTTATAAGAACAGCAATACACAAAAAATATCCTATTTGCTGCCTACAAATGTTAAATTTCATTGAAAATATTACCTGGTATCCTAATTATCAACTGTTCTCTACTCACTGTTTTCTACGTTTGTGTAAAATTTTAATAAGTGATAAAAAAAAGGAAGATTGTAAAAAAAAAAAAATAATAAATGTATTTTCTCATTAGCCCAAATATCCAGTAACCTTTAACAGACTCCTAACAGGAAGGGCATGGATGTGATTACTTATAAATAAGCTTTAAACAGCCTACAATTAAAATAGATAATGTGATAAATTTCCTGCTGGGAATTAAATTAGTAAAAATTTATTTATATTTTTCTATAACCGCAAGGAAATAAGAACAATAAAAATCAATCCCAAAAATGAGCAGGAAGGGATTGCTGTCAAAGTGAGGCACATTTTTATTATAAATGAGGTATTCATCTTTGCAAAAGAAATGGATTAGCTGTCACAGTGAAATTATGCAATACTTGTATGGAAAAGATGAATTATTATTACTGATCTAAGAGAAAGTATACCGAACTTAAATAATCTTTGGTATTAGGTTCATCACACTTTCTTAAAAACTCAACCTAATGTAGTTCAATGTCACCTCGCGATACTGTCTACAGATTATACTGTACTTTAGATCGAATTATATTCATTTTACAGTAACTATTTAAGCAGTAGTTTGTCTCCCATGTTGAAATTAGTGTAGATCCCACCGATTTTGGGGTACGGTGATGAAGTGATGGGCACAACACAATATGGCCATATGGTGGAACTTAATCCTCATATTTTATTGCTAAGATAGGTGGCTATAAGTAGCCTTGTAAAATTTAAAACTATATTTTTGTGCGTGCCCTGCTCCTTAGCCCTTTCCCAACATTAGAACGTGCTATTCTGTCCTAGTGATCTTGGCCCTTGCCCCTGCCTAAATGCCTACCCACAGTGCCGATTGCGATCAGGGGACCTGCCTGACAACGCAGAATATAAGAAAACAGTGTTGTACATAAATAACATTTCACAATATATAACATAGATTAAAATAGAACAAACAGAACAGCACTTTCTCTATAGTAGCACTTTAAAAATACTATTTGCACTTTTCTTATAATAGGACTTTAAAAATACCATTGCACTTTAAAAAATAGGAGCACTTTATATAATAAGCGCTTTATTCTGTTATATACCTGTACATTAACTTTACACTACAAGAGACACTTAATTTCTATATTGGCATTTTAGCTTGAATTTGTGCATGATTTAAGCATTTTGACAGTGCAGCTTGGTGTAATTTGTATTTGAATGAAATTTACATATCGTGGTACAAGTTGTACACACGTTTTTTTAGTAACTTATATAAAGCTCTAAGCAGGTTTCCCTGTTCACAGTATATCTATTTCATCTATTTCTACCACCCTTTCTTTAATCCTAAATAATAATTCACACTGGCTTGTACATTAAAGGGACTCTCCAGTGCCAGGAAAACAATCCGTTTTCCTGACACTGCAGGTCCCCTCTCCTTCCCACCTCCCATCCTCACGCTCCTCCCCTTCATCAGGTCAGCCGGCGGGGGAGACCTAATGCGCATGCATGGCAATGCCGCACAGGCGCATTAGACCTCTCCATAGGAAATCATTGAAAATAATTTTCAATGCTCTCCTATGGGGACTTTTGCGACGCTGGAGGTCCTCACACAGCGTGAGGACGTGCAGCGACGCTATAGCACAGAAAACCTGTGCTATAGACCAGGAAGTGCCCTCTAGTGGCTGTCTAGTAGACAGCCACAAGAGGAGGAGTTAACCCTGCAAGGTAATTATTGCAGTTTAAAAAAACTGCAATAATTACACTTGCAGGGTTAAGGGTAGTGGGAATTGGCACCCAGACCACTCCAATGGGTAGAAGTGGTCTGGGTGCCTGGAGTGTCCCTTTAAGCACTTAATAATTTGTTGTATCTCATTCCCATAGTGACGATGGAGCTACCTGCGTCGCTATGGTGATGCGTAAGACGTCTTTACGCTATGACGCCACTTGGGGGTGGAGCACATTTTTTTGCATGCACACCAGCCACTATGGGTCGCCAGTCTAGCATGCACATTGCCTGGGGGTAAGTCACTTTAGTAATTATTTTTGCCTATAAATGTACTTGATTTGAAATGTATGTATATTGTTGATCCTAATGAAAGTCCCGAACGGAGGACTGAAACATTGATGATCGTTTTTTAATGACTCAATAAAGATTTGAAACTGAGAAGACCGTGAGTGCAGACACATTATTGGATATCTGGATGATAGAAACCCAGGCTGAAAAGCATCCGACAGTAAGGGATTATTAAGCCAGAAGTGCAAGAGAACATTCCTTTATATATATATATATATATATATATATATATATAA
>OW240914.1:306916619-306924119 GCA_933207985.1 Pelobates cultripes
CCAGCGTATCCACTGTTAGCGTAACACACCCGCTTTAAGGACACTGACTGCTATTCAATCTATAACAGTAAAAAAAGTTTTTTGTTTTTAAATCCAAGCTATTGTGACGCAAGATCTAATTAGTGGCACTTGTCAGCGTATCCACTGTTAGCGTAACACACCCGCTTTAAGGACACTGACTGCTATTCAATCTATAACAGTAAAAAAGTTTTTTGTTTTTAAATCCAAGCTATTGTGACACCAGATCTAATTAGTGGCACTGGTCAGCGTATCCACTGTTAGCGTAACACACCCGCTTTAAGGACACTGACTGCTATTCAATCTATAACAGTAAAAAAGTTTTTGGTTTTTAAATCCAAGCTATTGTGACACCAGATGTAATTGAGGTGGCACTGACTGAGAAATGGGCACAGTATGCACCTGTGAGCCTGACACCGAAGCTGGCAGCAGTGGCAGACAACGGCTGCTATTCAATCTATAACAGTGAAAAAAGTTTTTTGTTTTTAAATCAAGCTATTGTGACACCAGATGTAATTGGTGGCACTGACTGGGGAAATGGGCACAGTATGCACTGTGAGCCTGACACCGAAGCTGGCAGCAGTGGCAGACAACTGACTGCTATTCAATCTATAACAGTGAAAAAAGTTTTTTGTTTTTAAATCCAAGCTATTGTGACACCAGATGTAATTGGTGGCACTGACTGGGGAAATGGGCACAGTATGCACTGTGAGCCTGACACAGAAGCTGGCGGCAGTGGCAGACAACTGACTGCTATTCAATCTATAACAGTGAAAAAAGTTTTTTGTTTTAAATCCAAGCTATTGTGACACCAGATATAAGTGGTGGCACTGACTGGGGAAATGGGCACAGTATGCACTGTGAACCTGACACAGAAGCTGGCAGCAGTGGCAGACAACTAAGTGAAATTACATTACATAGAAAAAAAAATAAAAAAAGCATACCCTAACCCTAACCTAGCTATGCTTTTCCCTATCTAATGAACAGCAGCTACACTTTCCCTCCTCTTACTAAGCATGCAGCTTGAGAATGAATCTAAAATGGATGCCTTCCAGGAGGTGGGAGGGTCTGCTAGGGAGGGTGTGCTGCTAATTGGCTGGAATGTGTCTGCTGACTGTGGTACAGGGTCAAAGTTTACTCAATGATGACGAATAGGGGGCGGGTCGAACCGCGCATATGTTCGCCCGCCGTGGCGAACGCGAACATGCTATGTTCGCCAGGAACCGTTCGCCGGCGAACCGTTCGGTACATCACTAGTTGTTATGCATTTTTTTTCACGTTCCACTTTTTGGAGATTTGGAAGCTGTCTAGTCTGTAGTCAGTTCTCTATATTGCGGCAGGAGATTGTATTTTTGAAGTCTGAGATTTGTAAATTATCTGGTAAACAAACTCAGGCTGGAAATGCTGTAAAGCCACTGCCGCAGAGACGTACTATGATGGCAGATGGATTACTGTAGGATCTGGTAGACTTAGAGTTGTGAATAAAAGGCATATTGCACAGTCTGTTGCTCTACATAATTAATTTTCTGCACTTTCAGAGTGTAATGGTGTTATGGAGACAGGCTTAGGTACTGAGGTTAGTGGTGTTGTGGAGACAGGCTCAGGCACTGAGGGTAGTGGTGTTGTGGAAACAGGCTCAGGCACTGAGGGTAGTGGTGTAGAGACAGGCTCAGGCACTGAGGGTAGTGGTGTTGTAGAGACAGGCTCAGGCACTGAGGGTAGTGGTGTTGTGGAGACAGGCTCAGGTACTGAAGGTAGTGGTGTTGTGGAGACAGGTTCAGGCACCAAGTGTAGTGATGTTGTGGAGACAGGCTTGGAGACTATGGTAAGGCCTAATAGAAAGCTGTTGTTGTTGGGGGATATCATAAGAGGTGTGGAGATGGACAACGGTGGTCTTGTGAGATGTCTTCCCGGAGCTACTGCTCATAGAGACAGGAGACGTATTTGTAATATTGTTAAGCCAGCAAAGCAGGAAGGGGAATTGGATGTACTTGTCCATCCAGGGACAAATGACTTGGCTTGCAATGAGGTTTTAGAGGTAAAGGAAGTTTTTAGTGTTTTTGCCAATGATATACGGCAGGTTGATTCCACACTGTCATTCCCTGAAGTTCTGCCTGTGCATAACACTCAGAACGACAGGCGGATGCGTATTAGGGGCTTTAACTTGTGGCTTGGTGAATGGTTCACGAGCAAGGATTTGGCTTTATTTCTCATGGTAGCTCTGTTTGGAATGGAAATAAACTGTACAAAATGGGTGGTTCGCATCTTTCTCAAAAGGGAACAAATGTTCTCAGTGAGCAGTTCAGAGGTTTTGCTATGATGTATTAAAACTAGGAGGGGGGCAAAAGGGTGATAAAACATCAATCCAATTGCCCCTCAAAACAAGGACAGAAGGTTCCTGTAGCAAGTGTGTTAAATAATGATAAGCTTAGAGTCATGTCTACAAATGCTCGCAGCTTAGGGAATAAGATCCATGAACTTGTGGCAATAATGGCATCTGATAATGTAAATTTAGTCGCTGTTAAGGAGACATGGTATAATGAGAAAAATGACTGGGACATATCAATACCAGGGTACTCTTTATATAGAAAAGACAGGGGCAGTTTTAGACTTTAGAAAAACAAACTTTTCTAAAACTAGAATATGTGTAAATGAGTCCTTATCAGACTGGATCAATTTAAATGGAGTCCAAGAGAAATGGGATTATTTAAAAGTTGCACTGCTGAAGGCAACATAAAATTGCATTAGGCTTGTCAGTAAAAGCAAAAAATTCAAGAAACCACTATGGTACTCCACAGATGTGGTCAAAATAGTAAAAAACTAAAAGTTAGCATTTAGTAATTATAAAAAAACCCAGAGTGAGGAAGACAGAATGATCTATAAGATTAGGCAGAAAGAGGCTAAGCAAGTTATAAGAGCTTCCAAATCACACACAGAAGAGAACATAGCACAGTCAGTAAAAAAAAGGGGACAAAACATCATAAATGAGAAAAGGAAAGTACAACAAGGATTAGTTAGATTAAAAACAAAAGAAGGAAGGTTTGTAGAAGAGGATAAAGGTCTAGATGACTGCCTCAATTAATATTTTTGTTCAGTATTTACAGATGAAAATGAAGGAAATGGGCCTCAGTTAGGAAAAAGGACAAATGAGTCATTTGTTACATGTGAGTTTACAGAGGAATAGGTTCTATTTCAACTGTCAAAAGTAAAGACAAATAAGTCAATGGGACCTGATGGAATACACCCAAAGTAAATTAAAAGAGCTTTGTGGTGTACTAGCAAAACCATTAACAGATTTATTTAACCAATCATTGTTAACAGGAGTAGTCCCAGAAGATTGGAAATTAGCGAATGTTGTGCCCATTCACAAGAAAGGTAGTAGTGAGGAGTCGGGCAACTATAGGCCAGAAAGCCTTACTTCAGTAGTGGGGAAAGTAATGGAAACCATTTTAAAGGATAGGATTGTTGAACATCTAAAAACACATGGATTTCAAGATCAGAGACAACATGGGTTTACTTCAGGGAGATCATGCCAAACTAATCTTATTGATTTTTTTGATTTGGTTACTAAAATAATAGATCAGGGTGGTGCAGTAGACACTGCTTACCTAGATTTCAGTAAGGCTTTTGACACTGTTTCACATAGAAGGCTTATCAATAAACTGCAATATTTAAAGGGACACTATAGTCACCTGAAAAACTTCAGCTTAATGAGGTTGTTCAGGTGAGAACTATAGCTCCCTGCAGCCTTTCTCATGTAAACACTATATTTTCTGAGAAAATACAGTGTTTACATTGAAAGCTAGGAACACCTCCAGTTGCAGTCACTCAGACTATCCCCAGAGGGACTTCCGAGTTGATGGAGGCATAATATGCCTTCATCCACTCAGATCTGCTGTTAGCAGAGCACAGGGCAGCACTGTGCATAAGCATCCTGTCTTCCCTGGGGTTGTAAGCAGCGCGTGGGAGTCTGGAAGATTAGATCTTCAACAACACAGCATGGGCTGGCTCGTGCTGACAGCCTGAAGATAGAAGATTGGAATGTGGATTCAGAAGGCTGGAGATAGAAGGCAGAATAGAGGATGTGAACTTCAAAAAGTGAGTACTCATTTTTTAAAATAAAATAGTACAGATTTTTTAATTAGATTTATTTGAATCTTTATTAATTTATATTTTTTTGAATGTATAGTTATTTATTCCTCACATGGCTGTTAGAGATCTTTCCTGGGTCATGGCTGCCTAAAATGCTTCCAAACATCCAGTATCTCCTCCCTCTGCATGCAGACACTGAACTTTCCTCATAGAGATTCATTGATTCAATTCATCTCTATGACGAGATGCTGATTGGCCAGTGCTGTGTTTGAATCAGGCTGGCTCTCCCCCTGATCTTCCTCTTTGTCAGTCTTAGCCAATCCTATGGGGAAGCACTGTGATTGGATCAGGCTACCACATGTCAGCAGACTGCTTGTTTTTCTGAGTCTAACAACATGCAGAGTTATAGTTTTCAGGCTTGAATACAGTATGATTTTTACTATATTTATGGAGGCATGAGGGGCCACATGTTTGTGTTCCTGACCCTATAGTGATCCTTTAAGTTTGGATTCCAATATTGTTGAATGGGTAAGGCAGTGGCTGAGTGACAGGCAACAGAGGGTTGTAGTCAATGGAGTTGTAACGGACCGTTTTGCCCACAAGCGGTTAAAAAATGTTTAAGCGATCTTCCCCTTTCAGATGCACAGACAGCTACTGCAGTCACCACTCTCCCGAACTGCAAACACACAAATACTGGAAACAGCCGAATAGGAAAAACCATGCGAATAGGTTTACACTCCTAGCAGTCAAACTGGAACAGCATACAATAAATCCTCCCCCAATAATGAGACCACACTTCACTTTGAAGGTTAAGCAGGAACTCACTTGTAATGACCACACACTGGCTTTTATGCAAGTCTCCATGCAAGGGGACATCCCACAGGGTGGGACACAGTACAACCAATCGTTTACAGGAGAACCATAAAACACACCCACATTTACATCACAATCTCTCCTCTCTGTCCAGGAGATAATTGTGAAGTAATCCAATTATCTCCCAGGACAGAGGCAAGACTCCAGTAACCACATGGCAGTAACAATACAATAAAAGACATAAAATTACATACAGTTACATTTATTCCATAAAACATAGACATTCTACATATCCCCAAATATCTTAGATCTGAGTGCACATTACTACCGAATGGCGCTCAGATCACATAAATACAGTTCAATCGCCATGGAGCCAAAGTCTTTCATACAGTCTTTCAGTATACGGCTGGGCTCCATGGCATAGCTATCTGCAGTAGCATGGCTTTAACAGTCCGCAGAAAGGCACGAATAAACCTTTCTGTCGGTAAAATAAAAGTTTAAAATGCAGGACCATAGTCTAAAGGGAGCAAGCGAGCAACCAGGCCTCTCCAGTGGACAGTGGCGAGGTTGGTTCTGCCACAGGAGTATATTCGAAGCATGGGCTTGTCACTAGTGGGGTACCTCAGGGATCTGTACTTGGACCCATTCTCTTTAATATTTTTATTAGTGATATAGCAGAAGGTCTTGATGGTAAGGTATGTGTTTTTGCTGATGATACTAAGATGTGTAACAGGGTTGATGTTCCAGGAGGGATAAGCCAAATGGCAAATAATTTAGGTAAACTAGAAAAATGGTCAGAGTTGTGGCAACTGACATTTAATGTGGATAAGTGCAAGATAATACATGGATGTAAAAACCCAAGGGCAGTGTACAGAATATTTGATAGAGTCCTAACCTCAACATCTGAGGAAAGGGATTTAGGGGTGATTATTTCTGATGACTTAAAGGTAGGCAGACAATGTGATAGAGCAGCAGAAAATGCTAGCAGAATGCTTGGTTGTATAGAGAGTGGTATTAGCAGTAGAAAGAGGGAAGTGCGCATGCCATTTTACAAAACACTGGTGAGGCTCACTTGGAGTATTGTATACAGTACTGGAGACCGTATCTTCAGAAGGATATTGATACTTTAGAGAAAGTTCAGAGAAGGGCTACTAAAGTGGTTCATGGATTGCAGGATAAAACTTACAAGGAAATGTTAAAGGACCTTAACATGTATAGCTTGGAGGAAAGACGAGACAGGGGGGATATGATAGAAACATTTAAATACATAAAGGGAATCAACACAGTAAAGGAGGAGACTACATTTAAAAGAAGAAAAACTACCACTAGAGGACATAGTCTTAATTTAGAGGGGCAAAGGTTTAAAAATAATATCAGGAAGTATTACTTTACTGAGAGGGTAGTGGATGCTTGGAATAGCCTTCCAGCTGAAGTGGTAGAGGTTAACACAATAAAGGAGTTTAAGCATGCATGGGATAGGCATTAGGCTATTCTAGCTATAAGATAAGGCCAGGGACTAATGAAAGTGTTTTAAAAAATTGGGCAGACTAGATGGGTTGCATGGTTCTTATCTGCCCTCACATTCTATGTCTATGTCTATGATTTTTCGTAACTACCGGGTTCACCAACATGTCTTAGCTATATACACAAACTCCACAACCATTCTCCGATTCACATCCTACCTTCACAGCCACCCTGAAACTTGGGATACAAATCGGGATACGCATATTTCCTACTCCTGGCATCACTATGCCTTTACAACATGTGTTCATATGCCCTGTAATAGGCAACCTGCCCCAGGCTAATTTAGCACCTCGTTTGGGCATTTCATTGAAAACATTTATAGATTTTGGATTAAGAATATAATGTCTTGTTTTAGGTTCCTGGTAGTACATTTATAGGCACCTAGTATACGGATATAATTATTTTACAGTTATGTAGTGGTAATATTTCCTCAGTCTGATTATCATAATGCCACAAACAGGTATTACCTTCGATGTGGCATATTAGATGAGTTACGATAGACGATACACCTTGGGCCACACTGTCTATATTTACATATTTCTGCACAGTCTACGGTTTTGCTTACAAAGATATTTATGTGTCATGTCTAATCATATTTTGAGATTTTCCTAAATATGATTGCATGGTTTAACACTACAGTTCCTGTCTGCGGATATTTGGTCCTGTGGCTTTCCGGGACGCCAAGGGGCCTGTACATGGGGGGTACAGTGGTACTTACTATGTCTTGCTAACATCCATTTCCTTATGTCTTATCAAATCATATTCTTGTACAGGTTATCAATTCAGAGCATTATTTGCTTTTCAGACCTCGCACCCATTTGTCAATTATGTTTCTTTTCGTAGGTTATAGACCTCTCCTTCCCCTCTCTGCCTCCTTTAGGGGATACTGTATATTTCAGTTACAGGTTACAACCATACCATACAGAACTACACAAACTCTTATATGAATTTAGGTAAGTTTTTAGCCACGATGAGTAGGTTTTACTGGCTTATAGGGATCTAGGTAACCAATAGATGTTAAGTTTCTGGCATCTCTGCCTTGGAGTTAGTGGT
>OW240914.1:306926619-306930754 GCA_933207985.1 Pelobates cultripes
AGTCCAGGCTGGACAACCTCTTTGCTAATTTTTAGTGGCAGCTGGAAAGCAGGCTGTACCAACTTGCCCCACTGCAAGTAAGTGATCCCTTGAATTGGCAGCCAGGCCCAGTTCCCCAACAGGTGTCCTCACCACTCTCTGTGGAGAAAGGCCTAAAATGGTGCCGAAACAGACAGCGAGGTTAATCCAAAAACCAGGCAAATATTGATCCAGATCAAAACCAGGTCTTCAGAGGTGATGAGGGTACAGCAGGTAACCCCATTCTTGGTGAATATACTCACCCAAAGAATTTCATCAGGGCTCACGGGCCTGAAGTATACTTCAAGAGGGCTGGACTGTGCTTTGCTCAGGGTGGGCATAGGGTGATCTGGGGCTCCTGGACTGAGCCAAATAGCGCTCCTGGTCACTTACCTTTCTGTCCCTAGATACTCAACGTGGGAAGACCAGTATGTAATGTGCCTATTGCCAGCCCTGATACACCTATTCCTGATGTTTATTTTTTTTATCTTTGGCCTAGTAAGTGACTCCCTGCTCTCCTCACGCACACACAAAACACTAGTAACAGCCACTTTTACAGTATGTTCTGGATGATAAGGTAGTATTAAATCAAATTTCACTTATCTTTGTTACTATACACTGCTGCATATAAATACATTATTCGCAAATAAATGTTTTTGCTCTTTAAATAATAACGGGGGCTAGTACTCTGCCCTTTCTCTCTTGTATTAATTTAGAAATCAATAACAAGAAGAATTCTTCTCTGGATTTCAAGCCAGATAAGCCTTGTTGAAGTAATAGACACCGCAGATTGTGGGGCATTATCTGGAAGAATGGACACACACCAGGAAAATGATCTTACCTATGAATGCCTGGCCTTTCAGCAATAATCTCTCACTGAATACATTTCTTGTCCATTAGATTTATTGAAACCACAAAGGTTTGTGTCATTGAAATAACCATGGTACCGAGCAGTAATGAACGACTTCTCAGAAGTGTAATGAGCTTGGCGTGAATGTAAGTCTCTTGGCTTGTTACATTTAATAGAAAAAAGTATAATCTGTATGAAAATATGAATTAGAATGAGTTTTTTGTTTGTTTTATCTGCAGTTTTATAAATCTGATATTAATGATGATAAAAGAATGCGTAGACAGCATTAGTCTGTTGAATGACTAGGTAAATGCAAGTAGATAATGTTAAAGGAATTATTTTACATACACGATCAGTGGTTTAGTCACAAGGGATACAGGTCCCAATGGGTCCAACATCTCTGCATCCCTTACGACCCCATCTAACCTTGGTGATAAAAAAAGGGAAGGAGATCCACAACAGAATAAATACAAATCTATGTTTTTTTGCTTCCTTTAACCCCTTAAGGACACATGACATGTGTGACATGTCAAGACTCCCTTTTATTCCAGAAGTTTGGTCCTTAAGGGGTTAAAAGAACACTGTAGAGTACATCTGTATTCATAACTCTACAGTCCTGATAACCCTAATCTGGTCAGCCCCTCATCAGTTGTAATTAAATAAAAAACAAAACATTTTAATTAATTACTCACCTTTTCACCAGCGCCGAGTCTTCTTTGGCACTGCTTGAATCAGGCATATCAAAAAAGCAGCACAGGCAGCTGCCTTAGAGTGCACCGGCCCGGGCACTATATCCGGGCACCCAGGTGACCGGCACAAGGAGAGTGTCTAGCGCTCCCCCTCCTATCTGCCACCTCAGGATCTCTACCCATTCTGACAGAAAGTGCTTATTGAGAGCACGGAACTGCTTCCTGTCAGTCTGGCTAGAAGAAACAGAAGCTCCACTATTCAGGGTTGCTCAGCCCTGTTTCATAAAATAAATGATTTTGAGGGTACAAAAGGGTGTCAGTAACATGAAGTTGTTATAGTACTTACAGTGTTCCTTTAAGTGAGCACAATGATGTAAACAGGCTTGTGCAGTATTCCACACAAGCTGTCCCTTCTACCCTTACTTCCCCTAGAAAGCAAGTAATGGACAGGTGACAGCATTGCATCACACAGTAAACTGAGAAAAGTTGTCCTAATTATAATGCATAATTATTATATTTCAATTTTGTCATATATTCTAAGACAGCATCACAAGTTGTTGCTCTCTAAGATGTTGGGGCAGGAAAGATTTAGATAGATAAGAAGTATCTATTTCTATTCAATAAATTCAATACAATTTCAAAGGTATGTTTTTTGTGAAGTTTCGTCAATCTCCACTGAATGAGGTCCTTGAAGACAGGGTTAAGAACCACTACACTACAGGTGGTAGCTGTGCAAGTGGTGGTTTCATTACGGAAACCTGAGGACATGGTTTCATAATCATAGATGTCAATGATGTAGACACTGACACCAGCAGTATCTTTCCCAAGGAATCTGGTTCTTTGATATTTTTTAAACTGCTTGTTGTGATACCATCACTTTGATGTATTGATTTTGGATCTAGTACCATCATATTTGCGTATAGATAAATACTCAACAATCTCATATGCAGTGGTGTATTTTGGTTTTGTGCTACCATAGGCATAGCTTAACTCAGGCACAATCCTAAACTACATTTGCTGAACCCTTTCCTTTCAAGGATGCATCTCTTCTTGTGTAAGACCAACACATACTTTGACTGACAGACACACGCCCTCAAGGATACTCATACACTGATATCTACTCACAGACAGACAAGCAGTCATTGGCACACACACTTTCACTGACTGATACACCCACTCACTGACAGTCACACACACTAAGATACACATACACTGACATATACTGTCTGACAGGCACACATTGAAATACACACACCCTCACTGATTAGACACACTCTGACAGACACACACATTCACTTGCACAAACACACACTCACTCACAGACACACACATACACTGACAGCCACACACTAACTCACAGATAGATGTACACGCACACACTCATTGACAGACACACATTCACTGATACACACACACTGACAGACACATTCAATGACATACACACTCACTGACAGATACACACATATACTAACAGACGCACAGATACACTGACAGACACTCACTCACAGGCACAGACACATTTACTGACACACTCTCACACACATTTTCTTATATACTCACAAATTGTTAAAATAGTTTGTATTCATTTAACTATGCCCAGCCTCCCGACCTTTGGGAGAGCTGGAGTGAATTCTTTCCCTGGGGTCCAGAGGGAATGCTTTCCCTGGTGTCCAGTATTGCTGCTGTCATCTTCCTGCTTTTCTTGCTCTCTTCCCTTATGCAGTGTTTAGTGATGCAGTGGCCGAGGGACTTCAGATTCTGGCTTCCGGCATCACAACAGGATGCGCGAGGGAGCAGAGCAAGAAGAGCAGGGAGATTATAGCTCTCTCGTCACTACATTTTGAAATGCTGCCCACCTCAAGTGGGCCCTAATGTGACCAGCCAGCCAACTCTTGGGCTCCCTATGTCACAAGGCTAACAAAGTTTCCTGGGTGTTTGGGGCAGTGTTTTTTGCAGCCTATCTGTAAAATGCAGCCCAGGGCAAATGCCTTGTTACCTCAGAATAGATACAGCACTACTCATTTGTCAAAAAAGAAAATATGCATAACCCCTGTGACAAAACTGTATACTTTTATTCCCCAAGTTACTGTTCCTGCGTTCGATAGATAAATTTACCGAACACAAACCACCCCCCTGGCTCATTAAGTTAAAAGAAAACCACAGAATGAAGTGCTCTCCCTGTGTGGTCGCCGTTTGTATAACTGAATCTTGACTTGGTCGTAGAGTGTCTAAAAATCTAAGTCGGACACACGACCTCGCGAACACTGGTAAAACCATACAAATGCCTGCTTTTTTTCACAACAATCCCGGAGAGCGCTGTTCAGTAGGTTTGTTTGCACGAACAAGGCGAACAAATGCTACCTCCGAGCCAGGGGAACCGTTTGTTTTTTTGTTCCCGAAATTGACCAACCGCTACCACTGAAACTCTGGAACTGATTTGAGCAGACGCCTCATGAGTGGTCGGTCAAAACTTTACCCTGGTGGCGATTCGGCTGTATTCGTAGAATCTGAGTGCTATTTGGACATCTTGGGCGCTCAGATCCTAGCTATCCGTGGATATAATATTTGTGTCTGTTCC
>OW240914.1:306942692-306963478 GCA_933207985.1 Pelobates cultripes
GACTGCTATTCAATCTATAACAGTGAAAAAAGTTTTTTGTTTTTAAATCCAAGTTATTGTGACACCAGATCTAAGTGGTGGCACTGGTCACCGTATCCACTGTTAGCGTAACACACCCGCTTTAAGGACACTGACTGCTATTCAATCTATAACAGTGAAAAAAGTGGGTTTTTTTTAAATCAAAGCTATTGTGACACCAGATAGAAGTGGTGGCACTGGTCACCGTATCCACTGTTAGCGTAACACACCCGCTTTAAGGACACTGACTGCTATTCAATCTATAACAGTGAAAAAAGTGTTTTGTTTTTTTAAATCCAAGCTTTGTGTCACCAAATCTAATTGGTGGCACTTGTCAGCGTATCCACTGTTAGCGTAACACACCCGCTTTAAGGACACTGACTGCTATTCAATCTATAACAGTGAAAAAAGTTTTTTGTTTTTAAATCCAAGCTTGTGTCACCAGATCTAAGTGGTGGCACTGGTCACCGTATCCACTGTTAGCGTAACACACCCGCTTTAAGGACACTGACTGCTATTCAATCTATAACAGTGAAAAGTGTTTTGTTTTTTTAAATCCAAGCTATTGTGACACCAGATCTAAGTGGTGGCACTGGTCACCGTATCCACTGTTAGCGTAACACACCCGCTTTAAGGACACTGACTGCTATTCAATCTATAACAGTGAAAAAAGTGTTTTTTTTTTAAATCCAAGCTATTGTGACATCAGATCTAATTGGTGGCACTGGTCACCGTATCCACTGTTAGCGTAACACAACCGCTTTAAGGAAACTGACTGCTATTCAATCTATAACAGTGAAAAAAGTGTTTTGTTTTTTTAAATCCAAGCTATTGTGACACCAGATATAAGTGGTGGCACTGGTCACCGTATTCACTGTTAGCTTAACACACCTGCTTGAAGATAACTAACTGCTATTCAATCTATAACAGTGAAAAAAGTTTTTTTTTTTTAAATCCAAGCTATTGTGACACCAGATATAAGTGGTGGCACTGGTCACCGTATCCACTGTTAGCGTAACACACCCGCTTTAAGGACACTGACTGCCATTCAATCTATAACAGTGAAAAAAGTTTTTTGTTTTTAAATCCAAGCTATTGTGACACCAGATGTAAGTGGTGGCACTGACTGGGGAAATGGGCGCAGTATGCACTGTGAGCCTGACACAGAAGCTGGCAGCAGTGGCAGACAACTGACTGCTATTCAATCTATAACAGTGAAAAAGTTTTTTGTTTTTAAATCCAAGCTATTGTGACACCAGATGTAATTGGTGGCACTGACTGGGGAAATGGGCACTGTGAGCCTGACACAGAAGCTGGCAGCAGTGGCAGACAACTAAGTGCATTTACATTACATAGAAAAAAAAATAAAAAAAAGCATACCCTTATCCCTAACCTAGCTATGCTTTTCCCTATCTAATGAACAGCAGCTACACTTTCCCTCCTCTTACTAAGCATGCAGCTTGAGAATGAATCTAAAATGGATGCCTTCCAGGAGGTGGGAGGGTCTGCTAGGGAGGGTGTGCTGCTAATTGGCTGGAATGTGTCTGCTGACTGTGAGGTACAGGGTCAAAGTTTACTCAATGATGACGAATAGGGGGCGGGTTGAACCGCGCATATGTTCGCCCGCTGTGGCGAACGCGAACATGCTATGTTCGCCAGGAACCGTTCGCCGGCGAACCGTTCGGTACATCACTACTCCCGACTGATTCCTCTCTTGTAACTGTCATTAGTCTAATACTATCCTTATCTTTTGTGTCGCTTTACCCCACTTCCTCTAGCATGTAAGCTCATTGAGCAGGGCCCTCAACCCCTCTGTTCCTGTGTGTCCAACTTGTCTGGTTACAACTACATGTTTGTTTGTCCACCCACTGTAAAGCGCTGCGGAATTTGATGGCGCTATATAAATAATAACATAACATGAAACAAACAAAATGGCCAATGGATGAACCGTTTCATTTGTTTTGTGACTCCGACTTTAAAATCCCAACAATTTGATTGCTCTCAGCAAAACCAGACAGCAGGCAAATAGTAAAAGAAAGAAGAACATTGGTGACACAAAGGTTACTAATGTTACCCTCACATCTTACTAGCCATCTGAATGATTTAAAATGTTAAATAAATAAATGAAAAACTTATTGGAGATAATATAACCTCTGTGTTAGTATAAGGGAGATATAAAACCTCCCTTATGCCTCCACCCACCATGCCACAGGTTCCAGCATGTCTACTAAGCTGTGAGCAGCCAGTGGCCACCTTCTACCTCACGAGAGGTAAGACATACATGTCCACCCCCCTTATTTAATTTTAAGCCCAAGTTTGGACTTTTATTAGCGACTGGGCTGTAATAGCTACTTTTATTTACAGTGGGCAGCTGCTGACATGAACCAAATAAAATGTTCTGAACCAATCGCTTTAGAAAGAACTATTTTTTTTTCACCGTGTGCAAGTCTACTGAACAATAATTTTGTGCATCTTCCTTTACAAGAATCCTTTTTTTTTATATCCAGTGTTTAAAACTATCATTCAATTTGTTTTTGTTTAAGATTTAGCAACCATCAAATAAACAATCTTTTTTTTCTGGTTGTCTTGATCATGTATCTGATTTTTTTCTGCATCTTAGCTATGTTTTACTCTTCCGCATGTACAAATTCAGCAATTTTCTGATATATTTAGTTCTATATGATCGTTGTTGACTGTAAACATACTGCTGTCACTTGTTTATGCTCAGCTTTCTTTGATATGGTTATTCACACGGGAGAGCTGCCAACATTTGCCTGGGGGGCAAAAAGAAACAAATGGCCTTATATTTTGTACACGTAGCTCCCAGATCTATGGGTGTATGGCCCTTCTCTTGCAGTGCATGTGATATTTGGGTTTGGCAGACAGGTGCTGCTGAAGTCTCAAGGTGGTCCATTGTACATCTCTACCATCGATATGACCTACTCTGCACGAGGGATGCAAATGTTGCTCCAAGACCTCTACTAATGAATTCTGCATGTTACGACTGTCTTGAGCTCTGTCATTTTATTCTGCAGTTGTTTGCAATTACCACCAGGGACACTATAGATACACTACACAAGATCCAGCGCACTCACCTATCCACTAAACAGCAACTTCAAAGTTGAAAGATTTTATTTGTTTTTTTTAAAAACACCTAATCTAGGCAAAAATAATGGGGGTTTAGTTACATTATATGATCATAATATTACGCTGCCATTAACGTTAATGTACTTACCTTTGCAGGTCTCATACTAATAGCTTAATGTTCGTTTAATTTACTTGGGGAATAAATTTATCTGGGTTTCTGCAGTACAAGGTTAAGAAATTGGACAGGTAATTTTATGAGTGCGTAAAATTGAAAGGAAGTTAGATTTCAAATAGTAGTAAATGTTGCTGCATTTAACATGCATGGTGCTGTTAGCCAATACAGCTACAGTATTCAGCGTACTACTATTCATTTAAATAGTGTTCAGTTGAAAGAGTTTTATTTGTTTTTAAAACACGACCCAGGCAAAATAATGGGGTTTAGTTACATTATATGATCATATTACTACGTTTTCCGCTTTCACAACGCCACAATGTACCCCATCTTTGGCAGGTCCTACACTCAACAGCCTAATGTCTGCTCTATGAGATTAACCCCATTTAAAATACCAAACTGTAAACCCCCATTATTTTTGCCTAGATTAGGTGTTTTTAAAAAAACAAATAAAATCTTTCAACATTGAAGTTGCTGTTTAGTGGATAGGTGAGTGCGTTGGATCTTGTGTATTGTATTATTTGGCCCCAGCAGCACCCCCATTTATGCATGTTAAGGTGAGTGCAGCCAACCCCCTCTTGTTTTATATATATTTGGGAGTCTAGCCAACTCCTTGGTTTTGCACCCCTCCCTGTCACAGGTGCCTCATCCCAGGGCCCTATTTAGCCTTGTACTGCAGAGAGCCCCAGATGGAATTTTTTTCCCCAAGTAGGTTAATCTCATAAGAGCAGACATTAGGCTGTTAGTGTAGGACCTACCAAAGATGGGGTACATTGACGTTGTGGCAGGCTTATGCAATGTATGATCATATAATGTAACTAAACCCCCATTATTTTTGCCTAGATTAGGTGTTTTAAAAAAAACAAATAAAATCTTTCAACATTGAAGTTGCTGTTTAGTGGATAGGTGAGTGCGCTGGATCTTGTGTATTGTATTATTTGGCCCACAGCAGCACCCCCATTTATGCATGTTAAGGTGAGTGCAGCCAACCCCCTCTTGTTTTATATATATTTGGGAGTCTAGCCAACTCCTTGGTTTTGCACCCCTCCCTGTCACAGGTGCCTCATCCCAGGGCCCTATTTAGCCTTGTACCGCAGAGAGCCCCAGATGGAATTTATTTCCCCAAGTAGGTTAATCTCATAAGAGCAGACATTAGGCTGTTAGTGTAGGACCTGCCAAAGATGGGGTACATTGACGTTGTGGCAGGCTTATGCAATGTATGATCATATAATGTAACTAAACCCCCATTATTTTTGCCTAGATTAGGTGTTTTTAAAAAAAACAAATAATCTTTCAACTTTGAAGTTGCTGTTTAGTGGATAGGTGAGTGCGCTGGATCTTGTGTATTGTATTATTTGGCCCCCAGCAGCACCCCCATTTATGCATGTTAAGGTGAGTGCAGCCAACCCCCTCTTGTTTTACACTATAGATACACATCATACTCTGGCAGCCTGGTTGACTAAGGTACTACAGTCTTACAGGAAATATTCTAATGTCCCATTCCTGGCCTGGCGCTCATTGGGATCACGGGTCATCAGCCCAAGCACAAATATACACAAAACATTGGATGGCAAAGGCACTGTACGATTCTTACCTTCTCCCTCATTCCTGCAGTACTCTGCCAACAGACATATCAATACTCCTCCTTCTGCCTATAATCAGTGACAGAATGGTGTTGTCAGGCTGTACAATTTATGCTTTTGGCCCAGGAGGCAATTCCCCCCTTCCTACCCTTGCTATCTCTCCTCTGCTACCCTAACAGCCCTCCTATGCATTATACATGTCTAATATTTCTTTAAAACTAATGCCCAGATCACTGTGGGTCTCTTGTTTATATTGAGATCACCCTATTGGGAATATGTTAGTTTTATCCTATTTATTTTCCATCTTCCCCTCGTTGCCAGGCTTTCCATGTTTATTTGTGATATTTCAGGCAGAATCTCCTCTAGGCATTGCTTTCTTTTACTTAACTATGTGTATTTTAGCTTTGATTTATTTAAAGCTATAACTCAGTTTAAAGATTGTAATAGTACTTTTGTTTTAAATGTAGTATTTTATCAGCTTTGTTCAAATCTATCCAGCTAATGCAAGACTGTAAGAAAACAAAAGAAAAACACTCATCAAACGGGATCATCAGACTCGTGTGTTTTGCCTGAAGACCAAATAAGATACCATGTCACTTCTTTCTAGTCATTCACTTTTTGTGGAAGACTTTTACTATGCGCTGTTTTTTAACTCTTTATTAAAGGTGGGTCTGATATTAACTTGTTGAAAAATGCTTCCATTTCTACATATAAAAGACACATTTTGGCCTAAATAAATAACATTTATTATATGTTTTATTATTGAGAATATACTTCTCCTTACAAATGTCAGTATCCAGCTGTTGTAGATTGAGCTGCACGTGTTTTTTTCCATACAAAGCAGAATTTGTTCAGATTATTTTTTTGTTCGGTAATAAAAAAAGTAATCTATTTGAAATATTACTGGAGATTTAAATGGATTACATACATAATTCACAAAAATATATACAATACATGAATAAAAAAATAAAAAAAAAAGATATTCCCAATTTAGCTCCTACTTTTAGTGCAAATCCAACACGTTATATGATGATCAACCTTGAGCTCTACCAATACCAGAAAGTAGCTTGGCCAACCAGCCTCTCATTCTGGTTTATCAAGTGTGAACTGTTGGAGATGTTTAACCCAACATTGCAAGGATTAAAGTTTAGATCGGTTACTAAGAATTTAACTCTGTTTGCAGTGATGAGAAATAAGGCATTTACAGTCTACATAGAGATAACTTGTTTTTCTCTTTGGACAAAGTCATTCAATACCAAACTGCCCATCAGTCTGCAAAGTGTGTTGGAAGGAGGGGCTGACTAACACAATTCAAAGTTCTC
Organism: Pelobates cultripes; assembly: GCA_933207985.1. Classification (NCBI taxonomy): domain Eukaryota; kingdom Metazoa; phylum Chordata; class Amphibia; order Anura; family Pelobatidae; genus Pelobates; species Pelobates cultripes. The sequence continues at coordinate 306,948,875 of OW240914.1, forward strand.
TGTGCACACCCTCAGTTATGTTCAATGCGCTGGTGCCTGCTGTTTAGTGCTGAGTTACCATTTTTTTACCTATATAAGTTGTTAGTTAAAATTCATTCATTTTCCAGAAACCTTTGCAGTACATCCTGATGGCATGTAGAACAGTGCAGTTGTAGAAATATTTAGGTTAGCAAGGAGTGTCAAACAGGGTGTGCTTATGCAGCTTTGATGTACCAAGGTCAATAACCAACAAAAAAATGTTTTTATAGCAGGTAATATGGATTACAGGAGGTGGGTTTAAGATACAGAATACAGCAAAATATGTATGTGTATATTTGTTTAAGAATTAATTCATTCATTCATTTCGCAAAATATATTCCATATTGAGTATGGAAATATATAGCTAGGCCAAAAGCTATCAAATAACGTTTTCTTGGTTCCTAGACAGCCATTTTAACCACATTTCACTTTTAGATTGTAAGCATGTATTTATAGCTTGCCTACCGCCATCAGACTCTCCCCTAGTCTTCAATCGTTTAAGAAGTGCCTTAAAACCCATCTTTTTAGGAAAGCTTATGGCCTCACAGAGTAACCTCTACCTTACATACTTGTCTCTTGCCCTTTCCTAAAGGGCAGCACTTTACTCTCTCCTCGAGCTCTGCTTCGCTCCCACCTTATTTGATTGCTATTTCTTGTCCTAATGTGTTTCATACCCCACCTCCTATAGACTGTAAGCTTGTCTGAGCAGGGTCCTCTTCAACCTATCGTTCCTGTAAGTTTTCTTGTAATTGTCCTATTTATAGTTAAATCCCCCCTCTAATAATATTGTAAAGCGCTACGGAATTTGTTGGCGCTATATAAATGGCGATAATAATAATAATAATAATAATAATAGAATGTAAGTTTAATTGGGCAGGGTCATCCCCACCTATGTTCCTGTATGTCATATTTGTTTTGTTAGAATTAAATGTTAGTATTACTTACCTATTGTACAGCGCTGCGTAAATAATTGTAATTGTATTCCTTGAACACAACAAAAGGTGGACTAAAATAAATTATCTTAATTTCTTAGGAGACGATGGGCAATGGATGAGAGTTGTAACACACTGAAAACTATTCAGAGAAAAACACGTTCCTCTTTTGTAACGCATTATTATACCAGGCTGCCTCTCATATGTTGGTATGTGGGTGTTCTTTCTAAAAACTTCGTTAATCGAGTGATTGCATTTACTTAAATTAATATAATTTAAAAATATGTCATAAATATTTTAAAATAAAATAGATCGAACCATTACTGTGTAAATGTACTGAATTGAAAAAATTGCCTATAAAAAAACATGCATATACAGAAGACTTTAGACAAAATTCCAAAAAAAAGAATATATACAGAAATATTTCTGTCTCTGTATTTAGGCCTATATTTATTATTTTTCGATAAACTTTTCAAAAGACTTAATACTTTTGGATAAACTGGCAAAATGTTGTTCAAAATTTTAAAATATCAAAAATGATATAAAATTTTAAAAATTTATGAATATATATTAAAAATATATGAATATATCAAAACATTACACAATTACAAATTTAAAATAGTATTCAGAATATTAAAGTATTTGAAAAGCTTATCGAGAATATTTTATAAGAACAGCAATACACAAAAAATATCCTATTTGCTGCCTACAAATGTTAAATTTCATTGAAAATATTACCTGGTATCCTAATTATCAACTGTTCTCTACTCACTGTTTTCTACGTTTGTGTAAAATTTTAATAAGTGATAAAAAAAAGGAAGATTGTAAAAAAAAAAAAAATAATAAATGTATTTTCTCATTAGCCCAAATATCCAGTAACCTTTAACAGACTCCTAACAGGAAGGGAATGGATGTGATTACTTATAAATAAGCTTTAAACAGCCTACAATTAAAATAGATAATGTGATAAATTTCCTGCTGGGAATTAAATTAGTAAAAATTTATTTATATTTTTCTATAACCGCAAGGAAATAAGAACAATAAAAATCAATCCCAAAAATGAGCAGGAAGGGATTGCTGTCAAAGTGAGGCACATTTTTATTATAAATGAGGTATTCATCTTTGCAAAAGAAATGGATTAGCTGTCACAGTGAAATTATGCAATACTTGTATGGAAAAGATGAATTATTATTACTGATCTAAGAGAAAGTATACCGAACTTAAATAATCTTTGGTATTAGGTTCATCACACTTTCTTAAAAACTCAACCTAATGTAGTTCAATGTCACCTCGCGATACTGTCTACAGATTATACTGTACTTTAGATCGAATTATATTCATTTTACAGTAACTATTTAAGCAGTAGTTTGTCTCCCATGTTGAAATTAGTGTAGATCCCACCGATTTTGGGGTACGGTGATGAAGTGATGGGCACAACACAATATGGCCATATGGTGGAACTTAATCCTCATATTTTATTGCTAAGATAGGTGGCTATAAGTAGCCTTGTAAAATTTAAAACTATATTTTTGTGCGTGCCCTGCTCCTTAGCCCTTTCCCAACATTAGAACGTGCTATTCTGTCCTAGTGATCTTGGCCCTTGCCCCTGCCTAAATGCCTACCCACAGTGCCGATTGCGATCAGGGGACCTGCCTGACAACGCAGAATATAAGAAAACAGTGTTGTACATAAATAACATTTCACAATATATAACATAGATTAAAATAGAACAAACAGAACAGCACTTTCTCTATAGTAGCACTTTAAAAATACTATTTGCACTTTTCTTATAATAGGACTTTAAAAATACCATTGCACTTTAAAAAATAGGAGCACTTTATATAATAAGCGCTTTATTCTGTTATATACCTGTACATTAACTTTACACTACAAGAGACACTTAATTTCTATATTGGCATTTTAGCTTGAATTTGTGCATGATTTAAGCATTTTGACAGTGCAGCTTGGTGTAATTTGTATTTGAATGAAATTTACATATCGTGGTACAAGTTGTACACACGTTTTTTTAGTAACTTATATAAAGCTCTAAGCAGGTTTCCCTGTTCACAGTATATCTATTTCATCTATTTCTACCACCCTTTCTTTAATCCTAAATAATAATTCACACTGGCTTGTACATTAAAGGGACTCTCCAGTGCCAGGAAAACAATCCGTTTTCCTGACACTGCAGGTCCCCTCTCCTTCCCACCTCCCATCCTCACGCTCCTCCCCTTCATCAGGTCAGCCGGCGGGGGAGACCTAATGCGCATGCATGGCAATGCCGCACAGGCGCATTAGACCTCTCCATAGGAAATCATTGAAAATAATTTTCAATGCTCTCCTATGGGGACTTTTGCGACGCTGGAGGTCCTCACACAGCGTGAGGACGTGCAGCGACGCTATAGCACAGAAAACCTGTGCTATAGACCAGGAAGTGCCCTCTAGTGGCTGTCTAGTAGACAGCCACAAGAGGAGGAGTTAACCCTGCAAGGTAATTATTGCAGTTTAAAAAAACTGCAATAATTACACTTGCAGGGTTAAGGGTAGTGGGAATTGGCACCCAGACCACTCCAATGGGTAGAAGTGGTCTGGGTGCCTGGAGTGTCCCTTTAAGCACTTAATAATTTGTTGTATCTCATTCCCATAGTGACGATGGAGCTACCTGCGTCGCTATGGTGATGCGTAAGACGTCTTTACGCTATGACGCCACTTGGGGGTGGAGCACATTTTTTTGCATGCACACCAGCCACTATGGGTCGCCAGTCTAGCATGCACATTGCCTGGGGGTAAGTCACTTTAGTAATTATTTTTGCCTATAAATGTACTTGATTTGAAATGTATGTATATTGTTGATCCTAATGAAAGTCCCGAACGGAGGACTGAAACATTGATGATCGTTTTTTAATGACTCAATAAAGATTTGAAACTGAGAAGACCGTGAGTGCAGACACATTATTGGATATCTGGATGATAGAAACCCAGGCTGAAAAGCATCCGACAGTAAGGGATTATTAAGCCAGAAGTGCAAGAGAACATTCCTTTATATATATATATATATATATATATATATATATAAGCATATTGTATATGTTTCCACATTACCTTGACAATTCCCTTACATATCACTTTCACATTGCAGCCATGTTTCCATGCACACACAAAAACATATAAACACTGACACATATATACTCTCAGGTGACTGTCTATGAGGATGCTTGTGTGTATATGAGGGTGACTGTGGCAAAGTGATTGTGACAGACTGAGTATGACAGGGTAACTGTGGCAATGTGTCAATCTTCATTCTCTGGTTGTCCAGTAGTTTTCCTGGTGATCTGGTGGGCAGTCAGAGATCTACAGATCTCCCTACCAGCCTGTGCAGCGTGTGCCGCGGCAGGGGGGCTTAGTAGAGCTGGCGCTAGAATGGTATTACCAGATCTGCTGTCCTGACAGCCATTGCAAACAAAATTTGCTTGCAATGAGGGAATTTCATTTGCAATGGTTAAAATAGTGTATACGCAATTGTGAGATATGGCTGAACACAAGTACATATACACAATTGGTGATGGGAATGGGTTAAACACAACAAGCAGGTAAAGGGGAAAGCATTATTCATGTCCGTTAACTTAAATTTGTGAAACTCTGAGGGTTCCCAGGGATACCAAGTGTAACGGACCGTTTTGCACAAAAGGGGAAAAAAACGCTTAGACGATAATCCCCTTTTCAGAGTCAGGCACAGCTACTGTATAATCACCAAAACTCACGAACCGCCAATAAGTGAATGCTCCAAACTCCCGAACGGCATACAAGGGAATAAGGTAGCACTTCAAATAAACGAACAGGAACCATACGAATAGCTGCTAGCAGGCGAACAGGAAAAGCTTCCAAGCGGCTTACACTCCTGGCAATCAGTCCTTAGCAGCATACAGTAAATCCCCCCAAAGACGAGACAAGGCTCCGTGTTGAGGGTCAAGCAGTGGTCTGTTTAATGAGGGCTACCTGCCCAGCTTTTATGCAGGTCTCCCACCTGGTGGACACTCCCCTAGGGGACCAAATGGGAGACTGTGACAAGGGACAGACAAGTATACAAAAAGGACACACAGTCACAGTATATTCCCACAATGCATCCTGGCTTCCTCCCCTCTGCCCTGGGAGATAATTGGGAAGTAACTCAATTATCTCCCAAGACAAAGGCAAAACTCCATTACACACGTGGGAACACAAAAACAGCATTATACTTTAAAATACATAGAGTAACATTTACTACATTAAACACAGGCATGTAACACATCCCCAGATAGCTCAGGTCTGAGTGCACATTATTAGGTGAATGGCACTCAGACTACACGAATACAGTTCAATCGCCATGGAGCCAAAGTCTTTACAGTCAGTTTCATACGAATGGGCTCCATGGGATTCCTATCTGGGGTATAAGACATTCACACAAAAATACCGAACACCGGGTCATTCGTGTGCTTTCCCCGAACAAGAAGGGAGGTCGGCGGCTTCAGCGGTGTTCGCGCAAAACTGTGTCCGATTTTAGTTCCATGAAAATAGAGGCGAACACCGCTGTTCATTCGTATGGTTTAAAATGGCCGCGACCTCGTGTTCGGGATACGAACGGCGGCCACCCAGCGTTCATCAATTAAGCTGCGGTTAACCGCAGCTTCAGGGAGGTTAATTGCCGGCACACTCCAGCTCCCAGGTGGTCCAGTCATTCGTACGGTTGTTCGGTAGATTGAAACTACCGAACAACCGGCAGAAAAGCATGAATATGGCTTTTCTGCATGGAAAAATAAAGTCTTTTAAAAGGGGGCCATAGTCCAAAGGCAGCAGGCGAGCAACCAGGCTTCTCCAATGCAATGTGGCGAGATTGGTCTCGTCACACCAAGCTGCAGGCTTTTACAGTACTTGCAAACTGTACAGCACTAAAGAATTCATAGCTAATATATATTTCCAAGGACAGAAAAGACTGATGTATTCAATGATGTTTTTATGCACTCTGTGTATTATTCTATTTCATTTATATATATATATATATATATTAGACTTGGGCACTGTGGAAAATTTAGCTTTATCCGAATACATTCAGACAAAAAAATGTTTTGTAAGAAAATAATTTTTCCAAAATTCAGATATTATTTTTGGTTTGAGAATTTGATTTGGACAAATGGAATGCTAAGAACACTTGCAATTCTTTAACTCTTTAGCGTGGTAGTCACACAAAAGACATTAGACAGAATAGAGATATGTCCCTAATTGTGATACTCTTATGTGGCCTGCCATATTGGTAACAAATTAGGGAGGGAGCTGTGTTCATTACTATACCTCCTTAACTTTGTATTATCCTAGTATGGCAAGCCAATATTGGAATAATATATATATATACCAAATTAGGAACCCTTATCTTTGTGCTTGCTGAAAAAAAATTGTGATTAGCATATAAAAAAATTTTTTTATAAAAATCACACAACGTGGAAGCTGGGGGGAATTCCCTCCTACAACATTATACGTGCCTATCTTATTCTATTATCTACTATAATGGATGATTCCAATTTAATATTATTTCCTAGATCGAGTAATTATTATTAAATAATCTCGTTTGTTTGCTTATAAAAAAATACATTTTGCTTTGATATAAAAACTGAATTTCAACTTCTTTCCATGAGGGAAATTTGTTGTTTTCCAACATCTAGCCATAAATCATTTTTAAGCTGTTAGAGTGTGAGTATTTATTAAACAGTTATTATTGGTCATCTGTGGCCATTTGGTTTGCAATACAAGAAACTCTAGTGAGAAGGATATTGAAATATTAGTGTGTTTTTGTTTTTTTCTTACATTATTTTCTACTTCTTCCCAAAATGCTTGAATCTTGGAGCAACCCCACCATATATGTCAATAATTTGCATTGCGCAACATAAACAACTAGGATCTTGTGATGGGTAGCATTTTGCTAGTGTGCTGAGAGTTAGATACCCTTCGTTAACAACCTTACAATGATTTTTCTATAATGTTTAGACTAGTGGTCTTTAACCACTGGTCCGCGGTCCGGAGGCGGTCAACAAGAATTTATTGCCAATCCGCGAAAGCTTTCACCCAACTATACCGTCGGGTGAAAGCTTTTGCGGACCGGCAAAAAATTGCCACAAAATATTTCCCTGGTGCTATGATCTTATGGTCATAGCACCGGGAACCATGCCTCCCTCTCCACTGCCGGCTCTGCAGGACCAAAGGAGAGATCAGAGATATCCCTCTCCGGCCCACTCACAGTTTACTGCTGGCAGCCGGCAGGGGAGGGAGGGAGGGAGGGAGAGAGGACCCGGGGAGCTCTAACCTGCAGCTCTGCCAGGTTCTCCTCTTGTGAGCTTGGTTATGGTTACCACTGCAACACTCCAAATGTTGCGAGAGTGAACTCTAGCAGCTTCTGAGGCTGCTAGAGTTCACTCTCTCCACTGGGACCGCCAGGACTTCCCCACCGGACCACTAGGGATTGCAGGAAATCTGTTGGTAGACAGCTCTTTTTTTGCCATCTTTAAATAATATGGCCATCGGCAATTTGGCAATCCACATGAGTAATGATAGATTTAAGGAGCTACCTAGTATCTATCTATATCTGCTTCCTTAGGTTTCTTATATGGCAATTCCACATAAGGGTACCAAATTAGGAAGCTGTCCTTCTACCAGGTAGTCATAGTGTTAAACCATTTGCTAATGTTAGGTTTGACAAGCAACGTACCTAGTGCCCACTTGGCAATGGCCACCAATCACTATCTTGATGAGAACTGGAAGTTCTCTTCATTGAGTGAAGTCTCGGTGCAAGGCTTAGCTTATTAACGAATACAGTGCCCTAGTGACTAACTGGCTGCTCTGTTGCTTAAAGGAACACTCAAGCTCTATGACTACTAGATCATGCTGTAGTTGCTATGGTGTCAGGAGTACTGTTTGACAGTAAAAAAGGTCCCACAGGGCCCACACTGCATCTGGTCATCTCAGAACTGGAGAAAATGGTTGTCAGTTTTGCTCAAAAGAGGAACTCCTTCATATCATTCATTGGATTAGAGTATTCAGCAGATGCTCTCAGCCAATGAATGAATACTTACATTCTGATCCATCTTCTTCTACTAGAGACAACTGTACACAGACTGGATGTACACTTGATTTGTCATAATAGGTATTTAAATAAATAATTAAGTGTTCTTGCATAGCAAGACCACTTATTGTTATCTCACATATATATTATTAAGTGTTCTTGCCTAGCAAGACCACTTATTGTTATCTCACATATATATTATTATTCTTATTATAGCCAAATTTGCCACCCTAACTTCTCCCACAGTTTTTACACTACATAGAGAAAAATTTACCAAAACGTGCAGATTGTTCCCGATCGGATTGCTATTACTTTGTGGAACGTTTCGCCGAATGGTTCACGGAATATCGTCGTTCTTGTGGCGCAATTTGTCCCATAGGAATGAATGGCAAAGCTAGAGTGGGAGCTGGCAAAAACTGAAAAATCAAGACATGATTTCTAAACTGCCACCACTCCCTTATTTTCAGGCCCACCTACACAAATCTTATATCAAAACGTTCAGCTATCCCTGCTGCCACTAAACATGTCAACGGCTAAGCCATAGTCCTGATAGTTTTCACAATATAATCATTTGTTTGCAACTAACGCCGTCCATTGACATTCATTGAAACTTCACTCTACAAAGCTCAAATTTGAAGTGCAATTTCTAAACTGTGACTGTGCCTTCATTTTTAATACTTCAGAGACATACTATGCATCAAAATGTAGGTCTGGGTCTTGTGATTCTCACAATATAAAGCTCTTCGCTGTAGGATGTATAGTTTTTAAAATACGACCGTTTGAAGATGGCAACCGCCAAAATACTCTGACCTGTCCAGGCTGCAGCAGCAAGTGATGTCATAGACAGGGCCTTTTGAACACCTGCTAATGTTTTTATAAATGTATGGTTTAATGTAACTGTGCAACAATGTTGCAATTAAATGTGCTATATAAATGATAACAGTTACTCCGTCCACTCCAGTTGTAGACTACTGGTGGAGGCAAGAACACTTCACACAATTTCCCCAGAAATTGTAGCTTTTCTAGTTACATCTGTAATGGTACATAGTAGACAAAAATACAGTTGATTATAGTTACTTATGTTAATTATGCAGTGTAATAATAAAATTAAAAAATGTTCTCCTGTTTTCAACTAAAGCATAATAATATACACCCTTAAGTATATACTCACTTGAATTAGGTCATCACAAGAGAAAGATGATGATATAAATGAAAGTTTCTCCAGTGTTTTCAAAGCCACATTCACAGCCCACCTGCAGGATACAACCAGCACAATTTTAAAAAATTGGGCAGACTAGATGGGCCAAATGGTTCTTATCTGCCGTCACATTCTATGTTTCTATGTTTCTAAAATAGAGTCTGAATAGACCAAACCTAGAGTTAATCTGCAATAAAACTATAGCAAATGTATTTCCACTTCTCACCTGTCATCCAGGATAATTTCTACTGTGAATGTACGTGGAAGAAAATAATTGACCAGATTGCAGATAACATGACAATGTACTAAATCTTCTATTTTCTTAATTTGAATTGTAGCATCCTGAGACGTGACCTGCGGTCAAAATTGAAAAAAAAATAATTTTAAAACGCGTTTCCTTTCCAATATAGTAATGTTAGTATGCAGATCGCATGTTTTCGTAACCTGGCTAGATTTTAAATTGGCTACATATAGGAACATGGACTTTTTGAAGCAATAGCGACTAAAAGCTTGCGTTGAACAATTCACATTTTTTGTTTCTACTCTGTGCGATTCTCAGATTTTGTGCAGTTTCATATGCTTTCAACACTAAAATTTTATTTCAATTTATTGAACCAAATTAAAAATTTTCACATTCTATTTCTCTTGATATACAAAATGTACAAGAGGTTAATTACTCCTGCATTCCTAAACTTAGGCATTTGTAGTTCAGTTCCAAGGAAACCTAATGGCAATATAATTTCATAATTTATTAGCTGAGAGATGTTTATTATTATTATTATTGCTATTATTATTTTATAAATAGTAAGAATATTTAGCTGCATTGAACAGCCAATTGGACAATTTGTAATGATAATGGATGTTATTGCTAATGTTCTATTCAACACAACCTTGTTTTGCCAACACCGTACATTTTTTTCTTTCAATTTATCTTTATTAGAGTTTTAACAGTATAAAACATACATGATACATTAAATCAACAAAAACATCAACAAAGATTACAACAATTCTAAAAGGACAAACAAAGAAAAAAAAAAAAGAAGTCACACTCTCTGGGTTAGAAGAAAGGCAATTCAGTGGGCCCTCAAGCGCGCCTGGGACACTTCCCTATAAGAGGAAATAGTTTACAGAGACTCTAATTTTTTTTATCCATTTATCCTATAAACCGGAATGACAATTTTTTGTATTTGAACTAGTTGAAATACCCTTTTCCATTTTTAGTTGGTGGCATAAATTTGCCTTAATTAAATGCCAATAAGGTTTAATAGGATTTTTCCACTGTCTTACTTTGAAAATTTTCACAGCTGCTAAAGCGTGAATCGATAGTTTTAGTGAATTCCTTTTGTTTTGAGGGAGATTTTGAAGTAAAAGCATCACTTCTGGTTTAGAGACAATGGCATATCCCATCAAAATGTTTAACTTAGAATGAACCTCACTCCATAGTGCTTCAATGATAGGGCATTTCTACCGCATATGTAATAAAACTGCCCCTTGTTCATCACATTTCCAGCATTTAGATGATAAATGTGGATATATATTTTTTAATATTAAGGGGGTGAAGCGCCATCTATTAAGAAGCTTGTAATGAAGTTCATTTAAACCCAAACAGTGAATGCTCTATTTATAAAGTCATTGAGTTATACCGGTCTCTGGGAGAAATATTAATTCTCAGATCTTGTTCCCATTTGTAATGTATTTGGAATAAATTGTTTCTCCATTGTTTTTAGGAGGCAATTACAAACAGAGATTATTTTTTTTCAGTATCTATTTTGCCTCTAATGTTATCATAAAAAATAAGAGTTTCTGAGTCAATATGAAATATTAGATTTTTTAATAGATATGCATAAATGTTAAGATAGTTATGAATTCTTTGTTTGTTATATCATGTTTAGAAATTAACTCTTGAAATTATTTGATTTTACGGTTATTCACTAGGTCTGAGATCAGAACAATGCCATTGGACCTACTGGGACAGGTCCGAGTCCTTCAAGAGTTCACTAAGGGTGTCTATCCTCAATGACGGCAAGATGATTTGCCCCTTAAGACCCAGGTTTTCCTTAATTTTATACCAGTTCTTTAAAATCTGGTTTAATGAAGATATGTTTTGAAACAAATCTAATTTTTTTTAATTGATTTTGGAGGGAGACAAAAAACTAAGTCTAGTTTTCTATATGAACAAATTCTCTTCAGTTCAAGATTTTACCAGCTTTCATTGGTAGGTGATTGATGAAAAGTATGGATAGCATGGGCTAATAAAGAAGCCTGATTGAGTCTATTCAGGCAGGGGAATCCTAGTCCTCCCTTCTTGATATTTAAAAAATAATAATTTTAAGCTTATTCTAGGTCTTTTCTTGAGCCAGATACATTTTAAAAATAAGGACTGAATTAGCATAATCCAGCTCTGAGGGATTTGTAAAGGCAAAAGGCTCATTAAATATGTGATTTTAGGTAAGACATATGATTTAACGGTGTTAATACTGCCCCACCAGGAAATCTCCTTTTTTTTCCCCCAGCTTTTAAAGTTGGTATTGATCTCTTTTATTAAAGGTAGCAAATATATCTCTAACCATTTTTGTGGATTAGTAGAGATCATTATACCTAAATAGGAGAAATATTCTTTAGCCCAAAGAAAATCAAACCTCGTGGTGATTTCTGCTATCATCCTAGTGTTCATGAGTAAAGGTAGAACAACTGATTTTGATGTATTCAACTCATAATTCGAGGATTGACTATGATATTCAAGTCAAATTTGAGTTCATCCACTAAATTGTTTTTTTTTTATATATGTGCTATACTTTTGGATTCGGACTGTATTTGTAACTGCTTTGCTGATTTCTAACCAGATAATGATGAAATGTGCACATTTTGTGTGATTCAATGGATATCCATTGGATTTGCCTTTAGTAAATGTCCAAAGTACGTTTAGTGTAGTACGTAGTATAATGAATAACCTTGTAATATGTTAGCTACCTTATAGCACATATTTTATACAGTGTTGGAACTGTATTCATCGAAAACACCAGAGAATGTTCCCTCCATGTTATTCTGCCTATAGCTGCTTGTAGTCTGAATCATTTTCTGTTATATCAACTATACCTGCTCCTGTCTAGAGACTTGAAATTGTCTGCAATCATTTGTTATTCTGGTTCAATTCTGTCTGATGGTTTATCTGAACCTTCAAGTAATTTGTTCCTGAAGATATTAAGCATCAAAGCATATTTACCTGTTTATATCCAATCTTTCAGCTTCAAGGTTTCCCCTACAATTTTACATGACAGGAGGCTACATGTCTGCTTTATTTAATCCATAGCAGCAATTACATCATAAGAAAAAAAAAACAATTCAGAAACAAGAAACAATGTGGCAAAATCATAGTGTACTCCTTTGCCTGTTTGCTATACTGATGTCATGTTTATGTCCTATTTTCAGTTCTTTGTTTCTGACTAATGTCATTATTGATGTGTTGTTTTAGGTCCACTGGTGTTGTTTTCATCTAGTTTATTTTAATCATAACACTGTCATTGTTCTTCACTGTTCACATTTTACTTGAAGAGCCCACCATTGTTTATTGTAGCACTCTGGCATGCCCCTCCAAATACTGAAACACTGAAATGGCGATTCTAAACCAACCAAATAATCTAAGGGCAAGGCCCCTGCCAACATGCAAATGGTGTCCAAAGAACATAGGTGGCTTTGTACTGTCTTTGGATGAGGCAGACAATTATTTGCCTCCCTCATTGTTGCTGGTGGGCGCAAGCTGAGAAATTGGCTTTGGGCATTGAGGTGTCATGGAGTATAACCCAAACACCCAGAGTTTAGGATAGCAAGGAACGGACAAAGGAAATATAAACGTTTTACTGGCCTTAAGAGTGGCCGGACTAAACATTAGATAGAGTAGTCAAAATACAAGCTGAGATCTGGGTAACTGAGAGACAGCAAAAACGAGAACTAGCCAGAGTCAGGTACAAGGTAATAATCAGATGGGCAAACAAGACAGGCAGGAGTTAAAGAGAAACTCAGAGTCAGTAAACAAAGCCAAGGTCAATACCAGAATACTGCCTGTTATGTCCATGAATCATTTGTGGTTGAGTTCGTTATGGCAACTGAACAAGACTTTTGGCAACTGAACAAGACTCACAAGGGTCGTTAGCCACAGATACAGATACCATCCTGAGTACCCAGGAAGTTCAAATGTTTACCCATAGAAAATACGCCACCCACGATCAGGGCATTTGGGTCCCTCTGGATCACATATCAAAATTTGTACACTTATGGTTGACAAAACCACTAGACATGGAGGTTCATAGCCACCTCCAGGGAGCGTGCCAAAACCTACCTTTCCGGACAAGGTGAACCAAATTCCAGAGTTTGACCAGACCATGGTCATCTATATGGCCCACAGTGGCTTGTATCCTCACAAGGTTATTGATGATGGCCTCAGAGTGGTGCAAAATAAGCTGCTTGACATCATAGCAATACTGGCACAGATACTGTATTTGACAATGTCCCGGAACAAGATATTGGATGCTAATGAAATTTGGGAATGGACTCATTTTGTTAATTAATAAAAATTGCTTAGTAAATAAATAAAAAAAAAAGCAAATATTAAGTCTCTTGTCATGTTGTAGAGATAATCTAAATTTTATTAATCACTGAAGGCAAGTATTTCCCTCCTTATTCCTTGTTTTTTTCCTTCCATTTCTGGGTTGGCTTTTGTAGTATTTATGCTTTATATGAATTTATAATTATTGGTTTTATTGCCTACACATTTTGTAATACGTTGTGTTTTTTATGTGTTTTACGCCTTTTATAGTTATTATACAGCTTGTTGTTTAACATTAATTGTGAATTAATTTACTTTCACATATTTTCTCTTATTTTCCAGGAGGTGTTTTTTTTTTATACCGATGATGGTGCCTTGATGGTCTGAAAACGGCTTCTTTGGTTCCAATTTTCTCTCATTTTATTGTTATGTTAATCAAAGAAAAAAGAGGGTCTTCCTGTGGGGAGGCATTTTCTAAAAAAAAATTCTTGTTTCGGATTGGTGGATTTTGTTCTTATGTTGTAATTGCTGCTATGGAAATGCAGTAAAGAAAATAAAGCAAATATTCACCTCCTTTAATTATTAAAATTCATAATGTATCTTCACTAAAACTAGGATAATCTGCAATTACTTTATAAAGTATGTGTATACCATGTTTGATTGTGTGCTTGTTTGTTTTTCTTGTTTCTTGTATGTTTGTGTGTGTGTAGGTGTTTTTTTTATTTATTTTTTTTTAAAATTTGTAAATGTAAATACTGGATTGTATCATTACATTTTTAATGATCATTCTAAAAGAATGTATCATTGTTAGTGTATAGTGATGTAC
>OW240914.1:306969536-307021072 GCA_933207985.1 Pelobates cultripes
ATTAACTCTATCGGATATTATGCAGGGCGATGATATCTTACCATTTCAACAGATCGTGGATAATTTCCATATTCCATCTAAAGAATTATTTACTTATTTTCGCATTAAACACTATATTCAGAAACATGTTATTCAATCTTCCTTTCCTCGGGCTAAAGAGTTGCAAATTCTATTCTCATTTCAAACAATACCCAAGGTTGTTTCGGTGGCTAATAGGCTGCTTAAAGGTTTAGACACCTTTCCCTATAAGTTGGTTAAATCCTGGGAAAAGGATCTTAATTTAGTCATTTCTCCAAAGGAATGGTACTCTTCTATAATTTTAGTAAACAAATTTGTTCATGGTCTAAACTTGACTGAGTGCCATTTTAAGCTACTCTATAGATGGTACTACACCCCGACGAGATTAGCTAAAATGTATTATTCTCAAGATTCTACTTGTTGGAGATGTGGTACCTACCTGGGTACATATATCCATATATGGTGGTTCTGCCCAGCAGTAAAACCATTATGGGCTTGGACCTATAATATCTTTTCTGAAATATCTATGAAAGAAGTATCATTTAAAGACATAAATAAAAACCCAGTATCGGGCCTCCTTCATCTGAATTTGCCTTTTAAATCAAGTAAATATATTTGTTTAGCAACTCACTGCTTCATTGCAGTTAAAATCCTTATAGCTAGACAGTGGAAATCTTCTCTTCCTTTTCAGAAAATGTCCCTAATTAACCAAATTAAATTCCAATTGACAATGGAAAATGAAATGTTAAAAAATTGGCTAGTGCTCTCAAAAAAAAGTGATTGGTATTCTACTTGGTTAAAAAACTGCTCTTTATTATATGGTAACTCATAAATTATTATTTTTTTTTTTTGCCTTTGTGTTTATGAAAGATAAAATGTTATGTGGGAAGTGGAACTTATCTTACTGTTAATATGTATTTAAAATCATTATCTAATTTCTACTGTAATATCTATGTAAATTGGTGCCTACTCTTTACACCTCTTATCATTTTTGATGGACTAAATGTAATATATCTGACTTCCAGTTGTGTTTTATTTTTGTTTTGTTTTTTATCTCGATCAATCGATTGATATATTTCAATGAAAGTCTTTTCTTTCCTACTAAAAGATTTATTTGTATTGGTCGGAATTAATTATGTGTGTATGTATGTTTGTATTATTGTGACTATTTGTAATTGTAAAACAAAATTTTTCAATAAAAAGTATTAAGAAAAAAAAAAAAACATTAATTGTGAATTAATTTACTTTCACATATTTTCTCTTATTTTCCAGGAGGTGTTTTTTTTTTACCGATGATGGTGCCTTGATGGTCTGAAAACGGCTTCTTTGGTTCCAATTTTCTCTCATTTTATTGTTATGTTAATCAAAGAAAAAAGAGGGTCTTCCTGTGGGGAGGCATTTTCTAAAAAAAAATTCTTGTTTCGGATTGGTGGATTTTGTTCTTATGTTGTAATTGCTGCTATGGAAATGCAGTAAAGAAAATAAAACAAATATTCACCTCCTTTAATTATTAAAATTCATAATTTATCTTCACTAAAACTAGGATAATCTGCAATTACTTTATAAAGTATGTGTATACCATGTTTGATTGTGTGCTTGTTTGTTTTTCTTGTTTCTTGTATGTTTGTGTGTGTGTAGGTGTTTTTATAATTTTTTTTTTAAAAAAAAAATTGTAAATGTAAATATTGGATTGTATCATTACATTTTTAATGATCATTATAAAAGAATGTATCATTGTTAGTGTATGGTGAACCAATATAGCATATGCCACACATTTAATGGGGACAACATTATGGGTGGACATGCACCCAGAGTTCCGGGCTCCCATCATGACAATCTACATCCACTCCGCATAACTGTGGGTATTTTCTTTGCTCTTTCTACCACCTCTACACTATCTTAATGGAAAAAAAAAATCTGCTCTTTCCACTACACTCTATCCACTAAAGCAACATATTATTCCAACTGCCTATTGGTGCATACTGTTTATTAAGCAGTGATGAGAGAAAGCCATATTTCAATATATTCCAATTCAGATTACTAAAATACGACTAAAGCTAAAATGGCTTTAGTCAAAAGACTATGACTAAAACTAAATTAAAATTTTCCGCCAAAATTAATACTGATTCAAACTGTTTTCAATTGTAATGCCAAAAAAAGAACTGGAAAAAGTGTGCAATGCTTCCAGTTTGACTACTTTGGCCTTTAATTTAAAGTCCCCTTTGAATTAACTCCGTATTCCCGAAAAAGCTTACCTCAGTGAACAGTCCTATCAAATCCAATTGTGTTTTGTGGTCTTAAAGAGTTTTACATTCCCTTCTATCATTTAAAGTATTAAGGCAGCATCACTCAAAATACATACATAACATAAAATACACACACTATGTCAACATCTATTGTTTTAAAAAAAAGAAAAAAATTATTAGCTACAAAGGTTCATTTTGTTTGGCTGCATTTTGCTTGTTTAGCAGTATGACCATATCTACATTGTCTTCAGAGACTGAGGTTATTTTTCTATGTATTGACAAAATGAAATATGCTCACTGCTCCAAAACAGAAGTTATTTATAGAAGCCTATGAGTTTAACACAATTTCATTTCAGTGAATTTGATTTTGCACGCATGGCTTCACTTTTTCAGATGCCTGCAGGAGAAGATGAGACAACCAGGCCCTTAAACTAAAATTAATATGGACGATTCTTCCAAACATTATTTCAACTGCCCATTATCTTTCAAAACCAATTAGTAAATGTGATCAGAATATTTTGAATCATTTAATAATGTTCTGATGTGTTTTAAACATCCAGATGGTGCTTTCTTATCAATGAACTGCAGTGCTTAGCTTAACCTTTAATGGAACATTTTATTTACCTATAAAAAAAAACTATTTTCTGTTTCTTTTGAACACCCTTCAATAGATTTGGAAACATTACACACTATTTTACTATGTGTTCAAAATGGGTCAGGTAGTTTCACTTCTCACCTCTGCTTACAGCTAATGGACACAGTCGAGATCTGAAATATTAGTAGTTTAATTGCAATATTACTTGGTTTTGAAACATATAACAGAGCAATTCGCAGATGACAATAATCCAAAATTGGGGCAGTGTGTTCTGTTCTGGCAAAGTGAAATTGAAATTTAAGGTCACTGAAAAAGCCAGTGCCATTTCAATAGTACAATGATATTGAACATATGAATCCTTGATTTCTGTGTCCTTTGTATTTTTTAGAAGGATAGTATGATGTGTGATGGATTTTCGGTATTTACTGAGAATGATTTTGCTTATTCTGTGCTTAAACAGACTATGGCGTCTATTATGTTAGAGTGTCCAGTTTTGTAATCTGCTAATAATTTACTTTGAATATTTGCTAGCATAAAGAAATACTTCTTTGAAGATGGACCACATTGATTAGGGATATCATGGATCAGCAGACTAATAGGAATAACTGAGGTTACCCTTTAGTCCTTGTTGCATCTAATAGCAATTAAAAGCCTGGAAGGATGTTCTAGAGAAGACTGTGGATAGCTAGTGATGACTTTTACATGGTATATACTGAAATTGTGCACTGATATACTGCTGATAGCAGTGGCGTACACATGACCCATGGGGCCCCGGTGCGAAAATTGATCCGTGGGCCCCCCCCCCACCCCTGCGCTTACTCGGCGCGGGTTGGGGCCGCAACACATGGCGGGGGCCGCAACACATGGCGGTGGGCACCTGGTCGCAGGGGTTGCAGGGCTGCACCCGAGACCGCTGTATGCACACACACTTAAAGGACCACTACAGACACCCAGATCACATCAGCTCAATGAAGTGGTCTGGGTGCTGTGGTCCCTCTAGTTTTAACCCTGCAGCTGAAAACATAGCCGTTTCATAGAAACGGCTATGTTTCACTGAGGGTTAATCCAGCCTCTGGTGGCTGTCTCATTGATAGCTGCTAGAGGAGCTTCGCGATTCTCACTGTGAAAATCACAGTGAGAAGACACTGAACGTCCATGGTGGCATTGAGTAATGCTTTCCTATGGGCGTTTAATGTTGCACAAATCTTGCCGCGCATGTACATTCGGAGCTGAGAGGAGGGATCCCAGCGCCAAGGGAGTCCCACGCTGGAGAAAGGTAAATGCTGAAGACACACACACACCTCACGAACAGACGCATACACACTAGCTAACAGACGCACACATTTACTGACAGAGACACACTCAGCGACAGACATACATACACACTCACTTACAAAACATACACTTTCACTGACAAACACACACTCACTAACAGACATCAAACACACTCAGTAACACACACAGTAACACACTCACTAGCAGACACACACCCAATAACAGACACACTCACTGACACACACACGAACACAAACAAACACACACACTAACACAAACACACACAAACACACACACTAACACACACACTAACACACACACACACACACACTAACACATTTTTTTTTTAATTTAATCCCCCCAGCCTCCTTACCTTTTGGAGTGCTGGGGGGATTCCCTGGGGTCCAGTGGTTCTGCTGGCCCTGCTGACCCGGGTGGCCGGTCGGGCAGGCAGGCGGGCGCGCGAGGGAGCACTCAGTGCTTCCTCTTCAGCTCCCTCGCGCGCCGCATAGGGATGCCGGCGCCGGAAGATGACGTCATCTTCCGGCTCCGGTATCATTGCGGTGCGCGAGGGAGCTGAAGAGGAAGCACTGAGTGCTCCCTCGCGCGCCCGCCTGCCTGCCCGACCGGCCGCCCGGGGTCAGCAGGGCCAGCCTCAGGGGGCCCTGGGGTGGCCGGCTCCTGGGCCCCCCAGGGGAAGAGGCTGGCCCTGGGCGTACATACCGGGTCGCAGGGGCGGCCGGGCCCCCTGGTGGGCCGGGCCCGGTCGCAGCCGCGACCCCTGCGACCCTGGTATGTACGCCACTGGCTGATAGCACTCAGATGAGGAGAGGACTATATCTTTCATAGTGTGGACCTCCTGCACTCTGGATATCCAGTCCCTGATCATAGGGGTTTAAACTAGATTTTCAAAAGTTATAGGAAACCATAATGCGACCCTAATTCAAAGTAGCAATAATGCAAAGGTTGGTTACAAAGCATCACTAGAAATTGAGAGGTGTATCCTGCACTACATCAAAAATATATATTTTTAAAAATATATATTTATTGAAGTTTAAATAACTGCAGATGAGGTGCATTCAAGCTACAGGAGAAACAACAGAGCGTCATAGAAGGAATAGTAATATAAACTATAGAATGTGACGAACTGATCCTCCCCGCTCAAAGAAGCGGAGTCTATATATGCACTCTTTCTTTAATAGAAAAAGATACACATGTCTTGACTGTTGAACTAAATTAGGATTTCAGTTTTATACCTTTAGAAGCTCATTAACCATATCCATTGTGCATTTTTCCTGCCTGGGATAGTAATTCCATTCTTCTTTTAGAAGGCTCTTCCTCACTATTTCCTGGCCTATGAAAAAAAAAAATGATCAAGAAAATTAATTTTTAATGTCTTCTGTTGATGATTTTATGCTGGTTTAGTAATGGAATCTAGAACTATTAACAAAATATTAGAGGATTTGTTTATTTGCCGGCTGTGCGTGGATTGGTTGAGCTGTCCTAATAACGTGGTAACATTTCATAGAAAAGCATAACTTGTCACATAAAGCACAGACAGGAGAGATTCATGAAACATTAGACAGCTATAATATTGTCATTATACTGCGGGGTGTGATCATTCTTATAAATTGGATTTGGCATGAACATCATTTAAACCTACTATGCCAAACATATTTAAGAGAATCTATGGTGTTTTATTTGTTTAAATGGCATAGCAGTAATAAGGAGGAAGCAGGCAGTCGTGCAATGGGGTGTAATACAGGATATCATTGGAGCTCTGAGTGGTGTGCAAAGTGAGCTGAGGGGGCAGGGATATGGCTGAAGAGAGATTAAGTGATAAACCTGTGTGAGCATGTTTGTACTACTATACACAGTATATAAACTCCTTCACATAACTTTCTTGATAACACAGAGCGGGAAAACTGTTAAACTAGAGAGGAAGTGAAATTATATGCCTTTCAGTGTGCAGATACATAGAATGCAGCTCACTTTGCAGTATCTCAGAGGTGTAGGTTCAAATTAGCCTTTACCCTTAAAGGGACACTCCACAGACCATGTACAAAAATAAATAGGTAAAAATCATATTTAATAGATATAGCCCAATTGAAACTTGCATGCATTTTTTGTTCATTGGGGGTAGATCTAAAAACAACTTGCAAAAGCTGTAGTTCTCTTGTCTGAAGCCTTTGCAATTCCTCCCCTTCTAACCCTGCCCAGACTTTCTGTGGCTGTCAAATCACAGACTTCCTAATGCAAAGCAATGAGAAGTTTTCGTAAGGCAGGAGCTCTGGGCAATTGATGCCTCTTGAGTTTAGCTCCACTGCGCTAAACAAACCGGGAAGTAACCTGATGTCTGCTTGAAAGTCTGGGAATATAATCTGGTACCAAAAGAGAAAAAAAGGTTGTACTCAATCATAAAAATCACAAGGTGCTAACTGAGTATGGGTCAACATACCCCATAAAACATATGTCAAAGAAAAAAATCTCAGGCACATTATCACAGTGAGTGCCTGAGATTTTTTTCTTTGGGAGTGTAATCTGGTGAATTTTGAAAAGTGGTAATTTCTATTAAAAATATGCACGTTTTGTAACATACTCTTTGCACATAAAGCATTTTAGCATACTTAAGTGCTTTAGTGGTCCAGAGTGTTCCTTCAGAAGGTTATTGATACTTTGGAAAGAGTTCAGAGAAGGACTTCTAAACCGGTTCATGGATTACAGGATAAAACTTACAAGGAAAGGTTAAAGAATCTTAAAATGTATAGTTTAGAGGAAAGCCGAGACAGGGGGGATATGACAGAAACATTTAAATACATGAAGAGAATCAACACAGTAAAGGAGGAGACTATATTTAAAAGAAGAAAAACTACCACAATAAGAGGACAAAGTCTTAAATTAGAGGGGCAAAGGTTTAAAAATAATATCAGGAAGTATTACTTTACTAAGAGGGTAGTGGATGTATGGAATAGCCTTCCAGCTGAAGTGGTAGAGGTGAACGCAGTGAGGAATTATAAGAATACATGGGATAGGCATTCGGCTATCCTAGACTTAAGATAAGGCCAGGGACTAATGAGAGTATTTAGAAAATTGGGCAGACTGGATGGGCCGAATGGTACTTATCTGCGATCACATTCTATGTTTCTATGTTAAAAGAATAGTACATTAAATAAAATAACATATTCCAGTATTCAAGCTATACCATTAACATCAGCTGCTGAACACATTCTTTCTGCTTAATATGGTTACTGCTTGTGCAGTCTTAACTGTGTATTGCAGTCATAGTAGTCCACTAGAGTGTATTGCATCTTCATTGAAGAACATTAGCTTACCTGTAAATGGCTGTAAAACGGTGCTTTCTGGAGATTCCATTTTGTGGACTACAGAGCTCATGTGTAATGAGGGTTTATTAAACAAAACATCTAAACTGGAAAGCAATGAAGAAACTGATTTGTGTGTTTGTTGCACCTTCTCTGGTGTCTGAGCTTCAGGCGTCCACTATAAAATATATTTAGAAAGATATTGTAACTATTAGTTGCTGAATGAACTCCCACTGTATGATGCATCATTTATACGACTTCCCTAATCATGAATTCGCATTAATGGCTTTCATGAAGACACAGTGATATCAAACATGAATGCTGGGATTTTATTCATTACCTTCAAGGGAATAGAACAGACAATTTTATCATCACTATGTAGAAGCTGACTGGAGCGTTCCCATGTGAAAAAGATATCGTGTGTAATCAACTTCCATAGCAGGGCCAATATCTGCGTAGATAAGAGTGTAGATAAAATGAAATAGAAAAACATGCATAAAATTAAGAAAAACAAGTGTATGTGTATGTATAGGTCACCATTCTGTTTACTCTTAGTCTGGCACAGTACTTCTTAGTACTACCTCCTGTCTGACTTAGTGCTCTCTGTTCCTAGCTGGCCTTACATTGCAATTATCTTCTCCCTATTTCATTGAGCTTCACCCCCTCTTGTTTGCCAGGTCATTAATAATAATAATAATAATAATAATAATAATGTTGTTGTTGGTCTGGTTCTTTTGTCCATTGTAACAGTCTGGTTTCTGAGCATTTTGCCTCCCTGAGTTCCCGAGCTAGCTAGTTCCCTGAGGTCCTGAGCTAGCTGCCTTCCTGAGTTCCTGAGCTGCCTTCCTGAGATAACTGACTCCCTGTGTTCCCGAGCTAGCTTACTTCTGAGGTTCCGAGCTAGCTGCCTTCCTGTTTTCCCGAGCTAGCTGCCTTCCTGAGTTCCTTAGCTGTCTTCCTTAATTCCAGAGCTAGCTGCCCTCCTGTGTTCCCGAGCTAGCTGCTTCCCTGTGTTCCCAAGCTAGCTGCCTTCCTGAGTTCCTGAGCTAGCTGCCTTCCTGAGTTTCTGAGCTGCCTTCCTGATTTCCTGAGCTAGCTGACTCCCTGAGTTTCCAAGCTAGCTGCTTCCCTGATTTCCTGAGCAAGCTTCTCCCTCTGGTTTTCAAGTACCTCCTGGGGATGTTACCTTAGCCCAACATCCAGGGGTTGTTACTATTAACCAATGTTATGGTACTCAAACAATGAAACATACTAAAATAAAATATCTATTTCATTTGCATTTTTTTCAAATGGTGAGAAACATAAAAAGAGATGGGGTTTGGATGCATAACCCAGCCGCCCACATATACTTGGTATTGAGAGGTAAACTCTGGTTTTTGGTTAGAGTAACCCTTCAACCCAATTCACCTTAGCTAATGAGGTGGAAGAAGGTCAGGGAGGATGGTCAGAAGGCTGGACTGGGAAATAGATAATGCTGCCATGCTGCTTGTGCAGGGGTTGGATGACAATTTTGCACAGGATTGATATTAGAAGGTTCAAGAAGGCTTTATTCTGGGATGGGTAATGACACTGTTGGAGGTGGCGTTACAGCTAACTGTTTAACGGCTGTATGTGCAGCGTTTTAAAGTGAAATGCTACACATACAGACTTCACACATAACAACCACTTCAAATCACAATTAATCTTAATGTTACATAGTTGCATAATTACATAGCTGAAAAGAGACTTGCGTCCATCAAATCCAGCCTTTCTCACATATGTTTTTGCTGTTGATCCAAAAGAAGGAAAAAAAAAAAATCTTCTTGACGTTGAAAGACTGATTGCTAACCTTGTGCCTGAAGCATATAAATTATACATTTGATGTATGCTGTCAGACTCTATCTTTCTATTAGAAAAAAACAAAACATGAATTAAAATAGAAAAAAAGTACATAAACAAAAATTGGACTAAGTCATAAGTAAATGTTACTTTGTAGAAATGAAAGAACATTTTCTAATTTTCCTGTGTTTTTTTTTATTCTTCTTCTTCCTTTTTTGATGAATTGGTGAGCCACCCACTTCAATTTTTCACTTCACGCTGTCTCCCAAAATATTAGCTCATATGAATCTGACAGTGACCTACAGAGTTAGGGGATGATAATGAGAAGTACACAGCATCTTACTCAGCGTTTGCTGTTCGTTAGGTTTAAATTTACAGACCACAAGGGATTTCTTATAAGAGATGGAAGATATATTCAAACATATTGTGTTCATTGTACGCTTTTGATCATAATAAGTGTTTGTTTCCTTAGTGACAAACAAAGCTGGATGTTCATGGCGAGCTTTTAAGAGCACTTGAAATACTTACAGCAAGGCTCACGGAACCAGACTTGAAATCTCCACTAGTCTATGTGTACTGGAACAGAAATTAATATGAAATATGGTTTGTAATCAGTTTGACTACTTACACCTTGCTACTTACAAGGGGACTTCTGGCACCATAACCACTACTGCTGTACGGTTATGGTGCTTAGAGCATTATTTAAATTTTTGGTAATAACAATAGCAAAAATATGGGATGTAACATTGATTTCTTTTCCATTTTTTACATGTCCATCCCCTCCTAAAGATATTCTACTTGGTACTTTTTTCAGAGTGTTTTTCCTCAGTCAAAGTTATTTACTAAATGTGAATTGTTGGGAATTCAAGGTAAATTAAAAGTGAAATAAGGCTAAAAAAAAAAAAAAGGAAAAGGAAATAGGTACTTTTTTTCTACCTGTAAAACCTCCAGGAGATTAAAATAAATGAACAGAATAAATGTCGCCAGGCGTAAGAATTAGATGTTAGAAGTTTAAAATGAAATTCAGCTAAGGTTATCACTATTATTAGTCAGGTCTCCCCTAGTAGTGACCGAGAGCTAGATATAACGCAGAATACTACGGAACACAAGACATTGTTCTCATAGGGGCAGGTTCATGGAAAGGTTACAATGGCAGACGGTATAACGATGATGAAAGAAAGCTTGTGAACTAGACTTGTGCACAAATCCTTTTCAACTGCATAGAACATATCAAA
The DNA here is from genome assembly GCA_933207985.1 of Pelobates cultripes. Taxonomy (NCBI): domain Eukaryota; kingdom Metazoa; phylum Chordata; class Amphibia; order Anura; family Pelobatidae; genus Pelobates; species Pelobates cultripes. The sequence goes on from OW240914.1 coordinate 306,980,044, forward strand.
TTCCTGTTAATCTACACACGAATGAATCGATTCGTCACATACATTCCTGACTGATCGATTTGTTTGGACGTAGATTAAAAAGAATGTGATTCGTTCTGTTGAAAAGGCGTTATGCACAAGTCCGTTATGAGCGTTTCACAATTATCTGTATCTGTCACGACCCCCGGCTCGCCGCCATGTGCATCCGTGCACGACCGCACTAACTCACTGAGCTTACCTGCTCAGCGGCGAGCCAGGAACCGTTCCTCCACGCCACTCGGGGAAATCCAAGATGATGCCGACCATGAGGTCGTGTCCATCCATGGCTCCACCCCCCAAAATTATACGAACGTGCACGTGACGTCCCGACGTCAACGCACGCACACGTTCTGGGGTCAGAGGTTACCCTCTGACCAATCAGAGCCTAGAGAGGGATATTTAAATCCCTAATTCACCCCATAACCTTGCCCTGTCGTGGGTTCCTGTTCCTGGTTCCCTATAGTGCATTTATCTTTGTGAATATTACTTCCTGGTATCCTGATCTTGGCTTTTCCCTGGTTATTCCGAATTCTGGTTCCCCTGACTTGGCTTGTTTAACCCCTTAAGGACCAAACTTCTGGAATAAAAGGGAAAAATGACATGTCATGTATCCTTAAGGGGTTAAATGGTATCTGAGTATTTCTGGCTTCCTTGACCTTGGCTTTCCCTTTGACCATTCTCTATCTCCAGCGTATTAGTCCGGTCATTCTAAGGTCCGGTTTACGCTCTGTCCTTTTATTTCCTTTCCTTTTGTATGTATATGTTTACATAGTTTCTGCGTGTTGGACCACACTAGCAGCCGTGACAGTATCTAAACATTCGTTTAACTTTTTCAATAATTGGTTCTTTCCTTAGCACTTTTTTATATAAAACACTGGAAGCATGACTATCAACCAAATGTAGGTCAAATGTGTCATACATAAAAATAATAATACAGTCAAAGTGACCTTCACCCAGGGAGGCTAATGTGCAGTGTGTACAAATGGGAGTAGCAGTGTTTACACCCCCTGTGTTAGATACAAAGTGGATGGGTAGAGTCCTGGCAGAGAGATTATGTCTGCAATTGAAACAAAAGACTTGTTTACAATCTTTTTAATAAATAGCATTATTTCCAGATGGAGCTATTAAAGGAACACTTCACTGCTCATATAAGAAAAAAAAAAAGAAATCAATGTTTAGTAGATACACCCTCAATGAATACATGCTTGCATTTTCATATATGTATTAATTGGGGAAATATCTTAAAACAGTCTGCAAAAGCTGCAGTTCTTATGAAAGCCCTCCCCTTTTCCCCTGGAAGAGAACTTTGTGAAATAGCCAATCAGAGGCTTCTCATTAAGAAGCCTCTGAAGAGCTCCCTATGTGCATACTGGACACTGATTTGAGGTCTGAGGTATGCAGGGGAGAGGCAGGAGCGCTGAAGGAGAGCATACCTGCCACTTCCTATGCCCCTTTCATGGGCCTAGGAATATTCACTTAGCAAGTCTCATGAGAGTCTCATGATTAACCCGTCCACTGTCCTTCCACTGCTGTGCACTCCCCTCCCGGTGGTCACCGGACATTGCGTTCTACGGGCTGGTGCTCCCAAAGGAGGACGCTTGTGCCGCCTTATGGTTGCACCGGCCCTGATTCTAAAAGGCAAAAACCTTTACTTTTAAACCAGACACAGAATGCTTCCAAATGATACAGATGCAGTTGGATAGACCAAATTCAGCCAGAATTGCCTTTAGTAAATATGAGAATTGCCATTTTTAACTAATTTTGTCCATGTGGACAAAATCTTGTATTTAGTGAATAACACTGTTAGTATTGCTAGTGATCCCTGTGTGTCAGGAAATTATATATTTACTCAATTAACCCAAGCTGATATCAAATGCTGTTTTTTTCCCAGGAAAGAATGACAATTAAAGGTAGCACAATGTAATATTTAGAGCACTCTAAACATTTATTTGTTCATAGAAAACCAATAGGATACACTAATTTGAAGAAACTGAGACTCGGCGCTACAACACATTTCAGATGTTAGAAGTATTTTTTCGCCCGCTTGGAGCATTAAATGTCAGTGTTCATTTGACATGTATGTACGTAGTGGGGAATCGCGATGCAGCCTAGCACAAATCTTAACCCATTCACCCCCCCAATAACGACAGACCACTTAGTATGGATGAACAGGCCACAGCATTTATTATCACAAACTAAATTACTGCATAACACATCCATAACTTTATTTATTAAATCTCTTCTTTCTGTAACCAAAACGTTAGACATAAATAATCATAAATTAACATATATACATATATAACTCCACCCATATTGTTATACAGTGACCCAACCGTCCTTGCCAATAAACATACAGTGGTTCCTAATCACCACTTGGTCTCACCTCCCCCCTCGTCATAAAATCATATCTTTCCAATGCCTGCCATCAGCTGACCTTATCCACGCTCGATGGGCACGACACCTCAGGCAACCTAATGTTTAACCTTTCGAAGCAGGGGAGGTTGAGACCTAAAAAAACTTGTTCATCTCATTCCATATACTTAAACGTAACCACTCAAACTCAATTGGCAAGGACATACCCCCGGCTAGCTGTGACGAAATATACCAATAGGAGGGAAGCTGTTTGCTGGCCCGAATCCCAAGTGGCACTGAGGTAAGATCTCCCCCACACTAACTTACACAGAACATAATCCCACCCACACACTCTCCCCAACCAATCCCATGCATCTATCCCCACACTCCTACATGTGCCCTGGTCCGCTTAGCTGCGCTATCTCCCCAGGGCCTAATCAGACTATGTTAGGACAGTAATTATGTTCCAAATATATTATTAATAATCCGTGTTCAAGACAAATTATGTCAGCTTGCCCTTGTAGTAAAACTACCTAATTTGACCTTGGGTACATCGTTTACTCTTAAACCATCAAGGAAACTGCTGCCTTTTCTTGTAGTCTAAAGACACATTACTGTGAGTATTATTGCTGTGGAGCTCTGTTATACATTCAGACATATCAACAATATAGAGCTCATAGAAAATAGAACCATTAGGCTAAAAAAGAGGAACAGAGGGATTTGGGCCTGAAATAGTGACTGTCCTTCCTAAATAGGGACACTTGGGAGATATGATACTCTGTTTACTTTAAAGGGTTACTCCAATAAGCATTACTATGTCAATGATTTTAGCTGGGTGGCTAATGAGAATCCTGTGCAAATTTGGTGTTTGTCACCAGCACACTCAATATGCTGGTACCAGACAGTCAATAGAGGCATGGCTACCTTCCGTGCTGCTCATGGTCTTCCGTTAACCAACATACTCTGATTTCTTTCCCCCTTCAGCGAGGCAGACTGCCATTAACCTTGGAGGATTGGGCTGCAGGGAGAACTGGGCCTCAGCATTGGAACACAGGTTTTACTTTTATTAATTTTTGTTTTGTTTGAGAGGCCAATACAGAAAGGATAACTCTAATCAACACCAGTGTTTTAAGAGAACATTGCTTTTGGTTGGAGTAACCCTATAATTAAATTATAATACTGGCAAGTCTTACATGTCATAGGTCCTGAAATGGTTAAGCATTACTTACAAATCTCCTTTCAGAACATCCCACTGAGGATCAGTGACTGCACTACTGAACATCTCTGCAGTTCTTCATTTCTTTGAATCAGGACCTGCACTTCATCACCTCTGCTGTAAATGATAGCATGAATTGCTCTCTTTGACATTAAGTACTCTATTGCATGACTGTGTGAATGGTGGTATTATTCACCACAATGTTCACAATTCATCGTAAACTAATGAGTGTTGAGTACACTTCATGCTTGTAGAGAATGCTAATAATTCTAATATAGCACTAGCAGAAGGATTGACAAACATTTGCAGATGTTACATACCTAATAAAACAATGATGTTGCCTGTAGCAACCTTAAGTCATTTTCTTTCATACAGAGAAAAACAAGAACGGCAATGAACGAGTAACATGCGGCAGTCTTCTCCTGCAGTGTACATTTTGTCGACTTACAATTTTAGTAACATTTTAGTCGACCAAAATTTTTTAGATTTAGTCAACCAAAACTAGACTAAAACTAAAACAAATATATACACAGTGCTCTTAACCAGGAAACAACCTGGCGAAAAGTACAGAAAGGGTTACAAGGGTACTAAAGGGTTTAACCCCTTCAGGACGGAGTCAATAGTACACGTTCTGATCAAAACAAAAACTGGAATTTGCGCTATATGTCTGTTCAACCGTAATTCACCTCTTTCATATTAAATGCACCCACACTTATTATATATCATTTTGTTCAGGAGAAATAGGGCTTTCGTTTCATATCAAATATTTATATATGAAACATAATTTACTATGAATAAAATTTAAAAAACTGTGAGATATTTTAAAAAAAATGTAAATTTGTAGTTCCGCCTCACATTTTAGCTGTAAATGTCATAATACTGTTAGCTTTTACTGCAAAAAATGCACATATTTGTAATCAGCGATGTCTCACAAGTACAAAAGTACCCCCCATTACCAGGTTTTATGGTGTTTTGGAAAGTTACAGGGTCAAATATAGAACGCTCCATTTTCAAATTGAAATATGTCAGATTAGTAATGTTACCTTTGAGACGGTGTGGTAGCCCAGGAATGAGAATTACCCCCATAACGGCATACCATTTGAAAAAGTAGACAACCCAAGGTATTGAACGTGGGGTATGTTTAGTCTTTTTTAGTAGCCACTTAGTCACAAACACTGGCCAAAGTAAGCATTCATATTTGTTTTTGTGTGAAAAAAGCAAAAAAAAAAAAATATTTGGCCAGTGTTTGTGACTAAGTGGCTACTAAAAATGACTGGACATACCCATTTGCAATACTTTGGGTTGTCTACTTTTGCAAATGGTGAGCCATCATGGGGGTAATTCTTATTCCTGGGCTACCATACGGTCTCAAAGGCAACATAACTAATCTGGCAAATTTCAATGTCAAAAAAATAAAATGCAAGCCTTATATGTGACTCTCTAACTTCCCAAAACACCATAAAACCTGTACAGGGGGGTACTGTTATTCTCGGGAGACTTCACTAAACACAAATATTTGTGTTTTAAAACAGTAAACATATTACAACAATAATATAGTCCATAAAAGTGCTGTTTGTTTGTAAAAAAATGCAAAAAAACGTCACTTTTACTTAAAATATCATTGTTGTAATACAATTTACCAGTTTTAAACACTAATATTTAAGTTCAGCGAAGTCTCCCGAGTAAAACAGTGCCCCCTATGTACAGGTTTTATGGTGTCTTGGAGAGTTACAGGGTCAAATATAGTGTTTGCGAATTAAATTCTCTGCACTTTCTCCCTGTGGTGTCAGGCATGTCAATCAAATTTTAATTAATCAAATCACATAATTATGTTAAAAGATTACTTACATTTACACGTAGAATTTTAATATATATGCATTTATAGGTATTTAAATTCTACGTGTATACTAATGTAATTTTTTAATGTAATTATATGTATTTATCTCTATATATATATTTGCGGTTATTTGTATTTTATATATAGATAGATATATATATATAAAATGTCATTCTAAGTGTATTTTGTCACCAATATATATATTAATAACAAAATACAGTTAGAATGAAATTACATATGAATATATCATTTATATTAAATTTTGTTACAATATTTTATTTATTTATTTTATTATTTTATTTGTTATTGCAATTATACGTATATATATATATAATATATGTGAATATATCTATTATATATATAATATATACATATTATATATATGTAACATCATTCTAAGTGTATTTTGATATTAATATATATACTAATATTAGTATTAAAATACACTTTGTATGACGTTACTTATATAATATGTATATATAATATATATACATATATATATATATATATATATATATATATATAAATAAATACATTTATTTTAATTTTACACATGTTTAATTCTTTTTTTTTTTTTTACTTTCCCTCCAGCAGGGGGACTGTCTGACATTTCAGAAAGTCCCCCTGCTGGCAGATCCACAGCCAGCTATAGGGGGCCATGTGATCGCTCTTTGAGAGCGATCACATGGCCCCCGGGGGCCTCATTTGCCGGGGGAGGGCTGCCTGGGCTGTGAGGCAGCCCTCCAGAAGAGGATCGCGGTGGAAGTAAGTACTGCCGAGGTCCTGGGGGCTTAAGCCGTTACGGCGTTCTATGCCGCCGCAACGGCTTTAAAGCCCTTTAAAGCCGCGACGGCATAGAACGCCATAACGGCGTTAAGGGGTTAACCCTAGAGTATACAAGAACTAGAAAAGCTACAATTTCTGGGGAAATTGTGTGAAGTGTTCTTGCCTCCACCAGTAGTCTACAACTGGAGTGGGCGGAGTAACTGTTATCATTTATATAGCACATTTAATTGCAACGTTGTTGCACAGTTACATTAAACCATACATTTATAAAAACATTAGCAGGTGTTCAAAAGGCCCTGTCTATGACATCACTTGCTGCTGCAGCTTGACAGGTCAGAGTATTTTGGTGGTTGCCATCTTCAAACGGTCGTATTTTAAAAACTATAATCCTACAGCGAAGAGCTTTATATTGTGAGAATCACAAGACCCAGACCTACATTTTGATGCATAGTATGTCTCTGAAGTATTAAAAATGAAGGCACAGTCGCAGTTTAGAAATTGCACTTCAAATTTGAGCTTTGTAGAGTGAAGTTTCAATGAATGTCAATGGACGGCGTTAGTTGCAAACAAATGATTATATTGTGAAAACTATCAGGACTATGGCTTAGCCGTTGACATGTTTAGTGGCAGCAGGAATAGCTGAACGTTTTGATATAAGATTTGTGTAGGTGGGCCTGAAAATAAGGGAGTGGTGGCAGTTTAGAAATCATGTCCTGATTTTTCAGCTTTTGCCAGCTCCCACTCTAGCTTTGCCATTCATTCCTATGGGACAAATTTCGCCACAAGAACGACGATATTCCGTGAACCATTCAGCGAAACGTTCCACAAAGTAATAGCAATCCGATCGGGAACAATCTGCACGTTTTGGTAAATTTTTGTCTATGTAGTGTAAAAACTGTGGGAGGAGTTAGGGTGGCAAATTTGGCTATAATAAGAATAATAATATATATGTGAGATAACAATAAGTGGTCTTGCTTTGCAAGAACACTTAATAATATATATGTGAGATAACATTAAGTGGTCTTGCTATGCAAGAACACTTAAATAAAGAAAAATAAGGAAATGAGGGAAAAATACTCCTCTACACAGAGAAGGAGCCAAATCACATCAAAACCAGTACCCCCTTCAGGACAATAAATATAAAAACTCAAAAAAATAATAGTTTTATTAATGGTAAATAAACGTTAAAAATACAAAAAGTGTCTATGTACACACACAAAACTGCTTGGCCTGTAGCTATATATGGATAAATATTGGATATAAAGGGGGATCCTGAGCTACTATGCTCAGAGAACACCCAACATAGTTACAATAAATGCAACTTAATACCTATTATATAGCTCAATCTAGTAAAGAGTATTATGGTAAGAAATGTTGCAACATAAACAGCATAGCAGCAGTTCATTTAACCAATATCCAGTAATCACAGCATGATAAGTATCAGCTGTTATAACAATCCCAAATTAATCTAAATACAGTGAGAGATCAAAATCATATATATATGGGAGAACAATATTCCCTCTATAACTACTTTCTGTATACCAAAGTCCTAAGGGATCCAGTGGACCTGACAAATACTCTAATTGCTTCCATACACTAAAAAAATGAATACATCGAAAGGACAGGAAGATACAGCAAATGATAGTTATTTGCTTGTGCCCTTGAGAAAGCCGATTTTTATCGCCGAAACGCGTGTCGGGCTTTGGGCTCTTTATTATTTTTGCAGACTGCCTTACTATTAGCCTACTTTGCTATAATACGCTATATTATGTTATAAAAATCGCCTTTCTCAAGGTCACGAGCAAATAACTATTATTTGCTATTATTTGCTCGTGCCCTTGAGAAAGGCAATTTATATCGCCGAAACACTTGTCTTGCTTTGGGCTCTTTATTCTTTTTGCAGACTGCCTTACTATTAGCCAAATTTGATATAATACGCTATATTATGTTAGGGACTCAGCTTGCCAGCTGAGTCTTCTTCTCTATATAGCAATATTTAGCAGTGAGAATTACAAATTCTTCTGTACTACTTCCTGCTTTATTTTCAGTTATCTGTATCTTTATTCCTTTAAAACTAAAACAATTCAGATGACCGATATATGACTAAAACTAAAATAGCTTTTTAGTCAAAAGACTATGACTAGAGTTGAGCGAACCCGGACTGTAAAGTTCGGGTTCGTACCGAACATTACGTTTTTTGAACCCCGGACCCGAATATGGACATATCACTGTATGTTTGGGTTGGAGTTCGGTGTTTGGCGAGTGCAGCAAACTCCTGGGCCAGTGCAGCATGTGACCCAGCCTCTATATAAGCTGGTTTCTTAGTATTATTACATTATGCAACTACTCGCTATACTGCGAGTAGGGGCATGTCTATTAAACATTCCCCCCTCCTGAGCCCCACCCGAGACGCGCAAGTGGGGGCTTTTACACTAAAGGGGGGACCTATTCCCCCCCGGCTCCCACCCCTGAGCGGCGGGCTGGGGCCCTAAATACCAATAAGGGAGGGAACTATTGTCCCCCCCCGGCCCCCACCCCTGAGTGGTGGGTGGGGGCCCTAAATATCAATAAGGGGGGGACCTATTGTCCCCCCCTCGTCCCCACCCCTGCATGGCGGGTGGGGGCCCTAAATAACAATAAAAGGGGGCACCTACTGTCCTCCCCCCCGGCCCCCACCCATGCCCGGCGGGTGGGATCCCTAAATAATAATAAAGGGGGGACCTACTGTCCTCCCCCCGGCCCCCTCCCCTAAATGGTGGGTGGGTGCCATAAATAAAAATTGCCCCCAACCCTGTGCGGCGGGTGGGGGCCCTAAATAAAAATGTAAACCCTCCCAGGTGACTAGGGGTCCCCAAACCCCCAGTCACACCCCTCCCCCCCAAAAAATAACCCCTGCCTACCCCCCTCATCCTAAAAATAATGAGGGGGGACCCTTATCTAAATACCTGTAAAAAAAAAAATAGACTTACCATTTGATGTCTTCATTCTTCTAAACTCTTCTTTTTTCAGCCCTAAAAAAGACCAAATAAAAATCCATACTAACAGATGCACTTTAAAAAAAAAAGCGCAAAAAAAAAAGATAATCAATTTTCACCCATGGAGGGCTCCGCGCAGACTGAGCTCTGCAGGGCGGGAAAAGGCTTATAAAGCCTTGCCCCGCCCTGCAATTAGACTCAGAGCTCTCTGATTGGTGTCTTTAAGCCATCCAATCAGAGTGCTCTGACAGGTAAATGAAGAGACTGACAGGTAAGTCTCTACATTTACCTGTCACAGCACTCTGATTGGTTGGCTTGAAATCCACCAATCAGAGTGCTCTGCGTCATTTTACACAGCGTGGAAAGTTCTTTGGAATTTTCCCACGCTGTGTAATTTGACTCATAACACCCTGATTGGTAGGTCCCCCCCATATTCTTATTTATGGCCCCCACCCGCCACTCAGGGGTGGGGGCTGGGGGGAGGACAGTAGGTCCCCCCCTTATAGTTATTTAGGGACCCCACCCGCCACACAGGGGTGGGGGCCGGGGGGAGGACAGTAGGTCTCCCCCTCCACCGCATAATGGTGGGGGCAATAGGTTTTTGTTTTGTTTTTTTACAGTGAGCAGCCACTGGCTGCTCACTGTTTACTAGACACGCCCCTACTCACAGTATAGTGAGTTGGGCCTGAATTTACTAATACTAAGTAATCTTTACGTAGTATTAGTAAATTTGGCTGAAAGACCAATTTAGGTCTTTCAGTTTTTTGGTAGATAGCTCCCTAATACCATGGGAATTAGGGAGTTATCTACTAAGCGGCTGCTTATTTTATGTATTTTATGTTATTTTAAGTGATTTCCCTATCCACATTTGTTTGAAGGGCACTTGTCCTACTCTTATCCCCATTTTACTTCCTTTTGCAGCCCTCTAGCCCTTTCCAGGACTTTTTTAGAGGCATTTTTGTGCCCAAAAGTTCGGGTTCCCATTGACTTAAATGGAGTTCGGGTTTGGGGTCAAATTCGAGCCCAAACCCAGACTTTTTTTCAAAGTTCGTCTGAACCCGCCGGACCTGAACAGCCAGGTGTCCGCTCAATTCTAACTATGACTAAAACTAAATTGAAATTTGCCGCCAAAATTTAACACTGCACAGCGGGACTGTGAAAGGGATAAAAGCGGCAGACCAGGGTTTGAGAGAGAGAGACACCTAGAGGGGCTGGGAGGTCACAAAGAGACACAGAGGGGCTGAGGAACGGGCAAAAGAGACATGTAGAGGCTTTATCTAAACCCATTAGATTTTAGTTGCTTCAACTAAAATCTACTGGAGATTTAGTCGACCAAACAAGACTAAAACTAAAACAATTCAGATGACTAAAATACGACTAAAACTAAAATGGCTTGTTAGACAAAAGACTATGACTAAAACTAAATGGAAATTTGCTGCCAAAATCAACACTGTTCTCCTGAGTGTGTTTAAGGTGTCGTAGAATTCTGCAATTTTTTTTTGTTTGTTTTGGCAAAGAACACAAAAAAAAATCAAAAGTTTTTGCATTAATGTTTCATATTTTAAACCAGAAAAAAAAAATGGACACAGCATGAACTCTGAGGTGAGATTTACGTACATGATCCTTGTTTTGTAATGCAATATCACGACAATGGATGTTATCTGTTTGAGGGATGACATTGTAGTTTTTCAGTTCTGCAACAAACCACTCCACTCTGGTGACAATTTGCTGCCTTGTCAGTCCTTTTAAACTATGCATTCTTTTCATTGGTCTCCCAGTAAAACCTAAATAATACACAGAAAACATATAAATAATGTTAGATTACTAATTATGTATAAATATAATTTATATATAAGACACAATATTGTGTGTGACAGTAGAGTTTACTTTGGGCTTTTTTCCTGTGGTTTCCACAACAATTTAGAGACAACTTTGTAAATGCAAAAATTGTTGTTGCTAACATTATTGACTAATGCCTGTTTCCATAAAACATAAAAATAAATGTTTAGTGACTCATAATTAGCAGCTGCTGAAAGTTTTTACGATGGCCTTTGGCTGAGGCGTGAATCCTACATTCGTATTGGAGATTGGAAATCCAATCGGGGGGGGGAGACAGTGAGGTACACCAATGGGAGCACCAATCAGATCTAGTGATTAGCTCTATAAATGATGGACTTGGGAGGGAGGGAATTTTGGCTGCAAATTGCGGGAGTTTTTTTTAACTATTTGTATTTTTTAAGTTTTTTATTCACAATTGTTCCCCGAGGAAGTCCAAATTCAGACGAAATGTATCCGACTACAGCACTTTATTCTAATTTTATTTATTTTACATTTTTCATATAAATGAATTTGCTGATTTGTCCCTGGGAGTGCTGGCATAATTGATCCTGGCATGGACAGTTTGAGATGCAGGTGATATCTATTCACTACCGAGGATGCTCAGGGCAGACACATTGAAACGTTTCCATTACTATTCCATCTTGTGAGTGCATTTCAATTAGCAAAGTTCATAAATTCTAAATTGTGTTACACTATATTATTATCCCTTCTCTGTAGATCCCTTTCCTGTTTCTCTACTACATATTTGTGTATATTGATTATGTATTGGTCTACTTCAGCAACTCATTGCAGGAAATACTCTTGACCTCATCTTCACCAATCTGTGTACCACCTCCAATCTCTCCACTATTCCATTTTCTTTTATCTGACCACCATCTGCTAACCTTTGACATCAGCATACCCCATACCCACATTTCACCACCCTCAACTCTCCAATCTCGCAGAAACCTCCACTGCCTTGATCTCCAACCTTAATTTCCAAACTCCAAACTCTCCTTTTACCCATCTCAAATCTCACTTGCCCTAACTCTGCAACTTCACTCTACAACTCCACTCTCTCCTCTCAACTAGACATCATGGCACCTCATACATTTAAACACAGCAAGCGTTCCCAATTACAACTCTGGCACACCAAGCTGACCCGATATCTCCAAAAATGTTCCAGAACTGCTGAACACTATTGAAGAAAGTCTCACTTTGCACCTGACTTCCTCCACTATAAATTTATGCTGCGCTCCTACAATCTGTCTCTTTCCTCTGCAAAAGTAAATTACTTCATACCCTCATAACCATACTCTCCTGCGAACCCAAATGACTATTTCACATTTTTAATGCTCTCCTTTGCCCTGTTGCTCCCCCTCCTCCTACCACCATGTCCACCTCAAACTTTGCAACTCACTTCACTGAGAAGATTTCTACAATCAGGGAAGAGATCTCTAATTTCTTTCCCTTCCCTTTTAATACATCACCCAACCCCACTCTCTCCACTGTTCTATGCTCATTTGCACCTACTACAATGGAAGAGGTTTCTGCTCTGTTCCGGTCCTCCTGTGAAACATTTGTATTTGGCATTTTTAATTAACTGTTATTTTTTTTATACTTTAGTTCAGCTTACGTTGATAATTTGTGCACAGTTAATAACTGGTAAATTACACTGGTATTAGTAGGTGCTGGGTCTCTTTTTTTAGAAAGCAGCCACTAATCTTTATTTGCATTGTGTCAAGTTTTTAAGCGCCAATAAACCTATATATAATATATTTTACAAACTCTAGCAATTAGCCTTCTTCTCTTTTTCTGAATCTATATGCTCAAAGTAAGTAATAAAAAAAAAAATACCTCTGCCCCTGCTTATAACAATGATGCATGGTTTTACAGGCTCTGTAAATGTATTTGTTAACCAAAGGCAATTGCTCACATTAAAAAAAAAAAAAAAAAAAATATATATATATATATATATATATATATATACTTACTATAATCTTAAAACATTGATAATCACCCTAAACTCTTTATATTCTACAAGTGAGAAATTCAAATGTACCTTAGATGCAGAATACATGCTGACCAGAACTGCCCTAATTTGCATGAAATAGGGAAACTATCTTTTAATGCTATTGCAATGAGGAATATTTTCTTGAAGGCAAATTATTCTACATTAGAGAAGAATAAACTTGCCTTATCAAAATATTGTAAATGGAATTATATCTCTATATGTAAGAGGACGCAAATATTACTTAATATGAAGAATAATCTCTTAAAAACATGTTAAATTCATGCTGACCTCGTTCTCCTTATGACATCAGTATAATTATAATATTACAGAAAATGCCAGTTCATTTTAAACAAGCTAAACATGAGTTTAGGGTCAATGTTTCAGAAAATCAAGCATTCAACAAAATGAGATATTCGGTATTTGACATAGCATGTGTACATCCAGATAATTATTCTGTTCAGTGAATCCCTTATCAAGAAATGTCAATTGTAGGAAAATGCAGAAGTTACCATGGCAACAGAAATAAGTTTGTGAAAACATGCTAGTGTGTAAAATCTTCATGTATTATGTATTACCAATATGGATTTAATAAGATTAAACATATCATTTCCATTGACTATCTTTAGCTAGGTCGCCAATTCAGAGAGTAGATATTCCCATTGGAGGCTATAGAAATATGTCTGTACTTTGAAAAGCGAGTTTACAACTTATTGCATTACAAATTTTGCTATACATTTTAATAAGTAATAGGGTTACTAAATTCTATTGCAAAGTATATGTATTCAGGAATTGGTATCTGGCCATCAGTGGATATTGGGAATAATCGACAAGGCAATCGAAAAATGTTGGCCAAAAATATGAAAAAATAAAAATAGACTATATTGGACCAAGATTTACAAATCCACTTCCAGGGATAATAATTTTGCAGAGTAGGTGCTAATAAAGCCAACACATAGACCTAGGCCTTAGAGATTTTAGAAGACAACACTATATTGTATTATAACTTTTTTGGTTAGAAACTCCTCCTAAACATTGGGCAGCTGCTTCTGAATCAAATCCCCATTTCAGATTAGACCTTGACAACCTCAGTGCTGTCTCCCATGTCTCACTGCTGCCTTGTGTATATCAGGTTAATGTATGATGCCTGCATGCTTGATTCCACAATGCTGCTTGTACAGAAAGCCTTCACCACCTGCACTGAGCCTGACTTCTGCCGTCCTGCATTCTGAAACTCACACAGCTCATCTAAAGAATTTGTATTTGTTAAATCTGTGTGTACCTGTGCCAGTGGGAATTAGTGTACATATCACTAAATGTGTGAGTGATTGTCAGTGAGTGTGAGCAAGTGCCAGTAATTGGCTTGTAAGTGCACACACAAAACAAAACTGATGAGCACTTGCTAAAGTGGGATGCTGTACTGACCTCTGGTATCTTCACACCAGTAATAAATTCCAAATTAAAAAAAGAATGGTCCTACACGCTCTAAAAATAATATAGTGTTGTTTTATTTAGTGCATAGCATGGCACATGCAGCTACTGTACTAAGATAAAGATATTTAACACTGCATCCTTATAAAAGTTAAAAAAAAATAAAAAAAAAAATACAGAAAGCAGTGTTCAATATTTCCAGTACTGCTACCCTTACTTCTGGTAGTATATCTTCAGCATAGAAGCCAATAAATTATTTTCCAAAATGTGATGCCATTGTGGGAATCAACAGGCAAACTTATTTGGATATTGAAAGATGCCACCCATTAATGACCAGCCACAGGTATTGTTTGGGTATGAGTCAATCTACTTTCCACAGCATGTTTCACAATTCCCTCATTACTTTTTAGAGAGTGATGGATTGAGTCCAAATTAAAAAGTACAAAGTCTTAATAAAAATAGTGGGCCTCTGGTCAATAAAGAAATCATTATATGACTGATTTTAAAAAGTCTCAATACTCGTTCCTCAAAATATTTAAAATAAAACATTTTAAAAAATACAAATTAACTCCTTCATAACAAATTACTTGGCACTCTCTAAGTTTTTTAAGTACGTTAATGAAAGAAAGGTTTAGATCAAAAGTGTTGGTCCATTGAAAAGTGAGATGGGTGAGTTAATCAAGGAGGATCAGGACACGACAATAATTCTAAATAATTACTTTTCTTCAGTATATAGGGAAGAATAATCTATAACTGTAAATGTGCAAATCCCTATTACAAAAGCTTTACAGCAAACATGTTATTGGTTAACACAGGATAAAGTTCTTCAGAAATTAAATAAAGTTAATGCAAACAAAGTCCCAGGTCCAAATGGTATTCACCCATGCGTGCTTAGGGAGCTTAATTTAGAAATATTCGTACCACTGTTATTATTTTTTCAGGATAATTTTCTTCCAGGAATTTTAACAGAGGATTGAAGAAAAGCAGATGCGGTGCCTATATTGAAAAAGGGTTTAAAAGCTCAACCCGGCAACTACAGACCCGTGAGATTAACATCTGTAGTTAGGAAATTATTTGAAGGGCTGTTTAGGTATAATATTTAAGAATTCATTTTGAATTAAAATATCATTATTAGGAATCAACATGACTTTAAAAAAGACAGGTCCTGCCAGAATAACTTAATTGTGTTTTGAAGGAGTTAATAGAAATAGAAATCAGCGTGATCCATTATATGTGTTCTACTTGGATTTTGCTAATGCACTTGATACAATTCCACACAAAAGGTTACTAGTAATATTGAAAGTTGCTTGAGACAATAAAATATTATTCTTAGATAGAACACTGGCTTAAAGATAGAGTGACGAGAGTAGCTGCAAACCGAAATTTGTCATATTGGACAAAATTGGTAAATGGAGTGCCTCAGGATTCTGTCCTGGGCCCACTTCTCTTTAATCTGTTTTTAAATGATCCTGAAGTGGGTATTGAAAGTCATGTGTCTGAGTTTGCAGATGACACAAAACTAGATATGAAAATACAGTCTGAACATGATATAACTTCACTACTGAAGGATTTGGATCAATTTTGGGACTAGCCAGGCAAGTGGCTGACAAGAGTCAATACAGATAAATGTAAAGTCTTACATTTTGGTACAAGGGACCCACAAGCCACTTATTCATTAAATGAGGCTGAGCTATGGGTAACAGTAAATGAAAAGGACTTCGGAATAATTATAGTTCACAAACTGGGCAACAGTATGCAATGCTGGTCTGCCGTTGCAAAATCTAGTAAGGTGCTTTCGTGTATAAAATTGGGTATTGATTTATGTGATCAAAATATAAATTTGCCTCTTTTCAAATCAATGGTAAGACCCCACGTTGAATATGCAGTGCAATTTTGAGCACCAGTTTTAAATCAATATATTGCAGAACTAGAAAAAGTGCAGAGGCTAGCTACACAATCTCAGTAAGGGGGATGGAAAACATTAGTTATGAGGAAAGGCTATTATATAACATAGATTCTATAGGCCATTTAAAAAAAAAAGGCTTAGATGCTTTTTTACCTAATCAAAATATTCAAGGGTATAATTGATATTTATGTAAACAGGATGTTGATTCTAGGAGAAATCTGATTCACATTATGGAGTCAAGAAGGATTTTTTTTCATTTTAGTGGGATAATTGGAAATTGATACAAATTGGTTCAACAGTATAAACGAATTGGCTTGAATTACCTCAGTCTTTTTCAGTCTAGACAATTACAGTATGTAACCATCTAACTATGTAACTATGTTGTGGCTGTGTGTATATGTCTTTGTGTGACTTTGTGTGACTGTGTGTATGTGACTTTATGTGACTGCATATGTGTGTGACTGTGTGTCTTGGAATGCATGTTACTGTGTGTGTAACTGTGTGATTATGTTCTGATGGTGTATGATTGTGTGTCTGTGCACAGGGCTGGCATGTCTTATAGGCGACTTAGGCAGTCGCCTAGGGCGCGCCGGCCGGGGGGGATGCCAGATTTAAGTGAGTCAGAGTGACCGGCAGGGGGAAAGCGCACAGCGCTCCCTCCTGCCGTAACTCAATGTAGCAGGGCTGGGCGGCGCGGACCGCGGTACAGGAACTTCTGTTTCCTGTACTCGGCCGCCGGCGGACTGACAGGAAGTGCTCACTCAGTGCTCAAAGGCCATGCTACATAGGTAGGAGGACCACCAAGGAGTGGGGGTGGGGAAGGATCAACAAAGGGGGGGTAAGGACCACTGAGGGAGAGAAGAGGGTAAGGACCACTGGGGGGTGGTAAGGACCACTAATGGGGTGGGTGGAGAAAGGACCACTAAGGGTGTGGGGGGAGGAGGGGAAGGGCCACTAAGGGGGGAAGGAGAACCAATAAGGGGAGAAGAGGAGGGGAAACCACTAAGGGGGTGGAAAGGGGAAGCACAACTAAGGGGAGGAAGAAGGTAAGGACCATTGGGGGGGGGGAGAGGGGAAGCACCACTAATGGAAGGAAGAAGATTAGGACCACTGAGGGGGGGGAGAGGAAGGGCCACTTGGGGAGGAGGAGAAGGACCACTTGGGGATGGAGGAGGGGAAGGACCACTAAGGAGAGGAGGGTAGAGGGAGAATCACTAAGGCGGTGGGGGGAGAGGATGACCACTAAGGGTGGGGGAGGACCACTAAGGGTGGAGAGGGGGGAGTGAGAAGACCACCAAGGGGGACTGCAGAGAGACAGGGGGCCAAGGGAGAGCACTAAGGGACAGGAGGGGATGAGAGAGCACTAAGGGACAGGAGGGGAGAACACTGAGGGACAGGAGGGAAGGGGTGATCAGTAATTGACAGGAGGGGAGAACACTAGAAAAAATAAAAAAATAAATACAGAGCTTCTCCCCTTTCAGTCCTTATCCTACCCCACAAACCCTCTCTTTTACACTACACACATACACAGTGCATCCACACACACACAAAAACCTACAATGCATCCCTACTCACACACAGACACACAAAACACACAATGCATCCCTTACGCGCACACACACTGATTCTCTTACACACACAGAAATAAAATGCATCTCTTGCACACACTCAATGCACCCCTTACAGACACACACTGCATTAAATTACATACACAGAAACACACCTTGCATCCCTTACATACAAACACACCCAGAAACATACAATGCATTCCTTACACACAAACACACACTGCATCCCCTATACACACACTACATCCCTTACACAAATTGGTATCCCTATACACTACATTCCATAAGAACAAACACACATTGGTATCCCTACACACATACACTCCATTCCCTGTGAGAGAACTCATGTGTGGGCCTTGTAGGCATACTCACGGTCAGGCCTTGGGGGCCCAGACCTTGAGCTGTGTAAGGGGCCCCAAAAAATGGAGCTGCTTCCTGTTCTTTAATTGTTGCGAGCACTGTTCCAAAAAGTCTCCAGAGAGCCTCTTCTACACCAGACCTGTGGAGCCAGACTGCAACCTGAGCCCATCATCATCCTCTTGTCCTCATCTGGTGGTAAGTGGGCAATCCAATATATTATTAGTGGCACTCTAATTTACCTCACATTAAAGGGCCACTATGGTCACCAGTAGCACTACAGCTTAATGTAGTGGGTCTGGTGTCTATAGCCTGTCCTTGCAGGCTTTTTAATGTAAACACACTGCCTTTTTAGATAAAAGACACTTTGTGCAGAACTAGCGTTGGCCCACATGGCGGAGCAAATGGGCGGGACATTGTGATGTCACATGGTGGGACGGGGGGCGGCAATTTTTTTTTTGCCTACCGCGGCAAAAATCCTTGCACCGGCCCTGTCTGTGCATGTGGTAGGCAGGTGGCAAGAAACCTTGATACACCTCTGTGTACCTGAACAGTATAGCTCCATGCAGCCAGTGTTGCAGCCAGCTGGGCTACACAGCTGGTACTCACTATGTTTATAGAACCTGAACTGAGACAGTTCGGGAAACAGGAGTGGGAAGTCCAGGTACTCATGATCCTTTATAATAGCAGACTGTAATGGAACATGACAGCACTGTGTAGCAATGTTTCGGTCACGTGATGTGACCTTTGTCAAAACCCAACCATATCACAGTTTTTTCCAAGAGCATGCTCCCCTTTCTGTATAAAGACTTTTGATATGGACATAATTCACCATTCTTTAGATTTACATTGTGGGCTGAGGAAAGAAGATTGAGCTTCAGTTTTTGAAATTCTAAGTCTGTACATTAACTTAAGATAATACTATCCCAGAGTCTGTAAGGTTCTACTACTAGATTCTAAACAGATAATGTAATTAAACATGTCAGCATCCATTGTTATTGGGGCTGTTTTAATGCCTTATTGGGCACAGTGAACAAGGTCCCCATCTCAATTTGTTTTAAAACCTGCAAAAAACGGTTTTACTTACTTTGAATCCTTTGCTCTTCCTGACATCACTGGGGCCACATGTGGTGCAATCTCAGGCTTCTCATAAACCAGCATATATTTTGCTGGCTTAGAGCGCATGCACTCCAGGCCGGGCTCCCTCGGCGCTGATGACCTCTTCTCCCCCTCTATGTCAGCTACCGAGTGGAGCCGAATGCGCATGCGCAGCCAGAGCCTTCAGTACCTTCACTTCCTCGCAGCTTTCAGAGACCCTGGAACACTTTGGCCCCAGTCACCAAAACTTGGCTGGGGTCACTGAGAAACTCTTCTACCTGACCAGGCTGCAGCTCTCTTCTTCCAGGCAGCTATTATCCCCTTTGCCTTTCACTCTTCAGCTCCTTTTCCAGGCAGGTATCTACACCTCTGTCTGTACTGTGATTAACTACGGCTTTGGGGCTTTCAGGCCTAGCTCTTATAAACTTGTCCTGGGGTCCAGGGATCAAGCAGCGAAGATGCATTTTGCCGCCGCCAATCCCCCTACCCCCCAAAAAATGCATCATCACCTCTGTTTCTCGTAGCTCCCTTTTTGAATGTATTACTCCCATTCATGTTTCATATCCACTTTCTTGAATTTCTTACCCCTTTGGCCTCTTTGTGACTTTCACCCCCTTTAGTGTGTCTCTTACAACCCCTCTTTTGTATTTCTTACTTCCCCGCCAGCCCCTTTGTGTTTCTTTCTTCCCCCAGCCCCTATCTATCTCTCATTCACCCATATAGCCATAGATACAGGAAAAAATACATATATGTATAAAATACACAAACATACAGACACACAACCATACATGCAAACAGACATTATTAGTTATCCAGGCACACAGTCACAAAGATATATAAACACACAGTCATAAAAGGCACACAATCAAACAAACAGTCATACAATCTACACATACAGGTACACTGTCATACAAACACAGACATACATTCATACAGACACAGGCACACAGAGAAATACAGAAAGACAAAAATAATTAAATATATCCTTCACTGACGCAGAACGCCACAAGCTGCTTTCCAATCTCTTCCACACATCCATTAGCAACTCTACCCATGAAAGCATTTACAAACAAATCTCCAGATGCATTATACGCCTACAGGGCTCCACAGACTATTTCCTACTTACCTGGACATGTATAATATAAAAATATCTTTTCACAATATCACAAAATTTAAAGTTACCTGGACATGTTGTGGTACCCACAAGGGCAGTCTTGGTCACATATGGTGGTCCTGTGAAAAGATCTAACAATACTGACAGAGACTTACCACTCTAATACACTCCATAATGGCTATTAGACTCTCCACCTCCCCCAAAATACCTTTGTTCCTACCCTTACCTCACAATATCCCCAAGCCAATGCAAACACTGTTGTACCACCTTATTACAGCAGCAAATTTATTAATCCCAATCTTCTGGAAAAAAGAATGTAAACCAACTATCAGGGATTGGATTCAAAAAGTTGAATCCATTAGACTGTTGGATGAACTTGCATCATCCCTATGCCACACCTATTTCAAATATCAAAATAGCTGGGAACCATGGTTGGAGTACATGCGCTTTTTATCTGAGGGCTAGGCCCTACATCTTAAGCTCATATTGCACAGAATATCACCTCTGCACCCTCCACATTACCCAGCAGATTTAGAGTACTGGAAAGGCTATCGTTACATCCAAGTTTATGTTCCCACTCCCCATGACTCAAGATACCAACATCATTTGTCATTACTCCTGAAGCTTTTCAACTTGATCACGCAAAACACATAGCACCGAAGTTACTGATGCTAACGCAAGAAATGCACCCACACATTTTGATGGGCCGATACGAACATAATCTTACACACCACCTAACACAATATCTAACATACCACTTACCCTAATGTGGTGATAAAACACTCGAGCAGGTGACCACAGACTGGGGAAAGTCTTCTAACCATATAAATGACACGCTTGCATGGTAGTAATGTTCAACTGCCTTAACCGTTGAGGTGCTATACCTAGACAAAAGGTTATACAGTATAAAGTGTTGGATATCAACCAATTGATCACAGGCTCATCCAGGCTTACCACCCTACCTGTGTGAGCCAGGGGCCACAACGGTTCAACCTAAGGCAATTTATACATCTACAACATGTATGAGCAAAGTGAAATTATCTAGATGCTAATTGTGTTATGTTTATCCATCCACATGTTATATGTCTGTCCTCACACATGGTATGTTTATCCATTCATATGTGATATGTTCGCTCATACATGACTGTGGTACGGCCATCCGAATGTTTATGTAACTCTGTTGTCCATGCTCGTAACATTGGAAAGGTTGCAACTTTGTGAACATTTCCAATAAAAGTCTTTAAAAAATTAAAAAATAAAAATTGGAACTATTCACATAAATTCTATGTAGAGAAAATGTATTAATTCTTGTAGAGTTTCCTTTTCAGAAAACGTTTATATGGTATATGAAGCAACAATGATAAAAAGAGCAAAATGGCCTAATTTATGTATTGTGATGTGTTTATATAAATATACAATCTGTTCTCAGAAAAAAATAAAACAAAATTAAAAAAAACAATGGATACCTTATTAGGTTTTGACCGGGTCTTTATGAAAAACAGAGAGAAGTCATTTCATAAATATATCTGTATTCAGCTTCTCATTTCAATACATCAAGATGTCTTCTCTTCACTAATTCCACCTTCATACCTGCATCTACCACAGTTACCTAAATATAGACTGGTTTTCACAGAGCTATCCCAACAAATTCTAGGGTGAACCCCTAGCAATATTTTTTGTTTATTTGAAGATGTCACCAAGCCATTGAACAGGGATTAGTTTAAAAAAAAAAGGACATTCAGCGCTTAGTGTGGTTTTTTTTAAAAAATTTTTTTTTACATTGATGCATTCAAAAGGCTGGGAAATCCACAATGGAATTCTATCTCATAGTAGTTTGTAAAAAGTTTAACGAATTTTAGGATTTGCACAAAAAAAAAAAAAAATGTGAATGTTAATATCTCAATTGGCAAGAGAAGGAAAAGTTTTAATACAAATGGCCCCCATGAGACAGTGATGCTGGTTTAGATTTATAAAGGGTATTTGTTGCCATAACAACCACATGCAAACTGACAGAGCAAAAGTAAATGAATAAATAACAAAAATGCATGTTCCGCATGACATATCCAGACATTTTTATTCACTCATACATGTGTACGTGCATGTATATTGTATAGAAATCTAAAGAAAACTTTTTTTTTAAATCATTATTTTGAACCATCCCAGTATTAGTTGAAATGTAACAATCTTGCTGAATATTTGCCGAGTCATTTCTGTGACCCTTTCTCAGTTATGTTCTATATCCTCACCCCCTCCCTTAGATACAGTTGCTATGAGCAACAGTCTAAAGCATTGATTTTTTTCCAGGTCTCTGTTAGATTACCAATTCTGTGCGTTTCTCCTCGTCTTGAGAGGATTGTAGTGAAAGAGAAGAAACAATGAGGTTTTTCAAAGAACTTATATTGAATTCCAAGGTAAAAAGAAAAATGTAGTCAGGTTGTTTTTGAATTTTGCAATATATAAAATCTGTGTCATATTATGTTTTTGATTTGGAACTAGCCCACAGAGAATCATTGGTTAGAGGTCTGAAGAATATTCGTTGAGTTGCACACATTCTGCTTGATATGCACATATGCACGTTATTAATTCGGCACAGGGCTTTGCCTGGGGCTGAAAGGACTGGATTTTAACTTCAGGCAGCCGGAGGACATTTATTACATGTTCATCATTAGAAGAGTGTTTGCCACAGGTGTGAATTTTGTGACCTGGCAGATTCTCTTCTTTCTCTCCCCCCCTTTGAGATTTGAATAATCTGTTATACTTTCCTTACTAAAATGTGTAAATGTAATAAAGATACACTATATATGTCACTGCACAAGAGAAAAGATTTATCAGACTGTTCTTTCTATCTCATCTGTTATATTTCATTGGAGAAAAACTATGGCATCAAATGTGAAGCCAACATCAAGCAGATTAAAGATAATGGTCCTCGATTTAATATTTTGGATAAGCTTTTGAAATCATCACAGTCAGTTATAAAACATTTTCAAATGATTTATCTACAAAAGTCACCATTAAAGACATTTTTGTAGATAAGTTTAAGGCCGAAGGTCTGTACTTGTGGGAGGAGTTAGCGTTCCTAAATAAACGCTACTCCACCCTTCCTACCTTGCCGTACGCACGGTGTTCACTGGTCCTCCTCGATGACCTCACACTTCCGGTTTCCAGCCGCACGTCCCGCCTGTTCAGAGTACCCCCTCTGTTCGGTGAAACTCAGCCTGAAGCACTTCCAGCGCCAGAACGCTGAACATACGAACGTCCAGGTAACCGCCGGGGATAGCCACGTTCGGGCTATTACCGCCGTTCGCATATACAATTTACAGCATGTGTAATGGGTCATCCAGAACGAATATCTTTCAGACCTGTCATTCCAGGTCCATTCATTATACAATTGGGCACTGTGTCAGGCTTTCGCCTAGTTAATGGCAGAAGTAATTGTGGCAAAACTAGCCACCAGAGACTATGTATAAAGATGTATGTATGGCTGCTAAGTCATAGAAACCAATGCTATTTGTATTCTAGGCGAATGAGGGCGGTATGAAAATCCCAACATTTCTAATGAATTTTCACGAACAGGGAGTTAAACCCTGTTCGTGAAACGAATAACCTACCGAACGCACGACCACACACAGGGGGTCAATGTTGCAATCGGTAATTAAGAGTGTTTCTAGGTGGCTGTCGTTCGAATACCGACCACGCGGCGGTCGGCCATCTTGTTTCTTTTGTTAGCCCAGCGGTGTTTTGTCGTTGAGCGCCTGGAACTAAAAACGGATACTCGACGGCACGAACACCGCTGGACTTCCAGGCCGTTCGGGAACCTCGGCCGTTCGGTAGTTTATTCCCCTTACGATAATTGGTATTTTTAAACCTATGTTGAAATTATGTGTATTTCGTACGGCGTTCGGTTAGTTAGACTGGGAGCTGAGCGGTAATCTCACGAACGATGCGCTCAGCCTCCAGCTATCTACCGAACATCCGTTCGTGTAAAACTAATGAATAATGTGAAAGTTATGGATTTTAATATAAAAAGTGAGTTCTGCTGCACGGAGGGATAATCCCATTAACGGTATATTCCAGTGGGAGTATCCCTCTCGTCCAGCAGTGTATGATGGGAAAATTGTGTGTGTTGGGCAGTTCCCCATGTAGTCCCCTACTGTACAACCCCTGAAATGTCAGTAGGGAAACCCCTTGCATGGGGAATCCCATAAATACCGTGACCTGCAAATAAACCTCAGTTGACC
Organism: Pelobates cultripes; assembly: GCA_933207985.1. NCBI lineage: Eukaryota > Metazoa > Chordata > Amphibia > Anura > Pelobatidae > Pelobates > Pelobates cultripes. Next base: position 307,004,769 of record OW240914.1, read on the forward strand.
TCCAAGCTATGTGTCATCTAGTTCTTGGGAGAAAGGGATTGTAACTACGCTACCTGGATTTTACCTGCTTTGTGCCTGCTTGATTCTGTCTACCATGGATAATACTACTACTCCGCTACAGTAATCATACAAATAAACATGTACAGACAGTCTAAAGATCTGTCTATGTCTTCATATAATAACCTCTTGCTGTTGCTTCCCAGGTCTTCCCCATCTAAGTCTTACTCCAAAGAACAATCCCCTATGACTCCCTCTGTTGGTCTGGTTAACATATCTGCATAACATCACTTAATTAATTTCCTATGTACGCTCCTTCACTCTTTATAATCCTGTAATTGTTTGAATAGTCTGCATAACACCTCTAACCCTATATTACACTCTGTTATCCATGTCTTGCATAACTCCACCTATCACCCCACATTGCAGGAGTAAAAAAAAAAAAAAATACTCCATCACCAAGCTATTAACCAATTGCATCATCTGGTTAAGACAACAGTCTTATATGTATATGTTGGATTACTTTTATCTACCAGATTAAACTGAAGCTATTGTGCAACTCTTCTTATACAAATATGTTTTTGTTCACCTTTCAAACAACTGCCTCTACAAGGCCACGTTGTTACACGATGGGGTATTGGGGTACGGGGGCTTGATTCCTGCCTTGCCTCGCCAGGCTACGTCTACACTCGACAAATCATCATACGTTTATTCATACTCACTATCCATAACAATCGTCTTGTTACTCACTACCTTGCTATTTCACCTTCCTCTCTCCATCAGGTACTACCACGCTTTCTTGGCACAACGCCTTCCTACATCTCCCTTCAGGAATAGGGTTTACTATCAGCTATACCTCCAAGAACTGTGCTATACTGCATATAATTTTCTTTCTCTCCTCTCCCTCGACCACAGTTCCTGTCCTCTTCTTTCTTCCTCCTTTACCTCCCTTCTTTTCCTCTTTCTCTGACTGGGAATCTCCAGGTACCTATCAAAAACCACAACTTGGGTTCACCAAACACGTTACGTTAACCCCTTATCAAGCCCCCGTCTAGGGTCAGAGAACTGGCTATCTAGGGTTAGGAGCTGACCTTAGTGGTAAAATGTAGCTGGTCCCTCGAGGCCAACCCCCCAATCTCAACACGAAGATTTCTTCCCTCTGCCCAAATCATAGTTAGAGCCTTGCATTCACCCACCTATTGGGTTTATAGTTAGGGCCTCACCTGACACGGTCACACGTTTTGGATCTTTTACTGTCACCGAGAGGCTGCCACCCCGCCACCACGCTGGTGGCTCGAGCCCCATGCCCAAATCATAGGTAGAGCCTCTCACCAGCCGCTTGGTAACTAGCAGGGCCTCACTTGTCACGGGGTAGAGAGCTTTTCGCTTCGGCACTAGTTAGCCAGCCAGTTCTATATATTGCTTAACCGTATTGTTGTTAATCAGTTCATTGTTGTTGTGATATTCTTTTTCAGTATGTCCTAAGAAGGCAACATCGGACAAGGACCATCCCTCCCTAGTGCAACCACCGAGCTGGACACTGACAATTCTGTGTTGGGGTCCAGCTCACAAGGAGAAATCTCAGACATTACAGTGGACCTAAACTCCATTCTGGTTACGCTTCAGACCTTCAATAATAGTCCGTCTAACTTAGAGAACATCAGCCCAGCTCAGGCCCTCCTCCCGTAGGGTCCATACACACACTTACTTCAACCAACGAGCAGGGTTGGCCCCCTGCATCACCTCCCCCACCCCCCTCACTTTCTGAGTACTCACCCATGAATTTGTGTTAATTTCAACACCGACAAATGCAGTTCTACCAACTACAAATTGCTTCACGTATGCGCCATATGCCTCTGGGCTCATGTCATAACCATCTGCCTGTATATATTATATCAAAGGTCAGGAGTACAGAGGGAATAAGCTTTGACGTTATGCATGAGTCACATCCGTCCCCGCACTTGGTGATTTAATCATTACACATGGGTTCCACATTGGGTGGGGGTAACTCCCAGTAGATGTAGATGTTCCATTCTCCTCGGCTAGACACGCATCATATACTGTAAACTACCAGCAATATTCTAATAAACAACATCTCATTGATCTGCCTGCTCCTCATTCAGTTGCAACCTAGGCTTAACTCCCTCATATCATCCAGGGCCGGACTGGCCCACCGGGATACCGGGAAATTTCCCGGTGGGCCGTCGGCACCTGGGGCCGGGCAGACACCTGGGTCTGCTGGCGGCCGCTGGAGGAGCTGTTCTGGTGGCCGCAGGGGAAGCTGTGCTGTCTCTGCTCCCCCGCCCTCGCGCGCTACTGAATGAGACCGGGGCCGGAATATGACGTCATATTCCGGCCCCGGTCTCATTCAGTAGCGCGCGAGGGCGGGGGAGCAGAGACAGCACAGCTTCCCCTGCGGCCGCCAGAACAGCTCCACCAGCGGCCGCCAGAACAGCATGACCCCCCTGGCCCACAGGTAATATGTGTTATGCTGTCAGTGTGTGTGTGTGTGTGTGTCTGTCTGTCATGGTGTGTGTGTGTGTCATGGTATGTGTGTGTCTGTCATGGTGTGTGTGTGTGTGTGTGTGTCATGGTATGTGTGTCTCTGTCATGGTGTGTGTGTGTGTCATGGTATGTGTGTCTCTGTCATGGTGTGTGTGTGTGTGTGTCATGGTATGTGTCTGTCTCTTTCATGGTGTGTGTGTGTCATGGTATGTGTCTGTCTCTGTCATGGTGTGTGTGTGTGTGTGTCATGGTATGTGTCTGGCTCTTTCATGGTGTGTGTGTCATGGTATGTGTCTGTCTCTGTCATGGTGTGTGTGTGTCATGGCATGCGCCTGTCTCTGTCATGGTGTGTGTGTGTCATGGTATGTGTCTGTCTCTGTCATGGTATATGTCTGTCTCTGTCATGGTGTGTGTGTGTCATGATATGTGTGTCTGCATCATGATATGTGTGTCTGTGTCATGGGGTGTCGGTGTGTCATGGTTGGTGTGTGTGTCGGTGTGTCATCGTGGGTGTGTTTGGCATGGTCTGTCTCTGTCATGGTGTGTGTGTGTGTGTGTCTGTCTGTGTCATGGACTGTCTGTCGTGGTATGCGTGTGTCTGTCGTGGTATGCATGTGTCTGTCATGTTATGCGTGTCTGTCATGGTGTGTGTGTGTGTCTGTCATGGTGTGTGTGTGTCTGTCATGGTGTGTGTGTGTGTCTGTCATGGTGTGTGTGTGTCTGTCATGGTGTGTGTTTTTACTCACATTTTTTTTCCCACTCCATGCTGGTCTGCCCTCGACTGGCCCTGCCTCTATGGCTGAGATCCTCAAGCTTGCCATAGGATTGGCTGCAAAACGCTACACCAATCAGCATCTCCTCATAGAGATGCATTGAATCAATGTATCTCTATATGGAACCTTCAGCGTCTCCAGAGCGTGGAGGCCCTGAATGTAGGTGCGCAGCACTGACACAGGAAGCACCTCTAGTGACCGTCTGAGTGATTGTCACTAGAGGTGTCACTCTGAAGGAATGTAAACTCTGCCTTTTCTCTGAAAAGTCAGTGTTTACATTGAAAAGCCTGTAGGGACAGGCTATAGACACCAGAACCACTACATTAAGCTGTGTGTGTGTGTGTGTGCGCGCCTGCTAGTGAGCTTGCTTGCCTGCTTGCATGTATGTGTGTGTCTGCTAGTGAGTGAGCTTGTGTTTTTATGTCAATGAGCTTATGTATATCAGTGAGATTGTTTGTCTATGAGGCTGTGTATCAACGAACTTGTGTGTGTCAGTGAGGTTGTCTGTGTCTGCATGTGAGTATGCTTACTGTATAATTAAACGTTTTACTATGAAAGGACCAATATTTTATATTAGAAAAAGCAATATATATATATATATATATATATATATACATATTTTTCATAGAAAAAAGGTGCACTCACAGGACTTCTTCCATCAGTGATTTTATTCTAAGTTGTGCATTACATTCGTAATCTTCAATCAACGTTTCGACCCCTAAAGGGTCTTTTTCAAGATCAATATAACAGTGAAATGAACATATATATATAGGTAGATAAATGAAATAATCACTTACCCAACAGGTGTGTGGAGATGAACTCCCGCCTGGCCGCCCGAAACCCGGAAGTGAGTAGGTGCGACCACGTGACTAAGCGTGATGACGCGTGTCGCAAGTGTCGTTGCTAAGCAACGTAAACAAATCCTTCGTGATTATTTATTTTACTAAGAGCTCAAAGACAGCTCGAAGAGAGAACATCAAATTGTGTGCCAAGTGCCCAGTGAATTTTAAAATAAGTCCTAAACCAAAAGGACACCCGAAAGTTTATAAACAATACCATGAAGAGGAATATATACAATATGGCCATCTGAGACTATAGACTGACAGCATACACCAGCTAAACTGTATACAGATGATACAGCAAGTGCTACTAATGTGCAAATTTATGTTAATCAAAAATAAAACTAATGCCAAATAACTCTGGAAATATAAACTGTCAGAAAAAATATTCAATCTCATAGCACAATGAAATAATTATGTGAAAATCTATACACAACCACTATTATAGAGCAAGCTGAATGTCTATTTATGTTACTAAAAAACACATTATGCAAAAAATTACCATAAAATTAGTGCTGTTATTACTACTAAATTAATAGCAGAATCTAGCCTAAACATTAGTGAATAACTTATATGGCAATATTATCCATATTCCTTACCAATAGAGCAACCTGTTATAATAAGGGACTAAAAGTTTATTTTGGAAATCTATATTATACCCAGACTAAACATTTGATACATCTATCCTCCAAATAAATACATTGGCAACATCGGAGATAAAGTATCTACTACTAACGTGCACAAGTATAACATGCAATAATTACCAATATATCAGATTCAATAACCAAACCATATTACATTGTTTGATTAAATAACCTGCAGATCAGAATAAATCATATCTAAATCCAAGTAATCATGTCCAATTCATAAGAACATCGAATACGTATTATATTCATTCAAACCTCTGGGAGTAACTGTATCCAGAGCAAAAATCCAATATGCTTCCCTTTGGAGCAATGTTCTAGATCTGTCACCCCCTCGAGGTAAAGGGGGGACATGATCTATAGCTATGAATTTCAATGTGGGAAGTCTGTGTGAAGCCGCTAGGTAATGTTTGGCTACTGGTTTGTCCGTTTTTAAATCTCTAAAGGCTGTCATGATGCCAGATCTATGGCCTCGGATGCGATCACGAAGAGTGAGATCCGTCTTCCCTACATAGGATAACCCGCAAGGACAGGTAATAAGATAAATCACATGATCTGTAGTGCATGTGATGTGATGTGAAATTTTCATTCTTTTTCCACTATGAGGGTGAGCGAACGTGTTCCCAGAGACCATATGACTGCACGTAACACAACCGCTACATCTGTAGCATCCAGGCTTCTTGTGTATTATTTTTCTCTGGTAACTTTGTATGGGATCATTGCGGATTAGAATATCTCTTAGATTTCTATTTCTTCTGTAGCTGATAATAGGTTTCCTGTTGAAAATAGGAGGTAGAAGTTTGTCCGAATTGAGTATATCCCAGTGTTTTTCAATAGATTTACGAATTTGTGTGGTACCTGTATGGTAAGTGAGAGGTAGGTAAATTTTAGGTGGATCTGAGTTAGGTTTAACTTGTATGTTGTTTTCCTCCTGTGTCCATTTCTCAATGGCACGGGATTTTGCTTTCTCCAATGTTTGAATCTGGTACCCTCTTTCTTGAAACCTAAGGGTCATTTCTTGTAGTTGTATTTCTCGTTTTTTCTTATCACTATTATATCGTAAAACCCGCATGTACTGGGATATAGGCAAAGCATCTTTAAAATGTTGTGGGTGATAACTATTGCTTGAGAGAAGAGTATTTCTATCTGTGCTTTTGCGATGGAGTGTGTGACCAAGTTTATTTCCATCTTTATATATGGTGACGTCCAAAAAGGGTATTTCTTTCTCACTGTATACCAGTGTAAATTTAACTGGTGACTTCAGATTATTAAGATGGAGTACCATGTCTTCCAGTTCTTTAGATGGCCCTTTCCATATAATGAATACGTCATCAACAAAGCGATAATAGGCCAGAATCTTGGTCTGAGTTGGTTTTAAAATGTGCCGTTGTTCAAATTGGAACATATAGGCATTGGCATATGAGGGTGCCATAGCCGCTCCCATCGCTGTCCCCGTAAGTTGTAAATAGAATAACTCTTCAAACTTAAAGTAATTACAAGTGAGTGCAATGTCTAAAAACTCCAGAAGGTACTCAATCGGTGGTCCTCTATATTTGTCAGATATCATGAGTATTTCTTTGAGAGCTTCTATACCTCCCATATGGGGTATGATGGTGTATAAGCTTTGTACATCTAAGGTAGCAAGTATTATATTGTCCTGTTCGTGGAACGAAATTTTGTGTAATTTGTTCAATAGATCTTTGGTATCCCGAATACATGTGGGTAGTTCCAGGACACTATCCTTAATATGAAAATCCACATATTTTGCTATAGGTTCAAGCAAACTTCCTCTGGCAGACACGATGGGCCTGCCTGGGGGGTTCTTGGTATCTTTGTGAATTTTCGGGATGGTGTATAATACTGGATGTATCGGATGTTCCACAAATAAATATTTCGATGTTGATGTGTCTACATAACCCATTTGTAAACCTATCAGAACCTAGACAGAATCTTACCAAAGGAGAATGGGCAGCACTCAAAGATCTAAAACAAGACGCCGAGATTATTATTCGGGCTGCAGATAAAGGCGGAGCCATTGTCATCATGACATATTGTCAATATCGAACAGAAATTATGCGACAATTGACAGATATTACCACTTACCGACGATTAACTTTTGATCCTACTATTAAATTTCAAAAGAGGATTAAGGAACATATCATGATAGGTTTACAAATGGGTTATGTAGACACATCAACATCGAAATATTTATTTGTGGAACATCCGATACATCCAGTATTATACACCATCCCGAAAATTCACAAAGATACCAAGAACCCCCCAGGCAGGCCCATCGTGTCTGCCAGAGGAAGTTTGCTTGAACCTATAGCAAAATATGTGGATTTTCATATTAAGGATAGTGTCCTGGAACTACCCACATGTATTCGGGATACCAAAGATCTATTGAACAAATTACACAAAATTTCGTTCCACGAACAGGACAATATAATACTTGCTACCTTAGATGTACAAAGCTTATACACCATCATACCCCATATGGGAGGTATAGAAGCTCTCAAAGAAATACTCATGATATCTGACAAATATAGAGGACCACCGATTGAGTACCTTCTGGAGTTTTTAGACATTGCACTCACTTGTAATTACTTTAAGTTTGAAGAGTTATTCTATTTACAACTTACGGGGACAGCGATGGGAGCGGCTATGGCACCCTCATATGCCAATGCCTATATGTTCCAATTTGAACAACGGCACATTTTAAAACCAACTCAGACCAAGATTCTGGCCTATTATCGCTTTGTTGATGACGTATTCATTATATGGAAAGGGCCATCTAAAGAACTGGAAGACATGGTACTCCATCTTAATAATCTGAAGTCACCAGTTAAATTTACACTGGTATACAGTGAGAAAGAAATACCCTTTTTGGACGTCACCATATATAAAGATGGAAATAAACTTGGTCACACACTCCATCGCAAAAGCACAGATAGAAATACTCTTCTCTCAAGCAATAGTTATCACCCACAACATTTTAAAGATGCTTTGCCTATATCCCAGTACATGCGGGTTTTACGATATAATAGTGATAAGAAAAAACGAGAAATACAACTACAAGAAATGACCCTTAGGTTTCAAGAAAGAGGGTACCAGATTCAAACATTGGAGAAAGCAAAATCCCGTGCCATTGAGAAATGGACACAGGAGGAAAACAACATACAAGTTAAACCTAACTCAGATCCACCTAAAATTTACCTACCTCTCACTTACCATACAGGTACCACACAAATTCGTAAATCTATTGAAAAACACTGGGATATACTCAATTCGGACAAACTTCTACCTCCTATTTTCAACAGGAAACCTATTATCAGCTACAGAAGAAATAGAAATCTAAGAGATATTCTAATCCGCAATGATCCCATACAAAGTTACCAGAGAAAAATAATACACAAGAAGCCTGGATGCTACAGATGTAGCGGTTGTGTTACGTGCAGTCATATGGTCTCTGGGAACACGTTCGCTCACCCTCATAGTGGAAAAAGAATGAAAATTTCACATCACATCACATGCACTACAGATCATGTGATTTATCTTATTACCTGTCCTTGCGGGTTATCCTATGTAGGGAAGACGGATCTCACTCTTCGTGATCGCATCCGAGGCCATAGATCTGGCATCATGACAGCCTTTAGAGATTTAAAAACGGACAAACCAGTAGCCAAACATTACCTAGCGGCTTCACACAGACTTCCCACATTGAAATTCATAGCTATAGATCATGTCCCCCCTTTACCTCGAGGGGGTGACAGATCTAGAACATTGCTCCAAAGGGAAGCATATTGGATTTTTGCTCTGGATACAGTTACTCCCAGAGGTTTGAATGAATATAATACGTATTCGATGTTCTTATGAATTGGACATGATTACTTGGATTTAGATATGATTTATTCTGATCTGCAGGTTATTTAATCAAACAATGTAATATGGTTTGGTTATTGAATCTGATATATTGGTAATTATTGCATGTTATACTTGTGCACGTTAGTAGTAGATACTTTATCTCCGATGTTGCCAATGTATTTATTTGGAGGATAGATGTATCAAATGTTTAGTCTGGGTATAATATAGATTTCCAAAATAAACTTTTAGTCCCTTATTATAACAGGTTGCTCTATTGGTAAGGAATATGGATAATATTGCCATATAAGTTATTCACTAATGTTTAGGCTAGATTCTGCTATTAATTTAGTAGTAATAACAGCACTAATTTTATGGTAATTTTTTGCATAATGTGTTTTTTAGTAACATAAATAGACATTCAGCTTGCTCTATAATAGTGGTTGTGTATAGATTTTCACATAATTATTTCATTGTGCTATGAGATTGAATATTTTTTCTGACAGTTTATATTTCCAGAGTTATTTGGCATTAGTTTTATTTTTGATTAACATAAATTTGCACATTAGTAGCACTTGCTGTCATCTGTATACAGTTTAGCTGGTGTATGCTGTCAGTCTATAGTCTCAGATGGCCATATTGTATATATTCCTCTTCATGGTATTGTTTATAAACTTTCGGGTGTCCTTTTGGTTTAGGACTTATTTTAAAATTCACTGGGCACTTGGCACACAATTTGATGTTCTCTCTTCGAGCTGTCTTTGAGCTCTTAGTAAAATAAATAATCACGAAGGATTTGTTTACGTTGCTTAGCAACGACACTTGCGACACGCGTCATCACGCTTAGTCACGTGGTCGCACCTACTCACTTCCGGGTTTCGGGCGGCCGGGCGGGAGTTCATCTCCACACACCTGTTGGGTAAGTGATTATTTCATTTATCTACCTATATATATATGTTCATTTCACTGTTATATTGATCTTGAAAAAGACCCTTTAGGGGTCGAAACGTTGATTGAAGATTACGAATGTAATGCACAACTTAGAATAAAATCACTGATGGAAGAAGTCCTGTGAGTGCACCTTTTTTCTATGAAAAATATACATATTCACGCTGAGGTTTGCACCAAGGCAAAGATATCAAAGAAAACAAGAAAACAGTTTTTAATGGGTGAGTGCCAAGAGTATTTTTGTATATATATATACATATATATATATATATATATATATTACTCAATCATCTGGGGTGGTAAGACATATCCTTACATATTACACGCGACAATATATGGCGCATTGACTCATGGGGCTGGCATATATTTTTTTTCAGGGCTACTTTGTATCCCCAGTCCGGCCCTGATATCATCCGCCTAATTCTCTCACAGTCTTCATGTCCTAGGGTCATACCAATTACGGTACCATACAGTCAAGTCTCCCGAGGATAAGAGCATGTGCAGTCATGAAGACGAACAAGTCTCGTCAGCAGGGAACTTAAAATCGAAGACATGCTGGGCAGTTCATTCATTTACTGGCACGCTCGCTATCAGGTCTGCCTAATGGAGATAAGGTAAGGCAGACCTTGGTCAGGTGGGGGGGAGAGTCAATAGAGCTCGAAATTGTGTTTCTGTGTTCATCCCACCTGGTTCCAACCAACTCCCAATCTTTTGTACAGATGAAACCACTATCCTGGATTGCAGCATTTTCATAACTATTAGGGATTACTGACCAAGAGACACTCAGTCTCGTACCTCACCCAATTGACAAACACCCGAGCATAATCTGCATTTTAGTGTCCCCATCCGGTCGCCCGGCTATTGGGGCTCGACAACAAGTTATCACCTATAGCATCATTCGCTTGCACTAAGAATACATACGACAGAGATGTGACATTCTTCCAAGACTCAGTGGAACACAACATCCACAGGCATACTGTAGCCTTTTTTTTTTGTTATCCATTGATAAAGCCTTACATTGGTGAAACGCGTTTGGATATTTTATACTATTTTACATATTGTTAATAAAAGATTTTGGTCACTTTTACATATAAACCATCATCTTTTTTTATTACCTGGCTATTTTAATATCTTTCTATTTATATATATATATATTTATTTTATTATTTTTTTTTTTATTATTATTATTTTTTTTTATTATTTTAAGTCCTGTATACCATACTCCAAGAATCCCAGGTGGGGATTATACCACCTATGCTGTTACATAGAGCAGTTAGCCTGCCCTATACACTGTGAGTATATTTTATTATTTTATTTTACCATTCAAGATTTTATTGAGAGCACTATCGCTGTTTTACCTTCTCTTCGAGCTCCTGATACTCCGATCAAGATCACTCCTCATATATCCCATAAGCGGGGATGATACCGCTGTACGCCTAACCAACTAGAGCTAGCCTAAGCTCTACCGAATGTGAGTGTATCAATCATATTTTATTATATTTTTTATCAGTGTAGAACATACTGCACCATTACTGTCTTCATTTTATCTTCCCCAACTACGACCACCTGCTACCACAAAGAAGAGGACACTTGCCGAATATCCTGTAAGCGGGGATAATTCCGCTGCGAGCTATCCACACCAGAGCTGGGTTAAGCTCTGTTAATTGTAAGTAAGATCTCTTCTACTTCTTATATTTGGACTACTCTCCACGATACCGTACCTTTTGAACCCCACCAAAAGTAGAACTTTGGACACGACAATATACATTGGACTCAACACTCAGTGTACACATCGGCGCAGACCCATCCCCCATTTTTTTCTGCTCATACTGTAGCCTATGCTGCCATTTTTGCCACCTTTCATTCAAACCTTCATACAACAATATCGCACTATACCAATCAGACCTACAACAACACGTTTCTGACAAGCCTTTCAAACTATACCCCGTCTTCTTAAATGCTTAACATAAAATATCAAGGTATAAATAATTGGTTCATCACTTCACAATAACATACATCCATAGATGGGAATTACGGGCAGTGTTAGACTCCCTAGACAGCATCCGTACCACACAAACTCGGTCTTAAACCTCTGTGCCTTTAATCTTCCAAGGATTCCAGAGCCCTACAACTTCATGATCACAGCTAATCAGACTGGCAGATCACGTGTCCTCAAGGAAGATTTAAGAAAGTACAGACACTACCTCACGTCACGCCAACATTCAAACCAGACAATCAACACACTTGATCTTCTAAAAAATCCCCTAACTACTTCTATATGCGGTTCTACATTCATACTCCTTGCATTAGATTAGGTTGGAACCACTGACTCCTATTTAGGACATCCATTTAATAAGTACTGCATCCAGTAGCAGTATGTCGGTACACATAATAAATTAGGGTCACTGGAAATCAGCTATGTTATACAGAAACATTCCACAACGGATAAGAGGTAAGGCAAACTAATCTTATGGGATAATTATATTGCAATAAGTGTGTTTTCTTGCTTTTCCTTTTGCCCTCTTTTACAGGCCTACCCCCTACGTCGGTTCTGGCACATCACACCAACTTCATTTCAATCACAGGGTATTTCACGATACGATATTAACCGACCATAAATAATAATTCAAAAGTTTTTCTAACAGCTTGAAAAGCTTATCTAAAAGTATTAAATCGAGGCCATAATTTGACGTCCTTTTTTATTATATCCTCTCTGCTAATTCAGTATTACTACTACTGTATCTTTTCTCCCTGTTCCAAATGCATGCAAAGGAGCAATCATTCTGAAGGCACTAATATAATGAGAATGTGGGTTTTTTTTTTTTCTACCCTTTCCACAAACAAACAGAGGTCATGGTATTATTATTATTATTATTATGGTATTTATATAGCGCCATCAAATTCCGCAGCGCTTTACAATGGGTGGACGAACAGACATGTAGTTGTAACCAGACAAGTTGGACACACAGGAACAGAGGGGTTGAGGGCCCTGCTCAATGAGCTTGCATGCTAGAGGGAGTGGGGTAAAATGACACAAAAAGGTAAGGATAGTATTAGACTAGTGACAGTTGCAGAAGAGGAATCATTCAGGAGCTATTAACAGTTTAATTGATACGTTTTTATGAAGAAGTGGGTTTTTAACATTATTACATTACACCTCTATGGGGAATGTTCAGCATCTCTATCTTATTGACTACCAGTTGATGTGTTCTAAGCAGGAATGTTTTTAACAATTTTTTGAAGGAGTGGAGACTGAGTGAGCATCTAACGGAGGAGGGAAGCGAGTTCCACAGGAACAGTGCAGCCCTTGAGAAATATTGAAGGCGAGCATCAGAGGTGGGAGTACGGACAGAAGATAGACGTAAGTGTTCAGCAGATCGTAAGGGCCTAGACGGGACATACTTGTGTATAAGGGAGGATAGATAGGTGGGAGCAGCATTATGTAGAGATTTGAAAGCAAGAACTAGAATTTTAAATTGAGCTCTATATTTTATAGGAAGCCAATGTAAGGGCTGACAGAAGGGTGAGGCATGGGAGGTGCAGGTGGACAGGAAGATGAGCCTCGCTGCCGCATACATTATGGACAGTAAAGTTGGGAGCACGTAAGACCACTGAGAAGCGGATTACAGTAGTCAAGGCGAGAAAGGACAGTGGAATGGACCAACACCTTAGTTGCATCTGGCGTTAAGTAGGAGCGGATGCGTGCAATGTTTTTGAGATGGAAATGACAGGATTTGACGATAGCTTGAACATGAGGCTTGAAGGAGAGGTCAGAGTCAAAGAGAACACCTAGGCAGCGAGCCTGCGTGGTGGAGCTGATGGTAGCACTGTTGACTTGGAGGGAGACAGACACAGGAGTAACAACACTTGAGGGAGGAAAGACCAGAATTCCAGTCTTGGTCAAGTTTAGTTTAAGGAAGTGGACAGCCATCCAGTTAGAAATAGCAGAGAGGCAGTCAGAGACACTAGTGAAGAGGGACGGGGAGAGATCAGGAGAGGACAGGTAGATTTGCGTGTCATCTGCATAGAAATAATATTGGAAGCCAAAGGAGCTAATGAGTTTACCAAGGGAGGCAGTATAGATGGAGAACAGTAGGGGACCAAAGACTGAACCTTGGGGAACACCAACAGAGAGGAGTTGGGGAGAAGAAGCAGAGCCAGAGAAAGAAACACTGAAAGAGCGCTGGGAGAGGTAGGAGGAGCACCAGGAGAGAGCAATATCTTGTAGATCAATATTGCGGAGGATGAGAAGAAGCTGTTGATTATCAACAGTGTCAAAAGCCTCAGACAGGTCAAGGAGAATTAGGATAGAGTAGTGACCACGAGATTTTGCAGTGAGTAGATCATTGGATACTTTGGTCAGTGCCGTTTCCACAGAGTGCTTAGCGCAGAAACCAGACTGAAGCGGGTCTAGCAGAGAGTTGGACTCGAGGAAGTCTGTCAATCTCGCATACACAATTCTTTCAAGGATCTTGGATGCAAAAGGCAGTAGCAAGATAGGACGATAGTTGGATGGGGAGTTAGGGTCAAGATTGGGCTTCTTTAGAATTAGGTTACAGTTGCATGTTTGAAGGGTGATGGAAATATACCAGAGGGGAGAGAGATTGAGAATTTTAGTGAGAGGTGGAGAAAGAGAAGAAGACAGAGTACAAATGAGATGCGAGGGAATTGGATCTAGGGAGCAGGTGGTGGGGCGGGAGGACTGGAGCAGAGCAGAATCCTCTTCTAATGTAGCGGGTGCGAATGAACATATAACAGCAGAAGGAGTGAAGTTAGGGGAAGTATTGTAAGGGGAAGAAGAAAGATGAGAGATCTCTTCTCTGATTGTAGAGATCTTGTCAGTGAAGTGAGTTGCAAAGTCTGAGGCGGTCAAGTTAGTAGGTGGAGGAGGAACAGCAGGGTGGAGAAGAGAGTTAAATGTGTGAAATAGTCGTTTGGGTTCGCGGGGGAGTGTGGTTATGAGGGTATTAAAGTGATTAACTTTTGCAGAGGAAAGAGCTAAGCGGTATGAGCTCAGCATAAATTTATAGTGGCATTTATGGTATGTAGGTAGTAAAATATTGCATGGATTGGAAGTGACAACACTGGAGTATTAATAATTGGAAGTACCTGTTCTATTTCAAATTTTTATATAGAGAAATAAACAATTGAGGTGATGGCATGGTTACCTGTGTTGTATCTACTTAGCACGTAACCCAATACATCATACAAGACTTTTATGCGGCCTGGACTGAATGAATACAGATTGCATTATTTTCTTTCTGTACTAATATTGACAAGATTTACTGTCCAGGAGGCTGATGTCATCTACTGCAACCTGGTGAAAGACATCTTTGTAACTCAGTCATAAGGCTGACCATCTCTCTCTTTAGACTTAATATGTTAATTTTCCTTGTAGTTATTTGCATAGCTGCTTGCGTCGTACAATAATTACAACTTTATTCCAAATCGCATTTTCCACTAATTCTCAAATGAACATCCTTTCTATCCCACACCTCACGTAGACATTACTCTAGCAGTAATTGTTATTCACTGAACTACCATTACATGCTCCTTCGGTTGGTGGTCCTAATCATTTTACTGCACATTGACAACTTACAGGTTGAGAGCAATCATTTGTACCTCAATGGTCATTAAAGAACATTCTGTCCCACACCACTCTTATTCTCATACTACTATACGTTCTTCACATATAGGAGTCATTATTGGATATTTTGACAAATCTCATTGGAAAGACACAGACAAGAATACCTTAAAGGATATTTGCCACAATAAAATTAAATTGAATGTTCTAGTAATTATATATTGTATAAACTCACAACACCTTCACTAGGATTGTCTACGTCAGTGGTTCCCAACCTAGTCCTCAAGTACCCCTAACAGTCCAGGATTTAAGGATTACTCAATTATGTCTAAGGTGTTTTGGGGAAAAAAACACTTTAGACAAAACAGAGTAATCCCTAAATCCTGGACTGGGTTGGGAACCCCTGGTCTACATCCTTATAGTATCCACACCCAGGCCCAGGTGACCAAAACCAAAATACACAGCATTCTGCTGACATGTAATGTCCTCATCACATTGTTATTTGTAATCAGGGCCAGCCTGTCCATTAGCCCCCATGGGGACACAGCTCCAGGCAGCCCTGTGACAGCAGTTGCGGATCCGGGGGGGGGGCAAGAAATCCGCCGGTCTCCCTCTCCCCTGCCAGCACATACAGGTGCTAGCCCTGCAATGTGCCTGCGGACCGGAGGGGAGATCAGAGATCTCCCTCCCCGGTCCGCAGGCACTGTGCTGACAGTCGGCAGGGGAGGGAGAGGGAGGAGAGAGGATCCGGGAGCTCTGTCTGCAGCTCCTCCGGGTCCTCCTCTAGCGAGATTTGGAGCGTTGCCGCGGTTACCACGGCAACGCTCCAAATCTCGCGAGAGTGAACTCTAGCCCGGGAGCGCGGGCTAGAGTTCACTGTCTCCACTGAGACCACCAGGGAATCCCCACCGTACCACCAGGGATCGAAATATGTCCCCCCTCCTCCTCCATAAAGGTAAGAAGGGAGGGGGGATATAGAATATTTATTTTAATTAAATAAAAAATAAATACATATATTATAAAAACAAAAAAAGCCCCCTCTACCCTTATCACACACTCTATACACATACACCCCCATACACACACTGCCCCCCATACACACACAACCATACTGCCCCCCCATACACACACACACATACTGCCCCCATACACA
>OW240914.1:307021172-307139138 GCA_933207985.1 Pelobates cultripes
CCAACCAGCTTTATGCCAACCTGCTCCAAACCAGCCTAACCTATGCTTCTATCCTGCTTTACCCAGCCAACCAGCTTTATACCAACCTTCTCCAAACTAGCCTAACCTGCGCTTCTATCCTGCTTTATCCATCCAACCAGCTTTATACCAACCCACATAACACCAAACTGGACTTTGCCTCTAAGTGATATTGTAAGGTGTTATTTTCATACTCTATCCTCCTTCCAAGAGCAGGCTGATTCACTAAAGTTCTGCTTTACCTATTATCCTGAAACCTTATTGTTCTGCTTTACTTGTCTTACTATTCAACGTATACTTCTATCCATAGGTTCTCTTATTATCTACCTACATCCCGTTTATAATCTATATAGGGCATATTGCCTAAACCTCTGTTTCTCTTATTTTCCTTCTCCCTATAATTTTATTTATAGGATTTACTGTTTCTTTATTATGTCCAAAATCACCTATAAAGCCTCTAAGGTTAACTCTGGCACGGGGCGGCAAAATCAATTTTTGCCTGTGCATCCAATAATCCTTGCACCGGCCCTGTATGCATGATCAGATGAGTGCAGCCATTTTGGTTTCATATATATATATTTGGGAGTCCAGGTCATCTCCCCGATTTTACACCCCTCCCTGTCATAGGTGCCTCATTCCAGGGCCCTATTTAACTTTGACCTGCAGAAAGTCCCAGAAGGAAGCATTTCCCAAGTAAGTTAATTAATCTCATGAGATAAGGCATACGGTTGCTAGAGTAGGACCTGGCAAAAATTGGGTACATTGACGCTGTGGCAGGCTTATACAATGTATGATCATAAGCTGAAACTAAACCGCCATTATTTCTGCCGTAGTTATTTATTTTATTTTATTTTTTTTAAAGCTATTTCATTTTGTCAGCTTTGACGTTAGTGTTTTGTGAGTGAGTAAGTGTGCTGGATCTGTTATATTTATATTATGTTTATATTTTGCACAGTGGTGTATTCTGGTTTTGTCTTTCCCTAGGCATGACAAAACTCGGGCACCCTCCCCCCCCTCCAAACTTCTCTTCCTGACAGACACGCCCTCACTGACATAAAATCACTTACAGATACACAGTCATTGTCACACTGTTTAACCAACACACACTTTCACTAAAACATACACATTCACAGATATAGACACACAGACACATACTCACTGACAAGACACGCATGCATACTCACTGAGTGTCACACACACACACACACACATACTCCCTGATAGATACACATATACACACTCACTGACAGATACACATATACACTCAGTGTCAGACACACACACGCACACACACACACTAACAAACACATACACACACTCTCACTGCCAGACACTCACTAACACACTAACATTTTTTTGTGTTAGTGGATTTTTTTCCCTGCGGTCCATTGGGGCTGGCTGCAGCTCGGTGGGAGGTTACACGGTGATCAGTTCAGGCAGGCGGTCAGGCTGGCAGGTACAGTGGATGCGGGCGGCGAGGGAGCTCTGAGCCTCCTGATCAGCTCCCTCACACATGTCTCAGTGATGCCGGAGTGTCGTCATATTCCTGGCTCCAGCACCACTGCGATGCACACAAGGGAGCTGAGCAGAAGAGAGCTCAATGGAGTGCACTGGCGGATCCAGGGGGGGGGCAATTGCCCCCCCCCCAAGAAATCCGCCGGTCTCCCTCTCCCCTGCCAGGACATGCAGGTGCTAGCCCTGCAATGTGCCTGCGGACCGGAGGGGAGATCAGAGATCTCCCTCCCCGGTCCGCAGGCACTGTGCTGACAGCCGGCAGGGGAGGGAGAGGGAGGACCCGGGAGCTCAGTCTGCAGCTCCTGCGGGTCCTCCTCTCGCGAGATTTGGAGCGTTAGCAACGCTCCAAATCTCGCTAGAGTGAACTCTAGCCCGGGAGCACGGGCTAGAGTTCACTGTAACCACTGGGACCACCAGGGAATCACCACTGGGACCACCAGGGATGAAAATATGTCCCCCCTCCTCCTCAATAAAGGTAAGAAGGGAGGGGGGAAATAGGATATTTGTTTTTTTTAATTAAATAAATAAAGATATATATTATAAAAAAAAGCCCCTCCCCTACCCTTAACACACACACACACACACACACATAGCCCCCATACTGCCCCCCCATACACACATACTGCCCCCCCCATACCCCCCATACACACATACTGCCCCCCGCACACACATACTGCCCATGCCCCTTTACATACACACATACTGCCCCCCATACACACATGCACACTTTACATGCACACATACTGCTACATACTGCCCCCATACACACATACTGCCCCCCATAGAAACACATACTGCCCCCCCATAAACACATACTGCCCCCCCCATAAACACATACTGCCCCATACACACACACTGCCCCCATACACACACACTGCCCCCATACACACACTGCCCCCAAACACACATACTGCCCCCCATACACACACTCTACACACACACACTGCCCCCATACACACACATTGCCCACACTCACACATACACTGCAATACTCACACACACACACACTGCAACTGTTATACACACATACTGTCCCACACATACACTGCATCCCTGACATGCACTGCCGCCCTCACTCACATACTACAACCTTCACACACACACTGTCCCCCTCACACACACACATACTGCACCCCTTACACATTGCACCACTCACACACACCACTGCTCCTATGCCCTACTACAGCCCCATTTCCCAGCAGACCTCAGGTAAGTTGTCAAACTGTTCTTAAACGGTTTGACTAATTACTCTGGGAGGGGGTCCCGGCACTATTGACACCATAACCACTACACTGAGCTGTAGTGGTTATTGTGTGTGGATTATTTCTTTAAATAATCTACAAGTGCCCCTCCTGAGATCAGGCTCTGGATCCGCCACTGTGTGACAGTGGCGGCATTTTGCCGCCCCTGTACCTTTAAGAAATCTGGAGCAGGGCCTGGGCCCTGCTGGTGTGTATAGTGAAGAGGGAGCCCTGATAGTAATCTTACATCCCCAGCACCAGCAGATTCTCTTCTCTCGCGAACCGCGAGAGAGTTGCCATGCGTTGCCATGGCAACACTCTGGCATGCATTGCATGGCAACCTCTGGTAACGCTCTCGCAGCTCGCGAGAGAAGAGTACTTGCTGCTGCTGAGGATGTAAGATTACTATCAGGGCTCCCTCTTCACTGACCTCCAGCTCCACTGGACCACCATGGAACCATGTATCCCCCTCTCCAGCCACAGATCAGAGGCAGGGAGGAGAGAATAAGTGCAGGGACGGGGGAATAAGTTAAAATTTAAAAATTTAAAACTGCTCACCACCACAAATTTACTTATCACCACAAACACACACTGCATGCGCTTCACTAACACAGTCACTGCATCCACTATACACATACACAGCATTCACTGTACACACACACACTGCATCCACTGCACACAGACACACTGCATCCACTACACACACACACTACATCCACTTCATACACACACACACACACTGCATCACTATACACACACACACGGCATCCACTACACACACACACACACTGCATCCACTACACATACAAACACACACACAGTACATCCACTACTCACATATACACACTGCATCACTATACACACACACGGCATCCACTACACACACATACTGCATCCACTACACACACACACACACACACACACTGCATCCACTACACACACACTGCATCCACTACACATACAAACACACACACAGTACATCCACTACTCACATATACACACTGCATCACTATACACACACACGGCATCCACTACACACACATACTGCATCCACAATCCACATGCTGCATCCGCTTCCATACACACGCTCTGCATCCACTATACACACACTGCACCCATTATACACACACACACGCAATGCAATAAACACACACTGCATCCAGTGCTTCCACTACACAAATACACACACTGCACCCAATACACACACTGCATAACATAATGGACGTGCGTGTGTTTTGGTTGCTGTGGTTTTGTTGGAGGGGGAGTAGCATTTCATGCTTGGACCCAGGCAGCACAATGCCTTGAGCGTGCCCTGTTTGTAATCTATACTTTATCTTACATTTTAATTGAACTTTCCTGAATATTTAACCAAAAGGAAGGGTACAGTCATTTCCTATATAAACATATATACATGATGAAGATGGATGGATTCTTTTCATAAGTAAGTTATGTTAATTATACAGCACCTCTCAGCATTATGTGCATGCATCTCTGTTGTATCTCATAGTTGATAAAATGTGACATTCATATAACTTTCACTACTTTACGGAAAACATAAGCTATATTTTAAACAGTAAATGGTCAAGGACAATTTGGCTAGCCTGTTTTGAAGAAGATATAACTGGGCAGCTTTGGTATTGGTTGAGGTCCATTTCACAGGTATGTCACAGTCATTTAGTAAAGTTTAGTTGCTCTTGATAAAATACATTTACATATAGGACTCACATTAACATGAAGCATATATTAGAGAATTATAGAGCCTATAGTAAAGTGAATGAAAATATTATTGAGCCCCGCGGTAATATGAAGTATTCCAGAGCACACAGTAATGTGCATTGTATAGTGTGACATTACAGAGCCCCACAGTAATGGGTGCTGTATATTATTTTATTTATAAAATATTTTACCAGGAAAGATACATTGAGATTTCTTTTAGCATGTCACAAGTTTATTAAAGGACCACTCTAGGCACCCAGACCACTTCAGCTTAATGAAGTGGTCTGGGAGCCAGGTCCAGCTAGGGTTAACCCATTTTTTTATAAACATAGCAGTTTCAGAGAAACTGCTATGTTTATAAATGGGTTAATCCAGCCTCTAAAGCCTCTAGTGGCTGTCTCATTGACAGTCGCTAGAGACGTTTGTGTGCTTCTCACTGTGAAAATCACAGTGAGAAGACGCAAGCGTCCATAGGAAAGCATTATGAATGCTTTCCTATGAGACTGGCTGAATGCGCGCGCAGCTCCTGCCGCGCATGCACATTCAGCCGAAGAGGAGGAGAAGAGGCGGAGAGGAGGAGGAGAGCTCCCCGCCCGGTGCTGGAGAAAGGTGAGTGTTTAACCCCTTCCTCTCCCCAGAGCCCGGCGGGAGGGGGTCCCTGAGGGTGTGGGCACCCTCAGGACACTATATTGCCAGGAAAACTAGTATGTTTTCCTGGCACTATAGTGGTCCTTTAATGTGGGATTGCGGTGCAGATGCAACTTTGCATATACTACATCCCCATAATTAATGATTGGCATCAGCATTTGCTGTACAATCGTTTCCTTTACTGTAGGGTTTAGGCAGGATTTGTTTCTGTACAGGGCACCTAATTTAGGATAAAGTTTAGATGCAAGTTTTTCTATGTGGAGGCCAAAAGATAGATTGGGGTCTAACAACATACCCGAGTATTTGAAAGAGTGAACTGCAGTCAGTGTGCCATTTGAATTTGTTTTGATGGATAGGTGGGAATTGTGTAATTTGTGTAATTTAGGTACTGTTCCGAAGATCATTGTAACAGTTTTGTCAGTGTTTAGGAAAAGTTTGTTTTTTGCGATCCACTTTTCTACCTCTGTAAACTGGTCTTGGAGCACAGCCTCAAGCTCAGGGGCATATTAGCCGCGAGGCAAACAAGGCATTTGCCTTGGGCGGCATTTTTCAGGGGGCGGCAATGCCCAGGGCAAATGCCTAGTTAGCCTCGCGGCTAACAGACATGCCGAGCAGGCGGCGCTGGGCGGGCGAGGGAGCTCTTCCCCGAGCGCTCTGCTCAGCTCCCTCGCACGCCGCCGAGTGAGGCCCGGAGCCGGAATATGACATCACATTGCACAAGGGTGCTGAGCAGAGCGCTCAGGGGAAGAGCTCCCTCGCCCGCCCAGCGCCGCCCGCAGCCACTGGACCCCAGGACCCCAGGGAGAGGAAGAACCCCTCAGCATTCCCAAAGGGGTTAAATAAATAAAAAGTTAGTGTATCTGTTAGTGTGTTTGTGTGTATGTTAGTGTGTGTGTGTGTATGTTGTGTGTGTGTGTGTGTGTGTGTGTGTGTTGTGTGTCTGTGGTGTGTGTGTGTCTGTTAGTGTGTGTGTCTGTGTCTGTTGTGTGTGTCTGTGGTGTCTGTGTGTGTGTTGTGTGTGTGTGTGTGTGGTGTGTGTGTGTGTAAGTGTGTGTGTGTTAGTGTGTGTCTGTTAGTGTGTGTGTGTCTGTTAGTGTGTGTTTGCCTGTTAGTGTGTCTGTTAGTGTGTTTGCTTGTGAGTGTGTGTGTGTGTCTGTTAGTGAGTGAGTGTGTGTCTGTTAGTGAGTGTGTGTTTCTGTTAGCTAGTGAATGCGTATCTGTCAGTGAATGTGTGTGTGTGTGTGTGTGTGTGTGTATTTAGAAGGCAGAGCAGGGGGGAAGGGTTGGGTGGCGGTTGCGCGGGTGGGGGTAGCGCGGGGGGTGCCTGAGTTTTGTCCTGCCTAGGGCAGCACAAAACCAGGATACACCACTGCTCAAGCTGCAGTAGATCGGATTTGCTCGCATAGATTACTGTGTCGTCTGCGTATATGTGTACATTTGAGGATTTGCAGACATTAGGCAGATCATTTATAAATAATGTAAATAGTAGGGGGCTGAGAATGGAACCTTGGGGAACACCACACTGGGAGAGGGAGGGAGTCACTGTCAGAAATGGACACATATTGCGAGTGATTCAATACATACGATCAAAACCAGGTTAGTGGACAATCACCAATACCAGAGTTTTTGAGCTTGTGTAGTAGAATGTTGTGGTCTACTGTGTCAAAGGCATTTACAATATTAAGGAAAATGGCTTCAGTTAGGTCTCCTTGTTCCATGCCAGTTTGGATGTCATTGCAAACTTTTAAGAGGGCAGTTGTAGTGGAGGGATTCTGGCGAAAGCCCCATTGTTCAGGGGTCAGATAGTTTGATTGTTGGTAGTATTCTCATAGTTGCGTATGGACAAATTTTTCTAAGATTTTTGACAGTATCGGGAGATGGCATTATAGATCCCCATAGTAATATGAGCAGGGCTGGATTAAGAGCCTGTTAGGCCTGGTGCTGAAAATTATGATGGGCCAAACTACAGAATCTTATCAACAGAACACAGTAAAACAGCCATATCTCCCAAGTGTCTTGTATCTGGTGGAGGTGGTGCCAATGCAAACGCTCAGGGTGCATATATAAGAATATACATACCGTATGATAAGCTTTTATCTGTCAACTAAATTCATACAAATTCATAATGTGCATTGTGTATAGGGTATCATACTACCCTGCTGTAATGTGCAGTGTGCTACCCTGCTGTAATGTGCAGTGTGTGTGTTACTACAGAAAACCCCCTACAGTAGAGTTACTACAGAGACCCACAGTAATGTGCAGTGTGTATAGGGTATCATACTACCCTGCTGTAATGTGCAGTTTGCTACCCTGCTGTAAAGTGCAGTGTGCTACCCTGCTGTAATGTGCAGTGTGTGTGAGTTACTACAGAGTCCCACAGTAATGTGCAGTGTGTATAGGGTATCATACTACCCTGCTGTAATGTGCAGTGTGTGTGAGTTATTACAGAAAAACCCACAGTAATGTAATATGTGCATAAGGGTATTAAAGCGCCTCATCGTAATGTACATTGTATACGATTGATTACAGAGCCCCACAGTAATGTGCATAGAGTATACGTGTATTACAGTGCTGCATATTAACATGCAGTGTGTATGAGTGAATTACACAGCCCCACAATAATGTGAGTTGTTGTGTATGATGGGAATTGTCGAGTCCCACAGTAATGTGCAGTGGACATTGCATATTTTGAAAGACACCACAAAGGGTTGAGGGAGGAAGAAAGGATGTTATAAAGTAAAATAAAATTAATAATATATATATATTTATAATGCTAACATATGAAAGTCATTGTTCAGTGGTGCATATCGTTATTATCTGAGCTTACTACCAGTGCCACAAATTCTTATCTTGGGTTCTGTACTTGCAAGTTCATGACGTTTCCATTTGAACACTAATTTAAATGTAAGAAGATGAAAATAATAATAAAATAGTAAGAATAGTTCAGCAATCAGTAATAATAAAGTCCTGTTTTCATTTTATAACAGATGCTCCTTAGGTTGGTTTTCAGATTCAGCCACTAACCATTCAAACATAAATATCTTGGAAATGTATGTAGTGTATCCTAGGAACACATATAATTTGTATTTGATAGTTTACAATCTCTTGGGCCAGTTGTGGAAATCCTTAATTAAGTAATAGCAGAAGGACAAAGCTTTTTCCAAACCATTGCTGATCAAGTGGGGGAGTAGTTATTTTCAAGTGATCTCGAGGCTCCTTCAGTACAGCATGCAGTTTTATATCCTTTACTTTTTGCCTTTATTAAATAAAGCTCCTCTAGTGCAATAAGCACATGTGAAATATGATACATTAATTCCCATGTCTGGAATGGAAAATATGTTTCATTCAAGTGAATGAACGAAGTGAAACAAAGATATGAGGAACCAGACAATAAATACCTTAAAGGCTTACTCCATCAAAAAAAAAATAGCCTTTTCATAAAATATCGTTTTTGGTTATAGAAAAAATGTAAATAAAGTTGAAAACTTACCTTTTTTTCCAGTATCGAGGCCAAGTTCTATATGCACACCAATCCTTCCCTGATGACGTAATTTTCCCTTTGATTGCTAAAAGCAGGACATGGGGACATGAGTTGCTTGAGTGGGGAGTGGACTTGCTGCCTGATTGGACGCTTGTTGCCAAAATGCTGTGTGTGCTGATGTCAGACATCCAATACGCACAGAATTCACATTAGCCACCTGCTTGTCTCAGGATAGTTAATGAGGGGCTAATAATGCTGGCGGTGTTGGAGTTACACCTCTGGCAGCAGAGGAGTTATCTCTGTATTTGCAGCATTTTACATACAGACTCCAAGCACCATGACCATTTCAAATCACTAAAGTGATTGTGGTTCTTGACCTTACCCTTTTACTAGAAATTAGGATATTCACTAAACTGTGAACTGCACAACTGGAGGTAAATCACTGAATTTCCCAAAATCTCAATACATTATTCACTAAATGAAATCTGGCTGGAAAATTGGAGATTAGCCCCAAATTATCAACAATTCAGAACAATGTAAGGTCCAAATTGTTATTAAAATGGTCCAAATTTACTACAAACATTTAATTTTAGTGAATTTAAAACAGAATTTCAGATTTTAGGGTAAAATAGCTAAGCTCTGACTATAGCTGAGAAGGACATTTTTTCCATGTTAGCTCCCTTTGCCTAAATTGTGCAATATGTGTTTAGAAATATGACCAGACTGTTCAAATACACAATTAGAGCTTAAAGGAACACTCCAGACACATAGAACACTCCAGCTTCATGAAGTGATTTATGTGGCTAGTCTGGCTCATTTGTCATAGTTTATAAAAGTGCCTAATATAAATTAGCACTTCAATAATTTGGGGCAGAACTCCCCCCCCCCCCACTCCATCCTTGGCTTTCACTCAAACAGCCAGGCAGAGGCAGCTTTCTAGTTAGGTGGTTTAGGCGGCTGCCTAAGGCCTCGCAACCGCCTAATCCACCTCAAGGCAGACTGTGGCAGGTCCTCGGTCAGTGAGGACCAGTGGCTTACTCAGTATGCCACCGGGTGCGAGGCCCCTCCATGCTGTCTGCCCGGGACAAGAGTACCCATGGCCGCTGGTCTGCAGCTCTACAGGTTACCACAGCAACGCTCTGACTAAGTCTCGCCAGATACATGGTCTGCAGTTCTGCAGGTTACCACAGCAACGCTCTGACTAAGTCTCGCCAGATTCATG
Source organism: Pelobates cultripes (assembly GCA_933207985.1). NCBI lineage: Eukaryota > Metazoa > Chordata > Amphibia > Anura > Pelobatidae > Pelobates > Pelobates cultripes. Next base: position 307,031,014 of record OW240914.1, read on the forward strand.
GTCTGCAGACCGGATATCCTGCCCACCAGACCGCCAGGGAGCCCATATTGGACCACCAGGGAACCCACACTGGATCACCATGGAGAAAAAAAGGTATTTAATCACCCCCCTCCCACCTTCAGCCCCCTTAGTCCCAGTATATATATATGAGAGCTGTCCTGCATTCTCTACAGAGCTAACAAGATACTCCCACAGCAAAGGCCATAACCAGGGCAAAGGCTGCAGGTACCCAAAGAGGTCCAGGGAAGTGTAAAAACATGCTAAAATGGTTTGACAGTGAACTACTGACACCGTACCCAATACAGCAATCTGCAGTGGTTATGGTGCTTGGACTATTCCTTAACCCTATCTATGTAAATATCTAAATTCCATGAACAAACTGCATTGGAAATGGCATAAAGTTTAACCATTGGAAGCAAAATTAAGGATTATAGTTTACCTGCTTTTTTATTGTAGAATGAACGTAAATGGGTATCTTTCACTCCAAAAAGGGTGAATAAATAAAGTAATAAGACAAAGAAATAACTTTATTCGTTATTTGAAACAAAACAAAAAAAGAGAATGCTGACTGAAAAGATCAACACTACGCAAAAATATACACTATTTAGATATGGTAAAGTGAATGTGTCTGGAAACAAATTCTAAAAATGCTCAAAGGGACACTGCCCAAATACAAAATAAATACAAATATCTGTTTAGTAGATATACTACAAATGAAAACTTGCATGCATTTAATTGAGCATTTTATCACTGCGGTATAATCTAAAAACAGCTTGCAAAACATGCAGTTCTCTTGTCTGTAGCCTTTGCAAGCCCTCCTCTTCTAACCCCGCCGAGACTTTCAATGGGTGTCGCATCACAGATATTTCAATGCAGCTCAATGAGAAGTCTTTGCAATGCTGGTGCTCTGGGCAATTGCCGACTCTTGAGTTTAGTTCGACTGAGCTTAACAACCAGAAAGTAATAGGGCCTTATTACTGCTTGAAAGCCATCGGGTATAACAAGGTTAAATGATAAAAGTGTCAATTTCTATTGAAATCTGCACTTTTTGCAAAAAGAAAAAAATAGGACTCACTTGCTTTTGAGAAAGCTAAAGTGCTTAAAAGGAGTTAAACATGATCGACACAGGGCACGTTATTCACTGATATATTATTTTATCCAAGAGAGGTTCTGTAATTAAATCAATGTATTGGTTCCTCATTTATTTGCCTAACCCTATTGAGACTGTATTCTTAATCTGTTGGTAAATTGGCATACCATTAACAGATGCACCGATATAAATGCTTTTTTGTTCTTTTTAGCAAATGCCAAATACCTTAATATTTGAGAGTATATCAATGAAATTAAAGAGTGACAGTGAGCAGAGGATCTTACTGTAAAAGTAAACTGTGTAGCAGTTATACAAACAAGAACAATAAAGTATACACACTATGCAAAATTATATGAAAATCATATATTAGGGAGAGATACCAGGTGTACCTCACTAACACCTAAATCACATATAATTAAAAAGACAAAGTGGAAACACCTCCCAAATACGTGATAATATAAGAACAAATTCAAATAACCTGAGATATAGGTTGTAATTCATAAACGGAATCTGTATAGAAAATTAAAAAACTAACATAGCGTAATACAGTACTAAATAGGTGAGTGATATATTAGTGGCAATAAGTGCACTCACAAACAAAATATGAAATCAGGCTTCTCACCCTCCCAAAGGGTAGCAATCTTTATGAGTAGACAATCCTCCGTGGGGTATATAAAAGAATAAGAAACAAATATAGTGAAGCATGTCATTAAATTACAAAATAGTATTTATTGGTCTCACTTACAAGTGAAGAAAAATAGCAGGCATATCTCCAAATAACATGGAACTCCCAGAACGGTGTAGAAAAGGGTCCAATAGAAGATCCAATGAAACAGGCAGGATACAATTAAAATGAAATAAAAAAATAATACATAAAATAAAAATAAAAACTACATACAGAATATAAAATCAAATAGCAGCATACATAAACTCAAAGTATCTATCCAACGCGTTTCGTCCGACAAAAAAGGGACTTCCTCAGGGATATAAATGTGATGACACTTCCAAGTATATATAGGGCGATATCCACAATCAGACAGAAAACAATACAGGATAGTGAGCGAAAGGACAAGACACTAAATCCAAATAGGAAAAAGTGCTGGTCTGTGCTCACAACCTGTGTACCGCACAGAGACTCCAGGGGTCTCCAGGGGCTTAACCCCAATTAAATGAAAAAATAGACAGAAATAAATGCTACAAGGTCCCAAAAGAAAAACAGAATTGAGACCTTAAGCATCACCTGGATATATGTATAGCATGTAGGAGTAAGCCAAGTATGTAAGTGTGTATCAACCCTAGAGGTCAAAGAGATCATAAAGAGCAAAAGGCAAAAATAGTGAAAAAATAAAACATAAATAGTAATAAACTAAAGTATATACAGAGAACTCGTGCCACTAAATCTCATTAAAAGAGAGTAAACAGGAAAAGAACACCCTGTCAGTTAACAGATGATACTCCATGCAAAATAAAGCTTTAATAGGAAAAACGGGCTAGATTGTGAGTATCAATCCTGATAGTGTGTCTATTCACCTCTCATCCAAATAGCTGGCTAGGAAGCCCCAGAGAATACTGAGACTAAGTCTTAGTATAACATAATAACAAAATATCAAACTAATAAATCCAGGGGGGGCCCCCCCTTTTTTGGATCAAATCCTACAGCCAAAAAATCGACTAGAGGAAAAAAGTCCCAAGATCCCAGGACCAAAAGGTATATATAGCGTCCTATATGCCAGAAAGAGGACGAAAATAAATAGTAAGATAGCAGGGAGGAGGAGTAAGGAGTAGAGAAATCAGTTCAAAATGAGCTGATAATATCGATTATAAAGCCTCTCTCCCTGGTAAACTGACTAGATAGATAAAGTGGTAGAGAAAAGGGAATTGCAATCAAGGGAAAAACAAAATATTAGTCATAATAGTAATAATCAATAAATTATACTGTAGAGCATAATTAGATACCCCATTCCCATTAAAAATAAAGAAAATAATGCGATAGAAACGCCCGACGCGCGTTTCGGTGCTTGTATGCTGCACCTTCGTCAGGGACCAACACGATAGTGATCAAACCTTGCCTTAAATACATATAGCGCCCAAAATTGAGTAGGTACCTGCAACCAATGGTTATCCGTCTATGGTGCCCGTTCCAGGTGATGCTGACAATTAGTCACGTGGTTCAATATGGGCGTACTCAGATGACGTCACTCACCCACGTGATCGCGGGCTCGGCGTCTCTGATTGTTAATGACTAATATGTAAGCCACTCCCCGTATTCATCCTGAATTCGAAAAACCCGGGTGTCCGGCGTCTGGCTGGCGTGCGTTTCCACTTTGTCTTTTTAATTATATGTGTAGCAGTTATGTCATAAAAAAGAGAATACAATATAACATCTTAAACATTTGTATACATTTGTATTCCTTTAAAAAGTTATGTCAAACCAGTGATATTTAACTTGATAGTATAACTTAATCCTCTGTCCATTGAAAAAATTACATAGAATTAACTAATTATTCAGGTATAAGTAACTAATAACAATGCGTAGCCAATCTGTCCTAAAGTAAGTTTTTTAAGTTTAATATGATCAGTCTTTTTAGTCAGCTTTCTTCATTCTTTTTTATTTTTTTTAAATAATGAACAGAGTTTTGTTTTTTTTTACTATAAATTTCCTGTAATGGTTCACATAATAACAAGACAATGGAAAAATATACACAGCAAAGTGTAACAGCAGACAACCTATTCCAAAATTGTCCAGGCATCACTTGCATACATATATGTAATTTGAAACTCGGCGAGGTTAGTGTTCTAGAATGTTACGGCAGAGTGTCACAGGTACATAAAACCATGGAAATCATAAAACAGAATTGTACCCCATGCATTAGTGTGTGTGTGTATATATATATATATATATATATATATATACACTTTACAGCTAACATATGTTTGTCAAAGCACACCATGCCTGTCAAGGAAAACGAATGAAAGAAAATAAAATATAATAGGAGATCGGAGACAAACAGCCCATATATGTGAGCAGACTTTTGTAAATACTCCGTCCGTGGTCACCAAGTATCTCTAAGTTTCTGTCAGTTGGTTGATACTGATGTCAGTAGTTCTTCCATCAATCTAATGTGCTCTACTGTTTGTATCCGATCGTTAAGGGTAGGGGGAGCAGAATGTTTCCAAAATAAATACTGAATGTATTAGTCTTTGTCATATTATTTATATCTATTCACTCATTTAGAGTGAAATGTACACTGTGGTGAAAGTGACCTCGCCACTGGTTTTTGGAGGGGCTTGTTTGTCAGCCTCCTGCCCTGCGACTATGGCCCTGGGATGTATTGCCCTTCTAGGACCTGATTTGGGCATAATGGATTTTTAGAATGCTGTTTCTGGCCCTTTAATTCCCAGAGAAAGGATTTGTACTTTTAAACTGGCACTTCGGATGCAGTCGAAATGCCGAAGTCGTCAAAGTGGCCGCCATTCGAAAAAAAACGAACACGTGGCGGCGGCCATTCTAACTAATTCGAACGCGGTCAGTCAAATCTATGGAACAGTTTTCGGCTACCCAATTGCACAAACACCGCTTACCCGTACCTTCTACTCTACTTCGACACTGCGGCTGGAGACTAAGTCCCGTTCGAAGATTTGAATGCTCGTTCGAATGGGACTTAGTCATTTTCTCAGTGTAAAATAGACCGACCGCACAGCCCAAATCCATGGAACTGTTTTGGGCATGAAAATGTGCCTGCAGTTGGTCATAAAAGGACCTCAACCTAACTTTTTAACCTCTGGACGGATTCATGTGATTTTTTACATATGTTGCTCCCCAAGTTATGCTGATCACAGAAATATAAGTTTTATTCGTATGTGATGTAAAATCAGGGAGTTATAAAAATGTATAAAAAGTATGATTTTTCAGCTTGGAGATAATTGAGTAGATACAGAAACTCAATTATCTCCCAAGCAGAGGGGAGGAGATGCATGGGAGTGTTTGTATTGTATACTACGTGTTTATTGGTTGTTCTGTAAAACCCTGTGGGCGGTCCTGTATGTGTTAAACCTGCATAAAAGAAACACAGTTCTTCTTCACCCTCAATCTAGAGTCCTGTCTCTTATTGGGGGAATTACTATATCACTACAAGGGATTGCTATGCTCTGCCTGCTCCCTTGGATAATCACTTCTAAGCTCTTGTAAGAGCTTGTTCCTGCTTCCCTCTCTTGGAAGAGAGGATTACCCACTGGAACCTGGAGCCTTGTTGGAGGTCGAGGGTGGGAAGGAGACGGCGAAACCCCAACCAAACTGCGGCAGTTTGTGGGGTCTGCAGTGGTTATGGTGTGTGCTGGAGTGCTTGGAGCCCTCAGGAAGCGCTAGGAGCATCCTTCAACGGAGGTACCCAGTCGGGTGCCAGGTGATCTGTTACATACACATTTACTTTGTGGTTTACAGTATATAATCTGCTGGGATTCAAATTTAGGGAGAGGATGGTTCCAGACCTTCTGAGCACTCCTTTTAATTATGCCATGCTATGTGTATGGTAGGCAATATTCGTATAAATAACACAAGACACACAATAACCACAGACAACGTTTAATTACTTTTCGATGGGCTTGGCCGTAGTGTTTATTCAAAGCTCAAGGGGCGTACAACCATAACTTTGTAACCATAACCATGTAACATATGATTCACCAACTTTCAAAACTTTTAACTTTATTAACCACCAAATAGCCAGTCAGTCATAACTAACCTGACCGCCTTTTATTTAAAACCATTTACTACCATATTCTTCCTCAGAACTTGACCCTGAGGATGACTTTTGCCCCAATGCTTCATAACACCATGACAATACAATTAAATAAAAGTAAAGGGAGGGAGGGTGGGGTCCGTCCGCACCGTTCCTGCTTCAGTCCACTCTGACTTGTGCTGCTTCCTTTTATACTGTTCCAGTTTCCCGCTCTTTTTCTGCTTGCAAATTTCAACCAATCCCAGGCCAGCTCCAGCCCCCCATAAACATCTGTGTCATCAATTCTACCCAGATACCTGTCTAACTGACCAACTGCCACAAGATGTAAAATTCCTCACATTCAAATCCTAGACAAAACAGATTAACTCCTTCATTGCCCCCAAACATATATGCCACAGTGCTTATTGCCTCTTGCTTCTTATTTGCAGTGAATAGAATTAAAAAATGTTTAAAAAAATAACTGCAGTTGTAGCCAAGACAAAAACCATTGATTTATAATAAATACAGTTGTGGGACTCAGCAGGGCCGTCTTTAATATTGATTGGACCCTGGGCAAGCATTTGCTTGGGGCCCCTGGTCTCTGCTCCCCTCACCATTCCCTGGCATGCAATCATGCCCTCCACCCCAATGCAGTGGCGGAACTAAAGTAGAAAGAGCCCTGGTGCAGGAAAAACTTGAGCCCACCAATCTCAAGCTTGGCCAAAAGGTAGATCCCTATCTGTCGTGCAACTCAAATAATGCTTTGACAACTGGGGCTCTACCATTTTCCCATGCTTGCATGGTTCTATGTAGTACTGAGCTGGGCTTGTGTGTTTGAATGTAAGCATGTTTTTGCATGGATTATGTTTGTGTGAATGGGGTGTGTTTGTATCTAGTGTTGAAGTTTGAATTCAAGCACGCATTTATGTGTAGTGTTGGTTTTTGAATGTAGTGGTGAGTTTATATATACTTTTGGTGTTTAAAACAGAGGTGTGTTTGTATGTAGTTTTGACATTTATATGCAGTCTTGGTGTTGAATTATATATATGCACATATAAAAAATACACAGTTACACACACACACACTGTGAAGCACATACACACAAATGCACGTACACACACTGAAACACATGCAGATACAGACACATTGACCGACACAGATACAGACACACCAATACACATACAGACAAACAGATACACAATCTGACACACATGCAGATGCTCAGACGCATATATACACATTGACACATATACTGTCAGACATACTGACACAGACACTGACAGTTAATGAATTTATGTGTGTCAGTATGTCTGTCAATGTCTGTGTGTCAGTATGTCTGACAGTGTATACTGACAAACAGAGATACATACACTGATAGACATACTGACACGCACAGATATGTACACTAACAGACATACTGACACACACACACAGACACACACATAGGCACATATACTGACAGACTGTCACGTATTCATCCGCTTATAGAAATGTGGTTAATGACATTTACTGTCCACACAGGAAAAGTTGTGCCGAGCAGCAACCTAATCCACAGAAGGGTTAATGCTGAGTAATTGTGCAAATGAAACCTGGTGTCATGTATTCATCCGCTTAGAGAAAAGTGATTAATGACATTTACTGTCCACACAGGAAAAGTTGTGCCGAGCAGCAACCTAATCCACAGAAGGGTTAATGCTGAGCAGCAATTATGCAAATGAAACCTGGTAACTGACTTTGGGGTCAAAGGCCGGTTACAGCCTATCAGAACTAAAGGAGGGGTATTTAGGCCCAGTTCTCAGCCTGCTCAGTGCCCTGTCGTGGTTTCCCTTGTGGTTGTACGAGAGCGCGTTCCTGTTTATAGTTTTCTACCTAGTTTTTGACTTTGGCTTTGTTTATTGACTTCTCTATATTCTGGTATCCTGACTCCTGGCTTTCCTCATCGTGGTGTCCCTTTCTGTGTTCCCTGACCTCGGCTAGTATTTTTGACTATTCTTTGTACGTTAAATCCGGCCATTCTAAGGACCAGTAATACGTTACTTATTTGTCATCCGTGCTGTACAGTTCTACGTGCTGGATCAAACAGTAATCCTGACACAGACATACTGTCACATACACTAACAGACACAAACAGACATACACACAGACATACTGACACACAAACTTACAGACATACTGACACACACACAGGCATACTGACACACACATGTACAATTTAAATTTTTTTAAACCCACCCTCCAGTTTCCTACCTTTTTCTGGAGGGTTGCTTCCCTGGGATCCAGTGTGGTGCCTGAGGCTGATGGGAGTGAGGAGCCCCCATCCTCACTGCCTGCTCCTCCCTCCCGCACGGCTTCTCTCTCTCTGTGGGAGGAAGTGACTCACAGCTGTCACTTCCTCCCAGCCGGCTGCCGAAAAGCATGGGACCTGGTCGTACTGTTAAAGGGCCACAGCACCTGACCTGGCCCCTGCTAAAATGAGCCCAGCAGGGGGCAGTAAGGGCATGGGCCATCTGGTGGGCCTCCTTAGTGTGCAGTCCCCAGCTCCACCAGCGGGCCCATAGGAATGGAGGGGGAATAAATAGATCAGGGCATCGGGGCACAGCAGAGTGCAGCGGGGCACACGGGGCAGCTGCCTTGGGCCCCCACAAGTAAATGGGACGGGCAGCTGCCCTGTTTGCCCCGAGTTAAAGAGGGCCCTGATGGGACTTGGTTTTCATTCATTTACATCCCCATTTACCTTTATTGCAAATTCATTTCACTGCATTGGCTTCATTCAGTTTCTATGCATCTGGCAGAGGGACTGTGAAAGCCCACTCTTTTCATCCTTTCCTTTACAGTATTATGTGGACACTCACTAATTTTCAATTGTCAATTTTTTACACTCCTTGCCCACACAATGGAGGAATTGTTAGCCAATACAATGGTCAGCCACAACAGTAAATCCACCTGCCTAATATCATGTTCAAATTGAAAAGTACACTGTGGAAACAACTTTATATTTCCACATGTGGCCCTCATTGACCCACACATTTCTATTGGACCAGTGAATTGTTTTAGCCACCTTTAAAGTCTGGAAATTAATGAGGCATCCTCGGAATTAATTTTATCCTTCCTCTGTGATTCCTATAATAAACAACCCAGATATCCAAAGAGTTTTTTATAATGGTTTAGCAATTTCGTCTTTTACAGACAACCCTATAGAGCATGAGTATCAGTCACATTTCACTAAATGGCACTTTTTACACCAAGTAAAAATTGCTGCCCGAAAGAAGGGTGTCATCTCTAGATTATTTTTGTTACACCCCACTATCCCATTTTCTAAGATCGCTCACCCTACTTTTGTCATATTTAGAACCTAGACTTTTTTAGTGCACTCCTATTTCTCACAGGCCCCACCTATGATTTACGATATCTTGCAGTCAAGCCAGGCCTAACCTTAGCACAATTTTTTTTTTTTTTATATATAAATTGCAAAGTGAAGTAAAGTAAACAATACGTAGGGAACATATAAACTAGATGGGTTAGAGTACTAGTCTTGTGTTATAGATGAGTGGGAGAAACACATGCTGAGTGGCTAAATGTGCTTGGAGTCTCAGTGACGCTAAGGAGGCTAACTAGTATAATTTGCAATAGGGAACTATTTGTTATCATTGGTCCAGTTAGTCAAGAGAGCCCCGAACCACAGGGGTAGGGGTTGAGGGGGGAATGGGCTGCATGCCACCATGCCTTTCATAGGCTATATGTAACTAGAAAATATCATACATGATATTATGAAATAAACAGATACATGAAATTAACAATTAGAAATAAACATCAAGAACAAGTACAAAATAAAAATTATAAGGAACATATAGAAAGCAGGCTTGTATGTAAAGAGAGCCTGCAACTTTCACCCAGTATGCTGTCCCAGCCTTGGGACAAAGGACCACATTTTGGGGATTCCAGGAGCAGGAAGGCCCAGCTGAGGTCAGAGGAGTTCAGTTTTGTCACTGTGGTGAGGAACACTGTAATTTATGCTGCGGAAGTGAATCTGTAAAATGTGCCATTCTTTTGGACAGTCAGTTCTGTCGAAGCAGACCAACAGTAGGGTAAACCAACGTTACGTAATAGTAGGGATGCAGGGCTCATGGATTTCCACCAGTGTAGAGTGAGATGGTTATAGAAAGAAATGTGGTGTGACTCAAAGGTGAAAAGTGGTGTGACTCAAAGGTGAAAAGTTTTCCCTCTTAAGGGCAGACATCAGGTGACTTTTGTCTAGCAGAGACCGATATCAGACAATAACATCCCTAAGGGCAGATATGGATGCCATAGTTGATTTATTTATTCTATATACACCATCAAGTGTCAGAGTTTTGGCTTGCTTGGGTGAAAGTATGGAGGCGACCAGTCTCCCTAAAAAGTCACAATTGTCCTAATATCCATTTCGTGTCATTGTCTTATCTGCTTGTTTCTTTAATAAACTTCTTCTTTATTAAAATTGCTTTATCATAAGATATTGTGTTTGTGCCATCATATGGCACTTTAAGAGAATCACATTTTATATAATTTCTAAAGCTATATTGATTAATTTATTGTCTGGCTAACCTGGGCTTTTAGGGTACAGGTGGTTTTCATTCAGAGTTGAGTACAAAACATTTAAATAGGTTGTGTATCCAGCAATATCTTGGTCAGCATAGCACAAATCTCTTGTAATATCATATGCATCAATGCATCAGGGATTATCACATTAATACCGGTAAATTACCATGCATGTGCAGTGGTTGCTGTGAGGGAAAGCAGAGGAACTGACTTCTCCTGCTCATTGTCTGTCTGTCAATCCTTGACATACATTGACTAGCAGGAGAGGAAAGACATCTTTTTTTATGACATTTCTCAAAATATGTACATGTTTATTCAATTCTGCTAGCACAATATATTGATTTACTGTTGTCAGGTTACAAACATATAATTGGTAGACAACTTACTTTGAAGAAGAAATTTCATATTTGTGTCTTCAAACAACTCCAGTAAGACATTCTGAACTTGCAGATTGAAGTCAAGTAAGCGTACATTTAACCAGGCTGTAAATCCATTTATCCTTGTTTGTGTGGACATTGTGCTCTTCTTGAAAATTATCTGTTTTATCTAGATGCACTGTAAATACATTAACAAATATTTTTATTGCAATAGCATTGCATTGCTTAATAACTTGATTCAATTATGTGATTAGCAGCTAATATGTGTTGTTCGGACACCAAAACAACTTTAGCTTAAAGGGACACTATAGTCACCCAGACCACTTCAGCTCAATGAAGTGGTCTGGGTGCCAGGTCCCTCAGGTTTTAACCCTTCAGAGGCAAACATAGCAGTTTCAGGGAAACTGCTATGTTTACATTTGGGGTTAATCCAGCCTCTAGTGGTTGTCTTCCGGACAGCCACTAGAGGCGCATCTGTAATGCTGGAAGCACATTTCGCCTCCATCACACAGAGCGTCCATAGGAAAGCATTGAGAAATGCTTTCCTATGGACACTTTGAATGCGCGTGCGGCACTTGCCGCGTATGCGCATTTGGCTATGCTGACGTCGGACGGGGGAGCTGATGTTGCCGGGGGAGCTGACGTCGGACGGGGGAGTTGACGTCGCCGGGGGAGCTGACGTCGGCAGGGGAGGAGAGGTCATCAGTGCCGAGGGAGCCTGGAGCTGGATTAAGGTAAGTTGCTGAAGGGGGTTTAACCCCATCTGCGCCACGGGAGGGGGACCCTGAGGGTGGGGGCACCCTCAGGGCACTATAGTGTCAGGAAAACCGCTTTGTTTTCACTATAGTGATCCTTTAATGAAGACATTTTGGTGTATAGATCGTGCCTCTTCAGTCTCACTGCTCAATTCTCTACCATTTGGGAGTTAAATCACTTTGTTTATGCAGTCCTAGTCCCACCTCCCTGCATGTGACTTACAAAGCCTTCCTAAACAACTGTAAAGAGTCAACTCATGTTTAAACTTCCTGTTTCATTTAAAAATTCTGTTTAATTTTGAATGTATTATCTCCTCCTGTGTAGTTGCCTGTTATAGCCTACAGGAGCCTCTTGTGTGTGTGATTAAAATGCAATTAACAGAGCAGGAGATAAAAATCTTCAAATGCAAGTTAACATCTGATGGTAAATGAAACTATTTTGTTTTCATGCAGGTTGTGTGAGTCACAGACATGGGTAGTGTGGCTAGGGCTGCATAAACAGAAAGAAAAGTGACTTAACTCCTAAATAGCAGAGAATTGAGCAGTGCGACTACAGGGGCATGATCTATACACCAAAAATGCTTAATTCAGCTAAAGTTGATTTGATGACTATAGTGTCCCTTTAAGTTAATGTCTCCAGGCCGTCTACTACATCCAGGGGTATATGCTTCAGAGGCAGTAGTGATGATGCAACTGTTGCAGGGGTTGAATGTTACTTTGGAATAGTGGTTATAATATCCATGATGAGGGTGATTTGCCCTACACACATTTATTCTGTCAACAGCCAGTGGATGGATATTTTATTTCTTTGTAAAAAATGTTGCAGCTATTTAAGTCATTCTGAATTCTCCGGGTTTAAATTGCACACTGTCTTTGGATAAACAAATATTAAAAAGAAACTGGATTTTCCATTTGAAAGTATTAGATGCCTACAGCATATGTATGTTCACATTTTCCAAATGAAAAGCACCAAATGACAGCATATTCTTACCTAGTGATTGAAATCAAACATATGATTTCTAACCAAGTGATAAGTTTGACTCATGCAGTCACAGCAAAGAAAAAAAGCTTCATGTGAGATTGTGCATTTTCAAATGTCAAAAGGCATTTCCTAAAGCTATGACCCACTGCAGCTGATCAAAGATTATCACAGGGCCACTGGATGACCAATTATGAAATAAGAAAAATGTAAAGAGACAGAAAATCTTCAAAAGGGATTTGTACTCATGTTTTCGTCAATGATTCCCGTAAGACCAATGTGACCTGAACCCCAAGACTCCTACCAAACTAGGTTTATCACAACCTGTAACAAACCCACACTGCTCATAGATAGAAACATAGAATGTGACGGCAGATTAGAGCCACTCGGCCCATCTAGTCTGCCCAATTTTCTAAATACTTTCCTTAGTCCCTGGCCTTATCTTATAGTTAGGATAGCCTTATGCCTATCCCACGCATGCTTAAACTCTATCACTGTGTTAACCTCTACCACTTCAGCTGGAAGGCTATTCCATGCATCCACTACCCTCTCTGTAAAGTAATACTTCCTGAAATTATTTTTAAATGCTAATAATGCTAATAAAATATGTATACACAAAAAAAAACTGAAATGTTCTGTATATTAAAGAAGCACAACATATGATAGCCCCAAATATTTGCCAGGGAGAGCAAGTGCGTTGGCCTTCACTCCAAAACAAATTTATTAGGACTAGCCGTTAGGGGGCTCCACAAATCAAATTTCCACCTTTATCCTTAACTCTATATGTAGTGGGGGAAGGATAATTACTTAGGATAGGAACAACAACATCCCCCACCCCATTTTCATCTCCCCTGTACAATAAGAGGTTAATATATTTAAGGAGGAGCACGGGGGTACCTATAAATCTAAAGATACATTTTAAATTAACAGATGATGTCCATCCAAACGTACTCTTTATACTAGGTCCAGACATTTCCCAAATTTCTTTCTTTTAATACTGTGACACCACCATCACTATAGGACATGGTGCTACTTCATCCATGAGTGTCCTGGCTCTAATATCATCACATTCAACCAAAAAAAGAACAAACTCCACTAAAGGGCTCATTAACCCTTCGAATGCCAAAGATGTGCCCAATGCATCCCTTTGTAAAGTGCTGATTATGCATATTTCACTCACAAGGGTTGGAGGTTTGTTGTAATTTTGACAAAAAGCAGCATATTTGCCAATCATACAATCTCAGCTTAATTGGTGATCTTATTTAATACAAGTAATTTACAATTAATATTTCAAATTACTCTCACGTCCCCAAAACTCACTGTTCAGTGAATAGACTTGTTTACAAAAAATGTGAATTGTCCAGAATTTAAAGATAATTTAAAATTTAAATAAGCCAAACTGAAAATATAGCTGACTTATAGCTAAGAATTTTACCAATTCAGACATTTGAGCATAAAATTTCCAATTCATTTTGCATTATCTGTGACAATTCACACTTTTCACTTACAACAATTCACACTTAAGTGAATAGCCATGCATAATATCATAAAACAAACCATACAGAAATTATATAATTACAGTTAGGCACTCCAGCCTTCTATACAGTTTTCTTGAAAATTTGAACAATGCGTATTTTCCTACAAATAGTAAAAATAAATGTACAAACATGAATTTCTTATATTTTTGCAATGTCTAAAAATTTATTTATATGTTGCCGATATTGATAACATTTTCTAATTATTTCCAGAATAAATGGAACTCTATACGTTAACATGGTTACTACAAAGTATTGTAGATTCGCATTCGAAAAACCTTTCGATATACAGCACTATACAATATGTTGCCACTTAAATAAAATATAACAATGTATTATATACCTAATAAAAAAAAAGCAAGTGTAAAACAAACAAGCAATTCATTCAATCCTATCACTAGAAAAATATTTTTTCCAACTACAAATTCTAATTTTACACCTACTTTCCCATAATCATTTGCACTGTTTCCCTGGTTACACCAGAGTACTGTGATGAGAAAACGCATACCTTATGAAATTTTACACGGATCCTGAATTCATTTTTTTTTTCTTTTTTATTTACCCTCCCTTCTTAGCTGATGTAAAGCTCCATGCTTCCACCCAGTGGAGAATTAACGTGAAATCAATTTACGATTCGAGAATTGTTATATTTAATATAAAATAAAAAATAATAAAATGTATTGAAATATGAAATCAGAATAATTTTTGTTTAATATGGTAAAAAAAAAAAAAATTCTGTTCTCCGTAGTTGAGGAATCAGCTGCTAAAGGTAGGCATCTAAATCACGAGAAGGTTCAATGGATACTTGACTGCTAACAGCACTGTTTGTTATTGACAAACACATTGGGAGTAATGCTGTTGCTGTGGACATAGTGATTAAGAAAGAACATTTCTTTTTAAAGCATGATTAATTCCTTACAATCAACACTTGTGTTAGAAATAAGGTCTTACGTAATCACTACAAGAACAATGTCAAGAATTTGTCCCGTGAACATAATATCAACGGAAACAAAGCTGTGGGTGTAGGAAGGGTGGACAGGTAAATAGACATGAAAATAAATATTTAATTTCTTTCAATCTATATATGACAACCAGCTGATTGCAAAATAGAATTCCCATAAACATTTGCTAGAGCAAGAAGCTTAGGTTAAGAGTTTAACCAATAAAACAGGGAAGTGGTAAAATTGTCAATAGAATTATATTTTTAGGACAAAATAGTGAACGTTACTTGGCTGTTATACTGTTTTGGTTTAAAATGTAAAAATTGTCAGTTCTCCACAATTACTTATTTAGTAAATACTAAACTTGGAGATTTGTTTAGGTCTGAACTACATATCATCTGAATTTAGGAAATCAGGTGATTGGTCGAATTCCCGAACTCTGAGTTGAAATGTAGCCAAAGTACAAACTATCCGAAACTCGATAGTCGAGTATGGACAATGGTCGACCATGTTTTGTTTTCATTTGTGATTCTGAATTCCGCCCTGGTGCCAACAAAAGAGATTATTGATTGGAATAAAGATGATTGCTTGCTAGGGGACTGTCAGATCTAGTGACCAATGGAAAAAAAGGAACAGTAAACAAATCTACATGTATATATTATTATTATTTACATAGTCAGGATCAACCTGGATAGGAACACAATGGCAGTTCAGATAGGAGTGGTACTTTCTCTTTAAACAGTTTATAAATTAGAGTGATCTGAATTGAGTTAATATAAAAGGTTTCCTTTAAATGATACAGTTCTTCAATTGACAGGTTCTAAAACATTATAAACAAATAATATAGAGAAAAAAAGTAAGCAGTTTACAGAAACATAGAATGATATGGCAGATAAAAACTATTTGGCCCATCTAGCCTGCCCAATTTTCTAAATACTTTCATTAGTCCCTGGCCTTACCTTATAGTTAGGATAGCCTTATGCCTATCCCACGCATGCTTAAACTCCTTCACTGTGTTAATCTCTACCACTTCAGCTGGAAGGCTATTCCATGCATCCACTACCCTCTCAGTAAAGTAATACTTCCTGGTATTATTTTTAAACCTTTGCCCCTCTAATTTAAGACTATGTCCTCTTGTTGTGGTAGTTTTTCTTCTTTTAAAAGTACAGGAAACTGATAATGAGTGATACAGAAGTAGATTAACTCAGTGTAACTGGGTGATGATGAAATTCAGGCCAAAGGTTACCAGGGAAAACTGCTTCTAGTTTAATTAGGCAACAACTCATGGTCAAAGTGGAAATGCACCCTGCCACACTGCAAAAAATGTTCAGTAATGGTTTGAGGAACATGATAGAGTTCAAGCTGTAGCCTTGGCCTCCAATTCTACAGATCTCAATCTGATTGAACCTCTATGGGATGTGTTGGAACAGCAAATCTGATCCATTAAGCCCCACTATACAACTTGCAGGACTTAAAGGATCTGCTGCTAATGTTTTGGTGCCAGACACCACGGGACACGTTCAGTGGTCTTATGGAATCCATGCTTTAATGCATCAGAGCTGTTTTTGCAGCACTAGGAGGACCTTCCTAATATTTAGCAGGTGGCTTTAATTTTGTGGCTGATTAGTATATTCTGTACATATGTGTGTATGTATATGTATATATATATATATATATGTGTATATATATATTAGACATTAGACATGTGCAATTCGTTTCGTTACAAATGTGAATTCGGACGAATTTCAGGCAATTCGGACATTCAGAGACTTCCAAATGTCCGAATAGCTGAATTGCCGAATAACTCCCTAATTCCCACGGTATTAGGGAGCTATCTACCAAAAGGCTGAAAGACCTAAATTGGTCTTTCAGCCAAATTTACTAATACTAAGTAAAAATTACTTAGTATTACTAAATAATCTGCCCCTACTCGCTATACCGCGAGTAGGGGCATTTCTATTAAACAGTGAGCAGCCTGTTTAATTTTTTTTTAAAAATAGGTCCACGCCCCTTGAAGTAATTTAGGTTCCACCTTCAGTTTAAAAGTCTCCACTCGCACGGCACGGGTAGGGGCTTGGGCGGGGGGACACAGGTTTTTTTTGTTTTGTTTTTTACAGTGAGCAGCCACAGGTGGTATAGAAAGTAGGGGCAGAATGTACTGATACCAAGTCATTTTTCTTAGTATTAGTAAATTTGGCTGAAAGACCAATTTAGGTCTTTCAGCCTTTTAGTAGATAACTCCCTAATTCCCACTGTATTAGGGAGCTATCTACTAAGCGCCTGCAAGAGAACAAAGTCCTGAAGTTCTGAAATTCCGAAGTGTCGAAGTGCAGAAGTTCCGAAGTGCCGAACCCAACCGAAGAGCCAAAGTCCCAAAGTCCTAAAGTGCCGAAGTGCAGAAATGCCGAGCCGAACTGAATATTTTCCCCATGCACATCCCTAATATATATATGTTTTTTTGCTTTTTGGTGGGGGTTATTTATACAACGCAGGTTGCACCAGGGTACTGTAGATTGTATATTCATTTGCAGAAGTGAGTGCCAAGCTTTTTGTTATTGTCCCAGGCCACAAATATATATTTTTTTTGTTTTTACTGCTCCTACTTTTTTCTCTCTATTATTCACTTGTCACTTGATCTGTGAATAAAATCAACATTAAGTGGCTGTCCCCGAGCCATCAATCATCTTTTCAAATCACAAATTACAAGTAACATGTTTGTCCATTGCGTGATTCATTTGGTTCATGATTCGACTATATTTCAGATCAGAGTTTGTGAATTTGTATCACCCCATCAGCCCAAATTAGGATAAATTGCAGTTTGTAATGAAACAAAAATCCATCATTACATAGTACTATATTAAGGCTTCTTCACAAGCAAGCCCTTCAGATTCTTCAAGTTTACGGCATGTGCAAAAGCTATGACATTTTTCAGGAGAAACATCAATTTTGGTATTGTGCATTATGACATTACATACAGAAGGAAAATTAATGGTAATATATGGATAATTGTATTAACTGTTTACCATATTTCCTTTTCCCATATCTAATTTAGCACATTGATATATTACACACTACTTATAGAGCCAACACATTGTGCTATCTGGGTTCTTAAGTCCATGAACATGATTTTGTCCTCTCCCTAGCCAGCAAAATCCCTCCATGGTACACACCCCTTTCATTGTCTCCTCAGTTATTTTCCCATCCTGTACATGCCCAAGATAATAACCTGTGCCATTGACCACTAGATGATGTACTTAACCTGTCCAAAATTTAACTTTTTCTGTATCCTTTCACAAGTGTTGCTACTCATCTGGCTCCCTCCAAGTCAATGGCACTACCATCAATTTTAGCTCACAGACTTGCTGCATAGGTGTTCTCTTTAACTCCAGCCTCTCCATCACTCCTCATATCCAGTTACTCGATAAATCCTGCCGCTTCCATCTAAAAACATAGCTGGCATACGCCATTAATTAACGCGGGATACTGCTAAGGTGCTGGCCCATGCCGCTATCATCTTTCGCCTTGACTACTGCAATCTACTTCTCAGTGGTCTTACACAATGCCTGCTTGACCCGTTAAGTCTATAATTAACGCAATGGTGAGGGTCATCTTCATGTCCACCCGCACTTCACATGCATTGCCCCTCTGTTAGTCCTTACATCAGCTTCCCATAAATATTTAGGACTCAATTTTAAATTTTGTTTCTAGCTTAGAAATCTACATAATGCTGCTCCTACCTACTGTAACGAGAATATACCCCAACACGCAGTATTCGGCTAAACAGAAGACAACACAGAGGAGAGATACGTCTACCGGACCTTAGAATGGCCGGACTCAACGTATATGAGAGGAGGCAGAGTCAGGGACGAACCTAAGTCAAGGGCACAGAGAGACAGCGTAAACTAGGACAAGCCGGGGTCTGGTACACAGTAAACAGCAAGCCGGCAAACAGAACAGATAAGGATAAAGAGAAAACGTAGTCAGAAACAAAGCCAAAGTCAATACGGAGGAACACAAGTGAACACAACAAGCACTAAAGGGAACTGATACAGAAACCACGATAGGGCAAGGAACTAAGGGAAAAAGGTGAGTATAAATACCTAAACATCTAATTTGATTGGTCCCTGTCACATCCACGCCCCCAAAAGGTAAGTGTATGGGGAGTGTGGCATGACAGGGACCAATGGGATGCCTTTTCCAATTTAGGCTCCCACTGTCCCTTTAAGAGCGCGCGGCGCGCTCTTAGAGTTAGGTGGGACACGTGACCACTTCTTGCGGTCACTGCCCGCCTTCCAGTTACAGCCGTCGGATTAGCCGCGCGCGGCTCGTGCAGCAGCAGGACCGCGCGGCTCGAACAGAGGACCCCGGCCGGCCCTTGGAAAGGGTAAGTACCGCTACACCTACCTATCCTCTATAATAATTAAAGCATGTTCCATCCAGGCCTCTACACTCTGTCAACGATCTGCACC
The DNA here is from genome assembly GCA_933207985.1 of Pelobates cultripes. Taxonomy (NCBI): domain Eukaryota; kingdom Metazoa; phylum Chordata; class Amphibia; order Anura; family Pelobatidae; genus Pelobates; species Pelobates cultripes. Next base: position 307,050,450 of record OW240914.1, read on the forward strand.
TATCCACTGTTTGCACTTCACATGCATTGCCCCTCTGTTAGTCCTTACATCAGCTTCCCATAAATATTTAGGACTCAATTTTAAATTTTATTTCTAGCTTAGAAATCTACATAATGCTGCTCCTACCTACCTATCCTCTATAATAATTAAAGCATGTCCCATCCAGGCCTCTACACTCTGCACCTATCCTCTGTATCTACTCGCACATCTAATGCTCAATCCAAGACTTCTGACTTCTCTGGTGCTGCGTTGTTCCTATGGAACTTCCTGTAAAATTGTAAACTATTCTAGAAACGTATTTTTCACATACATGAAATACATCCTACCCTTACCTCTTGTGTCACTTTACCCCACTCCCTCTGGAATATAAGCCTATTTCAGCAGAGCCCTCTACAACCTGTCCCAGTGCTTTTAACTAGCCTTGATACAAATACTTGTCTGTTAGTTGACCAATTGTACAGCAATGCAGAATTTGTTGGCACTAGATAAAAATTATATATAAAAAATTATTTGCTCATTCATTCCTAGTACAGTTCCTCCAATTAATTCCTTGTTGCAATATTTTTTTTTATAATTCTTTATTTTTGTAGTGCTTAGTTAAGTTAAGTCAAGCTTGTAATGACATTTAGTAAGAAAAGCAGAGTAAAGTATTTACATATCCTAGGCACTGATCTTGTTGGTCAACTATGTTGACGAGCTTAGGTAGGCTAAGTGGCCTGAATATGATAGCCAAGCTAGAAATCATCACGGGATTTGCATGTGTACGTGTATACCCTAGTGTCAGCCACAAGCTTATCTGTCACACGGGAAGGGACAATCGGCGGAGCTGTCCTATAATGGTTTTGCAAATGAGCCATGCCAAGGCATGGACAGTTGTGCTTAGTGGCAGGTGGGTGATACTGGAGATTGGAGTCTAGGGTCCCTGTTGCGGGGCGTTATAGTCCTTAGTGGTTATTAATCGGCTTTGTTGGGCTGTGTTGAGTTTGTGTTCAGCGGGATTGTAGGTGAGCCCAAGGGATATTTAAGTTAGCTCCATGACCCATGGAGTTTGGTGGGAAGTGGTGGGGGATCGTTGGGGGAGCGAATGTGAATATTTTCGCATTGCTAAGGAATGTTAACAACCTGTATACAGGGAGTGCAGAATTATTAGGCAAATGAGTATTTTGACCACATCATCCTCTTTATGCATGTTGTCTTACTCCAAGCTGTATAGGCTCGAAAGCCTACTACCAATTAAGCATATTAGGTGATGTGCATCTCTGTAATGAGAAGGGGTGTGGTCTAATGACATCAACACCCTATATCAGGTGTGCATAATTATTAGGCAACTTCCTTTCCTTTGGCAAAATGGGTCAAAAGAAGGACTTGACAGGCTCAGAAAAGTCAAAAATAGTGAGATATCTTGCAGAGGGATGCAGCACTCTTAAAATTGCAAAGCTTCTGAAGCGTGATCATCGAACAATCAAGCGTTTCATTCAAAATAGTCAACAAGGTCGCAAGAAGCGTGTGGAAAAACCAAGGCGCAAAATAACTGCCCATGAACTGAGAAAAGTCAAGCGTGCAGCTGCCACGATGCCACTTGCCACCAGTTTGGCCATATTTCAAAGCTGCAACATCACTGGAGTGCCCAAAAGCACAAGGTGTGCAATACTCAGAGACATGGCCAAGGTAAGAAAGGCTGAAAGACGACCACCACTGAACAAGACACACAAGCTGAAACGTCAAGACTGGGCCAAGAAATATCTCAAGACTGATTTTTCTAAGGTTTTATGGACTGATGAAATGAGAGTGAGTCTTGATGGGCCAGATGGATGGGCCCGTGGCTGGATTGGTAAAGGGCAGAGAGCTCCAGTCCGACTCAGACGCCAGCAAGGTGGAGGTGGAGTACTGGTTTGGGCTGGTATCATCAAAGATGAGCTTGTGGGGCCTTTTTCGGGTTGAGGATGGAGTCAAGCTCAACTCCCAGTCCTACTGCCAGTTCCTGGAAGACACCTTCTTCAAGCAGTGGTACAGGAAGAAGTCTGCATCCTTCAAGAAAAACATGATTTTCATGCAGGACAATGCTCCATCACACGCGTCCAAGTACTCCACAGCGTGGCTGGCAAGAAAGGGTATAAAAGAAGAAAATCTAATGACATGGCCTCCTTGTTCACCTGATCTGAACCCCATTGAGAACCTGTGTCCATCATCAAATGTGAGATTTACAAGGAGGGAAAACAGTACACCTCTCTGAACAGTGTCTGGGAGGCTGTGGTTGCTGCTGCACGCAATGTTGATGGTGAACAGATCAAAACACTGACAGAATCCATGGATGGCAGGCTTTTGAGTGTCCTTGCAAAGAAAGGTGGCTATATTGGTCACTGATTTGTTTTTGTTTTGTTTTTGAATGTCAGAAATGTATATTTGTGAATGTTGAGATGTTATATTGGTTTCACTGGTAATAATAAATAATTGAGATGGGTATATATTTGTTTTTTGTTAAGTTGCCTAATAATTATGCACAGTAATAGTCACCTGCACACACAGATATCCCCCTAACATAGCTAAAACTAAAAACTAAAAACTACTTCCAAAAATATTCAGCTTTGATATTAATGAGTTTTTTGGGTTCATTGAGAACATGGTTGTTGTTCAATAATAAAATTAATCCTCAAAAATACAACTTGCCTAATAATTCTGCACTCCCTGTAGGTCAGAGGGTCCCAGGGGACAGATCTATGAGAGAGCAAGACATATCTTAAAAAACAAATGAAACAAAATACATAAGTATAAGGTTACATAAAGTAAGTATAACTGTGGGTTATAGGTTAATGTAGATCCTTCAGTTAGGCTTTTCATCCTGGGGCCATTGAGTTGGCAGGTGTGAAAACCGCTGCATTGTCGACATCCCACTCATGTGCCGGTCTGTTCGGCCCAGCAGTAGTGGTAGCAGTCAGTCCCAAGGACTGCAGGAAGCTGTTGGCATTGGACATTAAGGTAAGTCTGTGCCTTTTTTCCATTCCTCTCCACTACATGCGCCCGTGGAGTCCCCCACCTGTACGGAATATCTGCTGTTCACAGTTGATAGGTCACCTCCTTTAATGTGGCACGCCACTGCAGTGTGGACCTGCTGAGGTCTTGAAAAAAGCACAGTGGATGCTGTTCAAAAATGAATGGAGACTGGCCTTTGACTTGTGCCATAAATGTGTCCTTATCCGTTCGTGACCGAAAACAAATTATGACATCCCTTGAGCCCGTGGGTTTGTTCGTAGGGTTCCCTGGGAGGCGGTATATCCCATCTAGTTGCGTACCTTTAGCCTGTTTGGGTGTCAGAGTAGTGGAGAGTAGTCTCCTGATGTACTGTGGGAGCTCGCCAGCATCAATGGCATTTGGGACCCCACAGATTTTTAGATTGCGCTGTCTTGCTGCATCTTCCATCTTTCCCATTTTTGCTGTCAGCTCTGCACATGTATGGGTTACCTCCTGCAGATGAGCTGTTGTAGTGTCCTGTTTGACTCTGAGGCCATGGACATTTTTCTCTGTGGATTGTATCCTGCCTGCCAGAGGTCTGTTTTCAGGACCGCCATTTCTGAGGCAATGTAGGCCTTAATCTCCGTCACCATTGCGGTTATATCTGTTTTTGTGGCGAGTTGCCGATGGGGAGCCACTTTGGGTATGTGGCTGAATTTCCTCTGGTTCTGGATCTTCCTCCTCTGAGGTCGATGGTGTTTCTGAAGATCGATCTGCCATTTTAGGCCTGGATGGCTGGGTGAGTAAGAGGCTGATATCCCAGGTATGGCTCTCGCCCAAGCCCCGGGATTTGCGGGAGTGCTTGCCCATGGTCTCCTGTTTCAGTTGAGGCTTATGAGGTGCTGCTCAGTTTCCTCGATTGGGCTTTTTCTGTATCCGAGTTCAGGGTGCATGCAACTGCTCCGTTAGCTAGTTGGCTCCTTGTCTCAATATTTAACAAAATGTAATTTACCTAATTAATTTCAATATAAAATTATTTATATTTTACAGCTATATTATCCCAATATATCCCCCAAACATATGGTCACACTCATTCCTGCCAAGTAAATTTCCCTACATGTTGTTCCCTCAAATATACATTTCCTCACAATCACCCCCCCATCCAGTAAATTTGCCCCATCAATATTCCTTCTTAGTAAATATCCTAAGCCACATCCACCCCGGTATATCTTCCTCCAGCCAGATTCCCCCAGTACATCTACCGCATCAATATCCCCTAACATGTCTTTCATCATCCCTCCAAGTATATTTTCTCCAGCCAAATTCTAAATATGTTAACCTATGTACGGAGAACAGGATTAATTGTGGTAGATATTAAAACACAATCTAAATTTAATTTGAGAACATATCTCAAAATGCTGACTTTCTCAATATTCTACAAATGAATGCTCTGTAGAAATATATGTTATTGGTTAAATGGCAACTTTGCATAATAATTATACATACAATATCCAGCTTTACCTCTGGTCATCATAATTAATTGACTGAAAATGTGTTATGCTCGTTTTCCTGAATAAATTCCAAGATTGTACATTTGCTAGAAACCTGGGCAATGAAAGTTAATGATGTCCTAGCATCAATCACAGTTAAAAGCAAGAGATTCCTGATTGGCATTCTTACGTGTGTGCAAAATACAGAACCCAGAACCCACTGAATAATACTGTGGCTCATTAATCTGGGCTCAGACACTGCAGTAAATATAAATCTGAAGTGTGGATGGTGTTATGTTTCACAACCATAGATAAAATTAAAAATGCTTTTCAAATACAACTCTTTCTAAAGGTTAATACAATGTAACTGAAACTTATATTTGAAAACACTTCATTTTTTTCAGGTTGCAGTACATGAATGTATCCTTCAAAATGGACTCCAAAGCGGATTTGAGTGGATACAAGCTGAAATGGGAACTCTAAGCATTGTAACCACTACAATTCATTGTAAGTATTGCTATGTTTATGAGCAACGCACCATGTTTTTTATTTTTATTTTGTCGAATTGAGTATTAAAAAAACCTAAAAAGAAAACCCTGAGAAAACTCTCTTTGGTTGCACTGATAATGCAGTAACTAATTTGACCTGTAGTGGTTATGGTGACAGTGTACCTTGAACCAGATACTTGGAGAATGATCAATAACAGAAGCAATGACGGATCCAGAGTCTGATCTCGGGAGGGGCACTTGTAGATTATTTAAGGAAATAATCCAGGCACAATAAGCACTATTGTGTAGCTCAGTGTAGTAGTTATGGTGCCAGTAGTGCCAGGATCCCATCCCAGAGTAAGTGGTCAAACGGTTTAAGAACAGTTTGACAACTTACCTGGGGTCTGCTGGGATATAGGGCATAGGAGCAGTGGTATGTGTGAGGCAAAGTGTGTGTGAAAGGTGCAGTGTGTGTGTGTGAGCGGTGAAGTGAGTGTGAGTGCGCGAGGGTGTCAGTGTATGTCAGGGTTGTAGTGTGTGTGTGTTAGGGGACAGTGTATGTGTGGAGCAGTGTGTATGTGAGTGAGGCAGTGTGTGTGTGTGAGAGGATTGCAGTGTATGTGTGTTTGGGGCAGTGTGTGTTTGGGGGGCACTGTATGTGTGTGTGGGGCAGTGTGTGTATGGGAGGCACTATATGTGTGTGTGGGGCAGTATGTGTATGGGGCAGTGTACGTGTGTGTGGGGGGGCAATGTGTGTATGTATGGCAATGTGTGTATGGGGGGCAGTGTTTGTGGGGCAGGACTAGGGAGGGAGATCTCTGATCTCCCCTCCGGTCTGTGAAGGCACATTGCAGGACTGGCACTTGGACCATGCCATCCCTGCATTAGCCGGCAGGGGAGAATCTCAGAGGGGAGCAATTGTCCCCCCCTCCCCCCCTGGATCCGCCACAGAATAGAAGGCTCTTCAGTAGGCTGTGATTGTGGGGCCTCTTGCCTGATACCTACAGCCACAGCATGCTTACTATGTGCATGTGTTATTCAGTCAGGTTCAAGAACATAAAGGAAACATGACGGTTAATAAGTGCATGGATTTTACAGGTATTTTAGAAATAAAGGCATGTCTGTTCTGTGTTGAGAATGGTTGGAATGAGTCATAAACAGATGTGCAGAAAGTAGGTGCAGAAATATAGTTTCCTATATCTTTGGCTTTTTTTATTTTACATTCAATTCGTGATGATGAGATCTTCCAACATTGGAAGGAATAAAGTTGGGACAGCAGTGGAATGGAAAGAGAAGGCCTGCAATGGGGAATTGCCTGTGATGCCAGCAGATGTTGAGTTTCTGGATTGTGGTTATGTATCCCACCTTGTTCCTTATCACTAATGCATGGGAGAAGGAAGAAGGGATTCAAACAGTGCAGTAGATATGTTCGGTTCAGCTTTGCAGGACAAGAAGACATCATGAGGACACCAGATTGATAAAATATAGGTTAATACTGAATGGAGTGTCAGAGACAGGTAACTCCAGGCACTCTCACAAATTCAATGAGATGCAATAGTTATAGTGTATGGAGCAAGGATAGACAACCTTCAACATTCCAGCTGTTGTAGACTACATCTTCTGTAATGCATTAAAAGTGGCTGTCCTGCAAAGAAAGGGAAATTGGATAATGTAAAGTGGGTCTAAAGAGCAAAAAGGCCTGACATTAAAAGAAGGTAACTAATGTGTGGCATGACAAATAAGGATTCAGAAAACAGAAAAATGGGCCTAGCAAAAGAATGGTTATTGAGAATTAGACAGGACTTATGAAGGAAAGATGTGCAGGAATTTAAAGATGAAAAAATAGAATGCTGGAAAAAGGTCTGGGAAGACAAACAAAGGGCTAAATGTAAGGGAAGACAGAAAAAGCTAAGGAGATAGGAATGTTGGTTAAAAGGACACTGTAGGCTCGCTTTATATAATTGAAGTGGTTGCGATGTCAGCAGCCCTGTGACTCTGTTCTTCCAATCAGTGTTAAACCATTTTAAAGGTATTTCCTCTGTGCTGCTTTGGCTAATGAGGTAGACAGTAGTCCGAGCAGCAGTGATTGGCTGAGAGTGTGGATTGGGGTGGAAAAGGAAGTGTGTAGTCTTTGACTTACCTGTGCCTCCAGTGTCCTCACCCAGTTTTAAACTGCTCAAAAATGATTCAATACCGAATAGAGGGACAGAATCACCAATTCATTAACATGAAATGTTAAGTGTATAGATAGTGCTCCTTAAAAAGATAGGAAAGACCTTCCACTATGGAATGGGTGGTTATAAAGTATGAAAATGAGTTTCAGAGAAGGGAAAGTCTGTATAGGATGAGTAATAAGATACAACTTTATTGTGTTGTTTTAACAGCTCTCGCTGCTGTCTTTTATTATATTGTTTTTATTTTGAAGTAAATCTTCTTACCTACCTCATCCAATATTGTTTGATTTACACTTACCTGAAGAAGAAGGATATCAAGATACTGTGGTGATAGCTCGAATAAGCTAATTATTCAACTGCTGATACAGCTAGAGCCTGCTTTCTAAGGCTCTAAAGCGTGAGTGACCCATTACATCTACTATAGATTAATTGTTGTTATATGCAGTATTATGCGATGTCCATTTTCATACTGTCTTTTACAGAATGATCAAGAGATCTCACATCTCTAAGTATTAATTATTGTGTGTTTTGCACCCTCCTCACTGTGCTTTTGTTTTTACTATTTATGTAGTGTCTTTGGAGTGATTTTCCGCCACTGGGGGATTGTTGATACTTTATTATATTATTCAGCGCCAATCCACCTGTATTTTATCCTGTTTTTAGGTAAAATATTTTCTCCCCACAAGCCAGCAAAACTAGAGCTGACCTCACATAGAATGCTCACACAGGTAAACAATGTCCTGGAATATCAATGTGCAATTTCTAGAATTTGGGACAGGGGTCAGAAATCAGGACTGTCCCTCCACATCCAGTATAGCTGGGAGGTTTCTAATATAAAACAACTATTTATTGGGTTGAGGTGAATTTTAAATGTAATTAAAAAGCTAAATTGTTCCAGACAGTAGTCACCTCAACACAAATCACTATTTACTGAATAAGCACAAAAGTAAGACATATATAACTGGTAATACTAAGATTTGAATAGGAACAATGCGCAAGTTAGAACTTGCATGAAACATAAAATGCAGACATTATGTTCCATTATATAATAACACTAAGGGATTAAAAACCATTAAAGATGAATAGAATGTACTTTGGCTTGTCTTTTGTTTTCTACTAATGAGAACATTCCAGCCGGCTTATAATACAAACATTCCCGACATTCAGCTCTAAAACAACATATCATTATGGTAATATTAATTTAAAATAAGATGATCACAGAATTTAGACGTGCATTGAATCAGGCCGACGTTATTTTAAGGGAGTTTCAGTTGACTAGACTGGCTATGTGGTCTCATGGGAGTCCTATTGATTGCAGCAAGACTCACGTCAATACAGAAAGGTTAAATGTAAGCTGCATGCTAATGCCCATGAGGACTGCTTATGGCACTAGTCACCAACGGTCTTATTGTGTAGTTTCACGATGAGTCTCCTCTCCTGGTTCTGCTTATCAATAAAACACCAGCATTCAATCACTAAATTGGAAAATCTGGTCAAATGCCAAGTTGCACATTTTAGACCAAAAAGGCCAAACTGGGAAAATTTTAGTTTGAGTGCTTTGGTCAAAACTATCTAAATTCCCTTGTCAGTTCTTGGTTAAATGAATAAATCCCATTTAAATAGTCACCTGCATTGTCACTAATGTTAAACAAGAGTATCACAAATACACAGTTACCTATTTTACAAAACATTTTCAATAGTGCAAATTATATTGCTGTGGTCCAATGCAAATATGTGTGCCATTTTCTGTGTATGCAGGTTTTAACCTGTCTCGGTTATTAACACGATATAACGGATTCCTTTTTCACACACATTGTGTTTTCAGCTCGGCCTATAAATCCCCCAAATCATACTCTAACTCGTGCACCTTTATTCTATTACCTCTCTGTGTGAAATCCATCATTCTGTTCCTTTGACACTTTCTCCCTCTGTCTTCAATCATTTCAACCCATATTTCCCACATGGAGATCATATTAAAAATACCTGCCTATTCCACTATAAATTGAACTTTTTAGCATTATGATCCTTGTATCACTTTTGATGTGTGCTATGGCCCATGCTACCACCTATCATTTGGGAGCCAGAACTACCAAATATATTGCTGCAGAGTAGGCACCTACCTGTGGGTCAAGCAGGTGCCTACTCTGCATTGCTAAATAAGCACCACTCCGGGGGCGCCCTTAGGTGGCCTACTGGCCTCCCTATGCCAGGCCATCGGCTTGCTCCGCACGGCGCTTCTGTTGTGCCTAATCATTAAATTCATGAAACACCAATATCCAAAAAGTAATAATACCTAATAAGGTTTAAAGCAATATTGGATGAGTTCGGGATGAGTATCTTGAACTATAGGAAAGAGAAATCACACAGAGACCAGGTTGAATATAAGAATTTACATCACACTTTATTGTCCATAAAGGGACCCAATACAATATAAGTAGTACTCTGATTTAAATTATTGCATGCATTCACCTCAAACAGCTTAAATATACATCACCATTAGAGAAGCTTAGTTGTTACTCTGCTGCAAACGACTGGGGGAACTCATGCAGTCAGACATGGAAGGACCCTCTCTACTGGGAACAGCAAAGATCAGCAACACACGTCCGTGTTACAGGTAGGTAGTTCTCCAAGGGAGTGCCAGGTTTCTCCATCTTTTATACCTTTTTACCAATGGGATGTATAGTCTGTACTTTTCCAAGTTTTCTTATCAGTGCAGCCCAGCATGTATATGTCATGCGCATTAAGTAATCTTTATGGTTGATCAGGCCAGTCATGACCACCCAAGGCTTAATGCCAAACACATGCGGTACCTTTTCCCTGAAGCTATATCCCTATACTCAGTCGCTGGCACCAAATCCTCCTTTCAAGCACAGAGGCCACTTTGGATATTGGCCAGACATGTTATAGAACATTCTATGCTGGGTCATCTTGTTTTTGCTCAATCTTAATAAATATGGAATATTAACATCACAGCTTCCCACCTCCTGGGCACGGTGCACCCCCCCAGGATTGGCCCTGGCAGGTCCTGCAGGACTACTAGTGGGAACTGCGTTCCTGCTTTGGAAAAAGTGCAGGAACGCTGTTCCCACGCGTTCCTGCAGGACTCGAGCACTGCAGTTCTCCCTCTTAGAACTGAAAATAGAACAAAACTTGTGTTTATAAAAAGGCTATATACCGAAATCTTGTAGAAATCAGTATACATAACCACAAGGACCACTAGCAAAGTGGGGATTTGACACAATTGAATCAATGCTCAAACTAGCATTCTCTGGAGAGATGAGTCAACGCGGAAAAAAGGTCTTGGATGCTTGTGCCAGGCATTTCTTACATAAGCAGCAGTGCACCTCTACAGTAGAGCCTACCTGGGCTGAGAGCCATACAAGGAATGTCCTCAACACACCGCCCATGCCAGTGGACGGAAACCTGAAGAGGATAGTGAAAATGGCAAATCTGATCCTGTCTCTTTTGCAGACCTCCAAGGGGGATGGACTGAAGTACTATTAGTCGCTTGGTCCTTGGAGCAAAGGTGTTGCCTCCTTCCCAAGCTCGGGGCAGGTACAGTTGTACTCCAGGGCCTGTTTGGGATGCCTACTCAAGTGACCCTTGCAAAATATCTCTGCCCTTACCTAGCCTGGGCTTCGGATGACTGTGTTAAGTCAATTGGCTAGCTGGCTCGGTACTAGGCTCTCACATGCGGATTAAACAACACTGAACTAGTGCACCAGTATTTTTCTAAGAGGCTTCCCTGTGGTCATTCTATATTTAGTTTAAAGAGCAGCCAGTGCATATGTTTATCTTATTAATTTTGTTATATAGGCACTGTGCCATCTGTCTAGTAATTTAAACAAAAAAAAAAGGAAAAACCTTATTCTACATGCTTATGCCTGCAATGCCATATTTTACTATTTTGTGTATAGGTCGATCAAATATTTTGTTTGAGATGTAAATAAAAAATTTTAGCAAACAAACAACAAGAAAAAAACTCAAAGAAGACAGCAAATTAAGTAGGTACGTATTTTCATTCTTTCTTTAAAATGGTTACACAATTCGTGCATGGACTCACACGAAATATATTTTACATGAGAAATCCATGAGGTAAAAGAAAACATCAAGGTACCCTTTGTCTGATAATTTTCATGCTAATAAGTTCATAATTGCAAACACAGAAAAAGCTGTTGCAATCACTAAACCCCTTGAAAGGCATACCACCATTTTTAAGAAGCTGCAAAGCAGCAATCATTTAGTCATTTGTAAAAGCATGGTACACCACAAGCAACATTACTATTTCAATAGAAAACAATTAAATGTAAAGATATGTTTCTAATACCCCACCTCCTATAGTCTGTAAGCTCGTTTGAGCAAGGTCCTTTTCAACCTATTGTTCCTGTAAGTTTTCTTGTAATAGTCCTATTTATAGTTACATCCCCCCTCTCATAATATTGTAAAGCGCTACGGAATCTGTTGGCGCTATATAAATGGCAATAATAATAATAATAATAATATATATTAGTCAATCTTTCAGCCTTTATTTTTCACCACATTTATATGGATCTGAGAACGAGCAAAGTCAACACCTCGACAAAGTCTAACATGTCCGATAAAGGGAAAAATAAAATAGTACACATCTCCAATTCTGTGTTTGTATTGGTTTTGTTAACTGCAAAACCTGCATGTATTTAATCAATAGTGACAAAACAAACATATAGTAAAAAGTTACGATTTTAAAAATACAATTATATTTTAATATTACAAAACAAAAACACCACCATACAGGTGCAACCTCTAATGAGAGGAAACATTGCAACGCATCAATGATGATGCACCAGTCACTGTAGATTGAAACGCTTGTTAAGATTTTTGCTGAATCTTTTGAAGTAGGTGTTCCATTTGGAGGTTAAAGTTTGGCTGTCCTTTCTTTGTTTTTGCACTTAATATTTTATAGGATTCTATTTTCTTTTTCTTGTAAAGCTCCTGGGCCTCTTCCATTTCTTTCCGTCTCTTCTCAGCTTCCTAGAGATCAAGACACAGAGAAGAACAGCTTGTGACAGCTCCCTGTACCATGTATGTTTGGCGGTGGAAAGTGCAAAGAAACATGTCAGCTGTCAAAATGCACAGCTTCTCAGCCAGTGAAGAGTGAACATATAACATATGCCTCAAATCAATATACAACAAAGACTCTTTTATGTTACATTGAAAACAAAATTAAAAATAGAACACAACACAGACACTAAATTAACAAAATAACTCAGTAAACCTGGTAAAGTACAAGGGCTAGAATACTAAAGAGCTTTTCCATGCTCTAGTAATTTCCTGCATAGATTATTGTAACACCCCCCTAATTGGTCTTCCCAAAAACCGTATTGCACCGCTACAGTTTGTAATGAATGCTGTCGCCAGACTGATTTTCCACTCTAGTCGGTCCTCTCACACCCCATCCCTCTGTCTGTCCTTACATTGGCTTCCTCTATCTTATAGGAGTCAATTCAAAGAACTAACCCATGCCTATAAAGCATTGAACAATTATAGCCCCTCTTATATCTCTTCACAGATCCATAGGTATGCCCCTGCTCGGTCTCTCCGCTCTGCCCATGACCTTCTCCTGTTCGCTGCTTGCACCCATACGGCCAACTCACACTTGCTTTCCCCTAGTCTTCAATCGTTTAAAAAAGTGCCTGAAAACCCATCTCTTTAGGAAAGCCTCTAGCCTCCCAGAGTAACCTCGACCTCACATACCTGTCTCTTGCTCTCTCCTAACGTGTAGCACTCTACTATCTCCTCCAGCTATGCTGCTTCACTCCCACCTTATTTGATTGATATTCCTGCCCTATTGTGTCTTACACCCCACCTCCTACAGACTATAAGCTTGTTTGAGCAGGGTGAACCCAAGGTAAGTGCTAACAGGTCAAGCATCACCACTGAATGGAGTAGATCAATTCCCTTACCTCTCTTTTCTTTGCACGCTCTTTCTGAACATTCTCATACTCTTCTTTTGCTTTTTGGTTTGAGGTTTTCTTTTTGAACTTCTTAGCAGGTCTGTATAAAATGTAAACATGTTGAAGAATCAAACAGCGGCAAAACTATGGAAATTTTACACCACATATTAAAAGATATAGAAAAATAATTAAGAGAATCATCTTGACCAAAACAGGTTTTGATTAAACCAGATTAACAATATTAACTAGATATTTCACACCACCGTGTAGATTCAGATAACAGAAAACAAAGGAAATATAGAAATTTAATTTTTCATAAAATCTTTAGTAACTAATTTATGCTATCAGGTTGTCTTACTATTCAACATATTGGCAGAAATCATAGTGTTATGTGGGGTGATAGGCTATCATAATAAGTTGTCTGTGATGACCGAGCCAAGATCTTTGACTCTGTAACATACGAGTTGAATACCCCTTGGTATTTAGTTAATAATAACATTACTATGTTTATGTTTTCCACTTTCCAAGTGCGCCCATGTGATGGCTATATATTATGTTTATTTACACAAAACACAAACTGCAAGAATTAAACTACACGAATATCCCCGTTTTTCAACAGGTATGATGAGCACCTATTAGCTTTACTATTTATACTTTTTTCCCCTGAAACACTCACAGTAATCTTTTTACTTTCATTGGAATTAAACCTTCATGGATTTACAGTGCGCACGTCAGACTATCCAAATCCACACATGAGCAACTTACATTTTAGGGGTTTCCTCATCTGCTGCTTCCTCTGTGCTATTTTCTGGTCTTTTCATTTTTTCTTGCTTTTTTAACATCTCTTCTTCTGCCAAGTAAAGATGCTTTAAATGTTCCGGGTACTTGTCAGTGTAAATATCATCTTTAGCAACGCTGATCTTCCTTTGCTTTCTTAACAGTTTTTTATACTCCAGCTGAACTTTTTGTTTTCTCCATAGTGCAAATCCATGTCCTTCACATAGAAGAAAAATACATGATATGGGTTAAATATAGGAAAATGTTTAAAACGGAAAACATGACCGCCCCAAAAAAAAACTTCCACAAAGAGCATCATTTTGATAATTGTTGGATAAAGCTTCTGATATAAAGTATGAAAACATTCACTACCACATACCAATTGAATAAAAAAAACTAGATGAATGATATTATGCTTAGCTTAATCTTTCCTTAGAAATTAAGTTCTCCAGATTGTGAGCAAAATGTTCAAAAAGTCAATAAAAACTATTCAGTTGAGTATGGTTGAAGGAAAAGTGATTGTATGCTGAACATTATAGCCTATGCAGGGATAAGCAACCTTCGGCACTCCAGATGATGTGGACTAAATCTCTTACAACCATAATGCTTGCAAAGCATCATGGGAGGTGTAGTCCAAAACATCTGGAGTGTCGAAGTTTGCCTATGCCTGGCTTATGGTATAACTCATTTAAAAGGCACAGCAAAAGAAAGGTTTAAGAATTTCCATAATAATGCAGATATGCAACAGTTTAAAGAAAGCAGAAGAGAGAAAAAAAAGAATCCACTAATGACAAACTTGTCATGACAAAAAAATAGGGATCGACCGATTATCGGTTTTACTGATATAATCGGACGATATTTGGTATTTTCGGCAATATCGGTATCGGCCATAGATACCGATATTGCCGATTATACCTCCTAGGACCGCCGGGCCAATTACAAGCCCGGCAGTCCTAGGGGGCCGGCAGCAAGCTGTTACTTACCTTCCCGGCAGCTCCTCCAGCTCCCTGTATAAATCTCGCGAGACCCGCGGCCGTTAGAGCATTGCCACGGATTACCATGGCAATGCTCCGCGCGGCAAGCAGGCCGCAAGATTTATACAGGGAGCTGGAGGAGCTGCAGTAGAGGTAAGTAAGTGCTTGTTGCTGGCACCCCCACTGCTCAGCCAAGGCCACTGGACCACCAGAGACTGCTATAGCCCCCCTTCCTGGCCAGGCAACAAGCAGGGAGGGGGGACAAAAAATTAAAATAAAACAAACATTAAAAATTTTAATTAAAAATGCCTTCACCCCTCTCCCCCCCATTTTACACAAATCACATCCCTTCAGGAAAACACACACACTCTGCATTATATACACACTACACACTCTGTATATAATGCAGAGTGTGTAGTGTGTGTATATAATGTAATGTTGTGTGTATATAATGTAATGTAGTGTGTGTGTATAGATAATGTAGTGTGTGTATATAATGCACACACCACACACTCTGCATTATATACACACACTACATTATGTTATATACACACTGCGTTCGCCATTCACACTACACACACACACCGCATTCACTATACACACACTCTGCATTCATTACATACACACTACACAGTCACTGCATTAACTATACACACTACACAGACACTGCATTAACTATACACTATGTATTAACTATACACACTACACACACCCTGCATTAACTATACACTATGTATTAACTATACACACTACACAAACACACCCTGCATTCATTATATACACACTACACAAATACACACAGCTCCACTGTCTAAACACACTGCATGTGGCTTGTATATTTTGTGCATTTACCTTTAGAAATAGTTTATTTTTTCAAAATGGTAAATGCACAGAATATCGGCAAGTTATCGGCTATTGGCCTGAAAGTTAACAGATTATCGGTATCGGTTTTAAAAAAAATCAATATCGGTCAATCTCTAGAAAAAAATCTGATCCAACTTAAATATGTTATAAAAATTGAAAAAAATACAGATCTGAACAGTTTTAAAGATACACTATAGGGTCAGAAACACAAGTATTTCTTACCCTAAAACCACCATCTAGCCCCCCTAAACATAGTAAAATCTGACTTTTGTTCAAGTCTGCAGCTGCTGGCTCTGCCCCAATCTGCCTGCTTGGTTGACATCATCAGATGTTGTTTTGAGCCAATCACAATGCTTTCCCGTTGGATTGGCTGAGACTGTCAAGGAGGCAGATCAGGGGCAAAGCCGAACACAGCCCTGTCCAATCAGCATCTCCTCATAGAGATGCATTGAATCAGTGTCTCCATGCAGAAGGTGGAGACACTGAATGATAGTACTGCATAGTGGCAATAAAACCAATGTATCCACATCATGGAGGAGTATTGCTGCTAAGAACCATAGATAGGTATACGTACATAAAGGCACATAAATGTGCATATAAACATAATAGGCTAAAAATCAACATCACTGACAGAGTATTTGTTTACCAATACAATTTAGAATTCTAGCAGACAGAGAAGGGGCCAAGGAAATCATGATAAACCCCTTTCTATGCTTTACATAGGCAATGAGTTAAAAATATATACAAAAACAATAACTCACATTAAAAAATCCAGTCTGCTGCAAATACATAAACTGCAATTGATTACAAAAGAACATTAATTTGAATGTCCATCTAGCATAATGGCTAGGGATCGACCGATATTGATTTTTTTAGAGCCGATACTGATAATCTGTGAACTTTCAGGCTGATAACTTACCGATATTCTGCACATTTACCATTTAAAAAACAAAAAACTATTTCTACACAAATCTACTGTTAACTGAATATGTTTATTTTATTTAGTTTGCAAATCTTTTTTTTTATTAAGGTAAATGCACAAAATATACATGCCAGTCAGAATGTTTTATGTTTTCAAGAATATATGTGTGTGTAGTGGATGCAGTGAGAGTATTTGATTAGTGAATGCAGCGTGTGTGTGTTTGTGTAGTGGATGTTTGTGTAGTGGATGCAGAGTGTGTGTTTGTGTAGTGTGTATAGTGAATGCAGTGTGTGTGTTTGTGTAATGTGTATATAATGAATGCAGTGTGTGTGTTTGTGTAGTGTGTGTGTATAGTGTGTATAGTGAATTCAGAGTGTGTGTTTGTGCCATGAGTGTGTGTATATAATGAATGCAGTATGTTTGTGCCGTGTGTGTATATAATGAATGCAGTGTGATTGTGTAGTGTGTGTATATAATGAATGCAGAGTGTATGTGTGTATATATAATGAATGCAGAGTGTATGTGTAGTGTGTGTATATAATGAATGCAGAGTGTGTGTGTGTATATATAATGAATGCAGAGTGTATGTGTAGTGTGTGTATATAATGAATGCAGAGTGTTTGTGTAGTGTGTATATATAATGAATGCAGTGTGTGTTTGTGTAGTGTGTGTGTATAGTGAATGCAGTGTGTGTGTGTAGTGTGTATAGTGAATTCAGAGTGTGTGTTTGTGCCATGAGTGTGTGTATATAATGAATGCAGTATGTTTGTGTAGTGTGTGTATATAATGAATGCAGAGTGTGTGTTTGTGCCGTGTGTGTATATAATGAATGCAGTGTGTATGTGTGTATATAATGAATGCAGAGTGTATGTGTGTGTATATATAATGAATGCAGAGTGTTAGTGTAGTGTGTGTATATAATGAATGCAGAGTGTTTGTGTAGTGTGTATATATAATGAATGCAGTGTGTGTTTGTGTATATATAATGAATGCAGTGTGTGTTTGTGTAGTGTGTGTGTGTGTGTGTGTAGTGTGTAGTGAATTCAGAGTGTGTGTTTGTGCCACGAGTGTGTGTATATAATGAATGCAGTATGTTTGTGTAGTGTGTGTATATAATGAATGCAGAGTGTGTGTTTGTGCCGTGTGTGTATATAATTAATGCAGAGTGTATGTGTGTGTGTTTGTATAATGAATGCAGTGTGTATATATAATGAATGCAGAGTGTTTGTGTAGTGTATGTATATAATGAATGCAGAGTGTGTTTGTGTTTGTGTAGTGTGTATATATAATGAATGCAGAGTGTTTGTGTACTGTGTATATATAATGAATGCAGAGTGTTTGTGTAGTGTGTATATATAATGGATGCAGTGTTTGTGTAGTGTGTATATATAATGAATGCAGAGTGTTTGTGTAGTGTGTATATATAATGAATGCAGAGTGTTTGTGTAGTGTGTATATATAATGAATGCAGAGTGTTTGTGTAGTGTGTATATATAATAAATGCATAGTGTTTGTGTAGTGTATGTATATAATGAATGCAGAGTGTGTGTGTTTGTGTAGTGTGTGTGTATATAATGAATGCAGAGTGTTTGTGTAATGTGTGTATATAATGAAATAATGAATGCAGAGTGTTTGTGTAGTGTGTGTATATAATAAATGTAAAGTGTGTGTGTGTGTGTGTGTGTTTGTGTAGTGTGTGTTTGTGCAGTGAGTGTTTGTGTAGGTATGGTAAGTGTGTAAAATGGGGGGGGCATATTTATTTTCTTTACTTATTTATTTTTTAAATTATGTTTTAGTCCCCCCTCCCTGCTTCTTACTTGGCCAGGGAGGGGGGGATATGGCATTTCCTGGTGGTCCGGTGACATGGACTGTGCAGAGGGGGCCCAGGACACTCTTACTTTCCTTCCCAGCAGCTCCCCTGTCTAACTCTCGCGGCCTGTGTGCTGTGCAGAGCATTGCCATGGTAACCCGTGGCAACGCACTGACGGCCGCGGGACTCGCTAGAGTTAGACAGGGAAGCTTCTGGGAACGTAAGTAAGAGTGTCCTGGGCCCCCCAGGACCCTGATGGTGGTCCTGGTCTGCATTATCGGCCGATACTCATAAAATCCAGAATATCAGCTGATCATATCGTCCAGAGCGATAATCGGTCGAGCCCTAATAATGGCAACCTAATCAATACACACTGCATCTAACATATGGGTGTCTTATGTTCCTCTTAAAAAGACTGAAGGAACAGAGCAACATTTAGTGTGGGTATGTGCCTAGCTACTGAGTGTACACCACAAAACTAAAAATACTGTATAACAAGGATAAATAAAAGTATTTACAACTTATGAACTATAAAACCAACTACTCAAGTTGTAACAGCTGCGGGGGGCCTGCGTTTTGGTACTAGCACAATAGAGGTTATGCATTGAAGACCTAAATGGACACTATAGGCACCCAGATCACTTCATGTCATTGGAGCAGTCTAGGTGCAGTGCCCCTTCTTGTGGTTTCAGAGAAAGTGCAATGTTTACATTGCAGAGTTAAAGGGACACTATAGGCACCAGAGCTTAATGTGGCTGTTTGGGGGTCTACAACCTGTCCCTGCAGGTTCAGCAATGAAAGTACTGCTTTTTCAGAGAAAAGACAGTGTTTACATTCCTGCTTAGGAACACCTCAACTGGTAATCAATAAGACAGAGATGCTGAACATTCCGCATAGAGGTGTAATGTAATGATGTTAAAAACCCACTTCTTCATAAAAGCGTATCAATTAAACTGTTAATAGCTTCTGACTGATTCCTCTTCTGCAACTATCACTAGTCTAATACTATCCTTACCTTTTTGTGTAATTTTACCCCATTCCCTCTAGCATTTAAGCTCATTGAGCAGGGCCCTCAACCCCTCTGTTCCTGTGTGTCCAACTTGTCTGGTTACAACTACATGTCTGTTCGTCCACCCATTGTAAAGTGCTGAGGAATTTGATGGCGCTATATAAATAACATAATAACAATAATGATTCAATGCATCTCTATGAAGAGATGCTAATTGGATCAGAGGGGTGTTTTGCCGTGCATTCGCAATAGGACAGGGAGAGAAAAGTCAGTACAGTAGTTTCCTCCTGTCATAAATCACCTCCCCCCTAGCTACCTCCGATTGGTCAGATCCGGAGTGGTAATTCCGTCTATAGGATCGACTGGTGGAGCGATCCATTGCAAGCAGCAATCGTCTTGCCGTGCAGTGAAGAGCAGTGGAGTAGAAAGCCAATCGTAGGATCGGTAACAAGCCAACGAAACACAGTTTCGAGAGGCGCTTCCTGGATTATGACAAAGTTTAACACTGTGAAACAACGTTTGACATCCTCACACTGGCAGCACAGGAAGAGGAGACAAATCCAGTATTGAGAGATTTCTGCATAGGGTTATTATGCCCCCCCTCCCTCGGAGCCCCCCTCCCACTGGGTTGAACGGGCACTTACCTTAATCCAGCGCCGGTGACCTCTCCTCCCCCTGCCGACGTCAGCTCCCAATGCGCATGCGCGACCAGAGCTGTGTGTGCATTCAAACCGCCCACAGGAAAGCATTACACAAAGCTTTCCTACGGATGTCCAGCGTGAGCCCAATGCGATCTTCGCATTGAGGATCGCAGAAGCAGCTTCTAGTGGCTGTCAGGGAGTTTCTCTGAAACTATGTTTTCAGCTGCAAGGTAAAACTAGGGGGACCAGGCAGCCAGACCACTTCATTGAGCTGAAGTGGTCTGGGTGCCTATAGTTGTCCTTTAACCTTTCCTGGTAAGTTTTATCCCGCAATCCATGAACCAGTTTAGTAGCCTTTCTCTGAACCCTCTCTAAGGTATCAATATCCTTCTAAAGATACGGTCTCCAGTACTGCGTACAATACTCCAAGTGAGGTCTCACCAGTGTTCTGTACAATGGCATGAGCACTTCCCTCTTTCTACTGCAAATACCTCTTCCTATACAACCAAACATTCTGCTAGCATTTCCTGCTGCTCTATTACATTATCTTGCACTTATCCACATTAAATGTCAGTTGCCACAACTCTGACCATTTTTCTAGTTTACCTTAATCAGCGAGCCCTGCAATGGAGGCTAGCTCATTGAGTAAGATAGCCATTATCAGGGGGTTGGGGGGGTGTCACACAGAGAGCAGAGGTGGCCAAATGTTTTACCCACCCAGTGTTTTAGGACTACCACTCTAATGACGCGTGGCCAGCCAGCTGGAAGGTGGGTATCCATAGCCCGGACCCCATACAGCTTACCTTCCTTCGCGCTGCCCGGGAAGGCTTTCCTATCAGGGTGTACCCATCTCCGTTTAGACTTTTTGTTTTTTTGACCTCCCGGAGACGGTGGGACCCCAGATCCCTCAGCCGCCATTCCTTTTAGGGCCCCCCTTCCCGGTCCGCCTCGTCCTCTGCCTCTCCCCGGCCCCCAGCTCCTGCCAGGCTTCACGGCTGAGAACCCCGGTGTAGCCATGCCTGCAGCTCGCTCGGCGCACACTGATGGCGTCACACCGTGTCCCTGGCAGCCCCGCCAGGCAGAGCTAGCAGATCACCGATTGTTAACTCACTGTGTGATGGTGGAGAATGTGACTGGGGGATCTGTATATTGAATGTAATATAAACATTGATTCTCTGTCTGTATATTGAATGTAATAGAAACATTGATTCTCTATCTGTATATTGAATGTAATAGAAACATTGATTCTCTATCTGTATATTGAATGTAATAGAAACATTGATTCTCTATCTGTATATTGAATGTAATATAAACATTGATTCTCTATCTGTATATTGAATGTAATAGAAACATTGATTCTCTATCTGTATATAGAATGTAATAGAAACATTGATTCTCTGTCTGTATATAGAATGTAATAGAAACATTGATTCTCTGTCTGTATATTGAATGTAATAGAAACATTGATTCTCTATCTGTATATTGAATGTAATAGAAACATTGATTCTCTATCTGTATATAGAATGTAATATAAACATTGATTCTCTATCTGTATATTGAATGTAATAGAAACATTGATTCTCTATCTGTATATAGAATGTAATAGAAACATTGATTCTCTATCTGTATATTGAATGTAATAGAAACATTGATTCTCTGTCTGTATATAGAATGTAATATAAACATTGATTCTCTATCTGTATATAGAATGTAATATAAACATTGATTCTCTATCTGTATATTGAATGTAATATAAACATTAATTCTCTATCTGTATATTGAATGTAATATAAACATTAATTCTCTGTCTGTATATTGAATGTAATAGAAACATTGATTCTCTATCTGTATATTGAATGTAATAGAAACATTGATTCTCTATCTGTATATAGAATGTAATAGAAACATTGATTCTCTGTCTGTATATAGAATGTAATAGAAACATTGATTCTCTATCTGTATATTGAATGTAATAGAAACATTGATTCTCTGCCTGTATATAGAATGTAATAGAAACATTGATTCTCTATCTGTATATAGAATGTAATAGAAACATTGATTCTCTATCTGTATATAGAATGTAATAGAAACATTGATTCTCTATCTGTATATAGAATGTAATAGAAACATTGATTCTCTGTCTGTATATAGAATGTAATATAAACATTAATTCTCTATCTGTATATAGAATGTAATAGAAACATTGATTCTCTATCTGTATATTGAATGTAATAGAAACATTGATTCTCTATCTGTATATAGAATGTAATAGAAACATTGATTCTCTATCTGTATATAGAATGTAATAGAAACATTGATTCTCTGTCTGTATATTGAATGTAATAGAAACATTGATTCTCTATCTGTATATTGAATGTAATATAAACATTGATTCTCTATCTGTATATAGAATGTAATAGAAACGTTGATTCTCTATCTGTATATAGAATGTAATAGAAACATTGATTCTCTATCTGTATATAGAATGTAATAGAAACATTGATTCTCTGTCTGTATATTGAATGTAATAGAAACATTGATTCTCTATCTGTATATTGAATGTAATAGAAACATTGATTCTCTATCTGTATATAGAATGTAATAGAAACATTGATTCTCTGTCTGTATATTGAATGTAATAGAAACATTGATTCTCTATCTGTATATAGAATGTAATAGAAACATTGATTCTCTATCTGTATATTGAATGTAATATAAACATTGATTCTCTATCTGTATATTGAATGTAATAGAAACATTGATTCTCTATCTGTATATAGAATGTAATAGAAACATTGATTCTCTGTCTGTATATTGAATGTAATAGAAACATTGATTCTCTATCTGTATATAGAATGTAATAGAAACATTGATTCTCTATCTGTATATAGAATGTAATAGAAACATTGATTCTCTATCTGTATATTGAATGTAATAGAAACATTGATTCTCTGTATATTGAATGTAATAGAAACATTGATTCTCTGTCTGTATATTGAATGTAATAGAAACATTGATTCTCTGTCTGTATATTGAATGTAATAGAAACATTGATTCTCTGTATATTGAATGTAATAGAAACATTGATTCTCTGTCTGTATATTGAATGTAATAGAAACATTGATTCTCTGTCTGCTGAGCTGCATGGTTAGGTTTAGGATGGCCTTAGCCGACACGTTTTGTTGGTCTCTCAATGTCTGCATAAACAGTGCTGCCCTGGTCACCAGCTTTCATACTTGCAACAGTGTAATCCTGCCTGTCCCATGACTGCACTGGGCATGCTCTGCCCATCAGCATGTGAACAATTAATAATAATAATAATAATAATATAATATTAGTGGGCCTTGCAATACTAAGTGGAAGGCAGGTAAATCATAATGCTCTGCCATGTAACTTATAACACTCTGCAATGTAACTTATAATGCTCTGCTATGTAACTTATAATGCAATGTATTATTATGATGATGATATTTATGTAGTGTAATTTATAATGCACTGAAATGAAAATTAGAATGAACTACAATATAAGTTATAATGCTCTATATGTAAATTATAATGCACTCTAATGAAAGTTCTAATGTACTGCAATGTAGGTTATAATGCACTGCAATGTAGGTTATAATGCACTGTAATGTAGGTTATAATGTACTGCAATGTAGGTTATAATGCACTGCAATGTAGGTTATAATGCACTGTAATGTAGGTTATAATGTACTGCAATGTAGGTTATAATGCACTGTAATGAGTCTGTGCACTAGTGAGATTTTCATTAAACGCCTGTTGTATGTGACAGTGCAGTTTCTGCATGGCTGATTAGAAGTCGCTGAGTGTAGCTATTTGATACTAAGTAACATACAAGCAGCAGTGAGGGAGTAGGGGTGTAACTTTGTTGCACATGTCCAAGATGTTTACCAGAGAGCTATCTATGCTGACACTATAGTCTAATGCAACAGCAGTCTGACAAGCGATTATTAATGTCTGGCGTGGAGAGGCTGCTGTGCTGTGCACGTGTGAACACACATTGCTGATGTCATTCACACTGCTCTATTGCTGCCGCAGTTTCTTTTTACGTTCAGTATTGGACAGGGATAACATGCACATTTCAACCAGTTTTTAGTAATTTATTGAATAGTAGGCACTATCTAAAACAATATATGCACACACAACTTGTCCATAAACATGTAAGTACCTGGTCATGGAACACATATATTCACTTATATAGGGGTTTGTGTACTAAACACAGAATTGGAGTGAATTGGAAGCCCAACTGCAAACTGTTAGCCAATATATGTACATTGGAATCATCCTCCAAATCACTTTTGTTTCTAGTTAAGCAACCTTAGCATTACATTTGCTATTCTGCTCTTATAGCTCGCTGTGCACCGTTTAGTGAATAATCCTTGTTGTTGGTAAACATTCACACGGTTTTATATATTAGTCTAGATTTCATTTCACTACAATTCAGATTTTAGTGCTAAATCTGTAATTGACAGGAATTCATCAGGGACATTTAAGGACAGACTGACTGGTTGGAGGAGGAAGCATGATTCGCTTTTACTTTATACTTTTAGATTGTTTCTCCCTCCCCCGAGTTTAGATATGATCACCTAATATTTGCATGTCCTTGTTGAATTTCCAACAGGTATCTGTATAGTGAAACTTAATTTTTACTAAAGGTTCACGAATAAACTAAATATTAATAGGTCATTAGTGAAAATATGTATTAATGCCAACATTAAATCATATATTATGTGGTTGTCTAGTTTAGTAATTTAGCACCATATCTATAAATCTGTTACAGGCATAGAGACGCTGAAATAAGCAGGATCCCCTATACTAAATAATTATATTGTAACTCTTTGTGTAGTCTATGTCTTCTGTTACTGTTGTCAGTTTTAACACAATTGTACATTTTAATTGTGCTCTATCTTATTTTTTCAGTATGATGTTAACTCAATTGCCAGAAATAAGCTCAGACCAGGTAAAGGAAGCTATTAGAAAGTTGGTACAATTCTTACAGGCAACACTTCGGATCTCAGATGCCCACACTGTGGATTTCTATACTGAAGATGTTTGGGACAAGCTTGTAGCTATATCCCCAGATACTGTACTTTCATCACTCAGTCAACACCCAAGGACATCTGTTCGTGAATACAGCGGTGAGTCTACTAATTTATAAATCAAGTTTCCCATCATCAAAGTCAGCTTGTATCTGACTGGCTGGCTGTTTTACTGGATTAACAGAAATTTGGAATGAGAAGCTTTTGGGGGTTTCTCCCTTTATCATATATAAAGCATTTTATAATTAACTTAATGGAGTGGTTTTGGTGTATAGATCATGGCCTTGCGATCGAACTGTCAGTTCTCTGCCATTTAGGCGTTAAATCCCTTTGTTTGTGCTTCCTCAGCCACACATCCCCTGAATGTGACTTACTCAGTCTCGCTACATATTTTCTGTTAAGACTAATCTAATGTTTACATTTTCTGTGTTGCACAGTGTGTTCTTACTTTTTTTTTTTTTTTTTAATTCTGTCGGGTCAGAACAGAGTGTTTGCTTTAGAATTTCTTATCTCCTGCTATGTTACTAGCTTGTTAAAGCATACATGAGCTTCTTGTGTGTGTGATTAAAGTTTAATTAACAGAGCAGATGCAACCATTCTAAAACTCTACAAACACTCTGTGTTGTCAGACCTGACTGAAAACCTTTTAAAAAATTAAAATTGGCTGTGTGAGTCACACCCAGGAAAGGTGTTACTAGGGCTGCATAAACAGAAAGAAAAGTGACTTAAAGGGATTCTATAGTGCCAGGAAAACAAAGATGTTTTCCTGGCACAATAGAATCCTGCAGGGCGTCCCTCCCTCGCGCCACCCTCCCATGGCGCTGAAGAGGTATAAACCTATATATATGATCTATATATATGATCTAAGTATATATATATATTTTTTACAATTATAAATTTTATTTTAATTTTATTTCTAGCCAGCAGGGGTACCACCTGTAATTACAGGCAGCCCCCCTGCTGGCAATACAGAAGCCAGCTATCCCGGCCATGTGATTGTGAGGTCCTCGCAAGGACCTCACTCTCACATGGTCGGGGGCACCAGAGGAGGAGGATCTGCCGCGGGGGGACCGCCGGCGACCGGGTAAGTAAACAAAAACCGGAGGGCGTACAATTACGCCCAGTGGCGTTTAGAGCCGCTTAAAATAGGACGTAATTGTATGCCCCCCGGTCTGAAGGGGTTAAGTAAACAGGCAGTGTTTACATTACAGCCTAGGGATACTTCCTCTGGCCACTCCCTTTAGATGGCTACTAGAGGTGTTTCCTGGGGTACTGTCATTCAGCTTCACCACCCTCTGCATGCAGACAGTGAACTTTCCTCATAAAGATGCAATGATTCAGTGCATCTCTATGAGGAGATGCTGATTGGACAGGGTGACATTTGGCTCTGCCTACTGCCCCACCTCCTTGGCAATCTCAGCCAATCCAATGCTTTCCAATGGAAAAGCATTGTGATTGGCTCAGATCATCACTTCTGATAATGTCAGCCAAGGAGGCAGATCAGGGGCAGAGCCAGCACCAGCAGACGCACACGCATGTTTTGGTTTCAAAAGTAATGTTTAAACCATCAATGCACAGGGAGGCATATTTAAACCCTGAATAGCCTTTTCTAAGTGCCCTATTGTGGTTTCCACTTGTTGGTTGTCTGAGAGTGCCTTCCTTTTCATTGATTTTTCTGATATTTGACTTTGGCTTGCATTCGACTTTCCCTACTTCTGGTATCCTGACTTTTGGCTAGTATTATGTTTAGTGTCTGTTTCTGTACCCTTGACTTTGGATTGTCTATTGACTATTCTCTTACGTTAAGCCCGGCCATTCTAAGGCCTGGTATACGTTATTTGTGTTTACATAGTTCTGCGTGTTGGATCATATCGTAGTCGTGACAGTTTCCCTGTTGTGTTGTATTTCACTTCGTGTGTACCCATAACATTCTGACTATATTATAATAATTTAGTAAATCCTTTAACATAACTAAACTTAAGATATAAAACAATAGAAAGAAATACATTTTCTCAATTCTCTGTATAACATTGCCACCAAAACAGCATTTTAACAGTACAAATGTACCTTTGTTACAATACAAATCATGTATTCAATCAGGTTATATCTTAAAACAATTTGCAAAAGTTCTTATGACTGCAGCCTTTGCAAGCACTCCCCTTTTCCCTGGATGAGAGACTTTCATTCTTTTCATGGGGGAAATAGCCAATCAAAGGTTTTTCATTGAGAAGCCTCTGAAGGTTTCCCTCTATTGACGTGCGCGCACTCACTTACAGCATGCTGATCTGAGGACTGGTCTGATCTGTTGTATACAGGGGTGGATGCAGGCATGCTCATGTAGACCGTACCTGCCACTTCTGTTAGCTCAGGGGAGCTAACTGAAGCAGGGAGAATTCCCCACTGGCTGATTGATTGACAGCCAAGGGAAGAGGTTCATTAATTGTTTATGAAAGTTCCGATTTCTAATAGATGGGTGCAGAGTGGTCTTTTAAAAGCTATAACCTTATGAATAATGAGTGCTGCACAAAGACATTTCAAGCCTAAACCTCAATAATTTAATTTTTTTTATTTATTTTTTTTACAGTTTAGCTGGGCCACACTGACACACATGCAAATGCACACACATACGCACGCACAGACACACATGAAGATACACAAACTGACACACATGCACATACACAGACACACAGATACACACACTGACATACATACAGACACACATGCTGTTCAAAATTAAAAAAAAATAGCCACCCTCCTGTTTCTACCTTTTGGGTGCAGGATGGTGTCCTCCCTGGGGTTCAGTTGGATCAGCTGGCTGAGGCTGCTAGGAGTCAGAGGATGACTCTCCCAATATGCACCCCTCCTCTTTTTCCTCTCTTTTTTTCCCCCTCTTCTTGCGCTGTTAAAGAGCCACAGCTCATGACCGGTCCCTTGATGACACATGCCCACTGGGTGGCCCTAAGTGCAATGGCCACCTGATAGGCCACCGTAGTTTGTAAGCCCCGATTCAGCTACACCAGCGGTACGTCTGCTGGTGGATTGGAGAGATAAACAGCAAGTAGCAACTCTATATTGCAAAAATACAAAATATGAAAATATGTGGGTGATGCAAGGTTGCCACGGCTTCCCTCTGACACAGCCTGTCAGTACGTGGAGGTGGAGTTCCATCGGTTCTGACAATACATTAATGAAAATGGAATTAAAATTCGAACATAAGTATATCCTTCAAATTCATGTTTAATTTAAGCCATGAAATTTTGATTGAGGTTGTCTATATTAGGTTTTATCCTGGCATATTAAATATGTGTACAATGTCTGATTCTATGCAGATGTTAAAAGAAACCAATATTCAAAAAATGTCCTTTACATTTGGATCCAGTTTTTTTGTATGCATTATGATTGATACGACATCTAATTTGAACTAAGTACAGTTTAATTTTTTTTGTGCAAACTTGCCATAAAATTACAGCACAATTAAAACAACATGGCACAATTCATTGCTGCATTGGCAAAAGGCTAGAAGATATGCTTTTGAACTTGTTAGCATCTGTACTTGAGGTTTTAAGATCTTTGAGGTAAACATCATTTGTCTTATGTGAGGCCATATTGAATACAAAAACTGATTAAATTCTTCAGCCACTGGCTGTTAGTTTGGAGTAACATAAGAGCCAAGGAGGCTTGGAAGTACATATGAATTGAATAAGTCATGTAGAATAGAACCATGACTCACTTAGTTAATGTTTCATGGAGAACTTTCAGCTTTTGTCAATTAAAAAATATTGTATATGGATTATGACGTAATAGTCTCACTGCTCTCTGTCTCAATTATCTGTTCTTTAGCATTTAACACATTTTTATGCAGCCCTAGTTACACCTCTCCTGGATCTGATTTACATTGTCTCCCTACACACTTCCTGAAAGAGAGATCACACTAAGTGTTATAGAAATATACTTATCAAGATAAAATGGCTGCTTCCCCTAGAAATCCCCCCAACCCCTCCCTCAGGCTCTCCCCCTGGTCCCTCCCCTACGGACTGCGCCTCTTTCCCTCCTGTGCAGCGCTCTCTATGTCAGGGAGGAAGTGAACGGCTTTTACTTTCTCCCAGCAACCAATAATACAGGGGCCTGGTTGTGCTCTTTAACGGGATGTGGCGCCTGACCGGGCCCATCTTCAGCAATGCTTATTGGGTGGCCTTAAGTGCATCGATGGACCCCCCAGTGTGCGGGCTCCTGGCTGCACTGTGGGTAGTTCTGTCGATGTGCATGGTAAATGCTTACACTGCCCAAAAATACAGTCCCAAGGGTGGTTGGCAGCAAGGATGCTGTTCTTACTGTTCTCTGCTGCGTGTAGATATTTTTGTTCTATAGTGTTTTTTTTTTTCTTTCATATTCTGCTCCAATTAAAAGTAAATTTGCCTCTGCAGTTGTGGAAGCCATGATTGGGCAGCTCTCACACAGCCTTTCTGGGTGCAGAGCACTGTGCTCATAATACCTATGTGACAACTACACGAGGGGGGAGGATAGTGTGAAGGCAGGGGCGACAACATGCATCTTTAACTGTGTAGCCCAAAATCCTTTCACTAGCCACGAGTGTGAGTATTTTGAGATGTTCAATACTCAGTACCATTCGAGTGAAATACATTATTATTTTAGATTTTTATTTCATTTTTTTTTACATTATATTTGGCTATTATTGTGCTTCTTTAGAGTTACACGTAAAGAGACAGTAAATTTGAAGGGAAAAGTAAGCTGTGTATTGTGCTTATGAATTATAATGAAATATGTAAGTGGTGTTAATTTTACTATTTGATGGGATGATGACCGTACAATGTTATATGTCAGGACAGATTGCGGCAGTGTTGCAGTGTTTGTAGTTGTACATAAGTGCTGCTTATATGTAGGAAGGTCATAAGGGGGTCCTTGATCACCAATTGCTCAGGGACCTGTGAGTTGTCAGTCCACACCTAGTTATATGTTGATTGTTAACTAACAAAGTGGCACAGCCCTGTAGTATACACTGTAGTATTCTCTCAGTTTATTGCTCTAATTTTCCAGTGTCTCTCGATTGAGTTTTGTAGTCTCCCTATATGGTGTTATTATTAGTATGACTGACATTTTGTATTTCATGAAAAGTAATAAAAATCAAAGGGGAAACAAGAAGAGAAATATAAATAAAGTAAATATGGATATTTAATCAAGTAAATATGGTTATAATGGATAAAGAGGAACAAGTCAACATTGTTTTTTTAAAACCAGTATTTGATATGCAAAAAATATCCGAGTTACAGGTAACATGAAAATGATAATACCCTAAATGTATACAGACCAGATACATACAATCGTAACTAACATACGGGGAGGCAGAAATTACAAATTAGAATTGAACTCTTTCCACATTTATCTAAACCTGTGTTTTACTTGGTATACGCGTTATACAATGCTGCTGAATGTGTTGCTGCTTTTATAAATTAATCAAATACGCAAGTTTTTATTTTGAAATTGTCACGTAATAGGTTGTCCAGTAGATGGTAATATTGAGCAGCCTATTATTTTCTTTGGACTTTGAAAGATATCAATGCGTTCTCTGGTTACAAGCAAAGTCATCACTGTACAGTGAAAACTATTATGTGCAATTTGTACAGAAATACCATGAAATACCATGAAATACCATGAAATCCCCTCATATCTATTTTTCGATTGGATTGTCTGTGGAGACTTGAACAATAGAAGTGGCCCAGACTAATGGCTAGAAGACATTCACTTAAAAGGAATTGAATGATACAGTTTACAAGAAAATCGTGCTGTGCTATTGAGGATCTATCATAACTACACTATGTTCATTTTCTTTCATTTTTCCTTTCCTTTCCTTGTCATTTGTGTTTTAATGACTATACTCCCCTCCTTACCACTTGTCTATACTTATTATCTTTTATTTCTCACACTGAATTTTAACTACTATTTTGCAGTTAGCCCTCCTGTGGGATCCTTTTGACTGTTGAATTGTGGGTAAATTCCCTTGACAAACGAAATGGAACTTTTACTTAAGCTTTGCCTATTGCCAAAGATTAGCAAAGAACACATTCTCTGTGAGAAAAACTAGTCCCTGGATTTTCTTATTTATAACTAAAAACTAAAGTGAAGTTCAAAAATGAAAAACGAGTGGAAATAAGGATTGATTTAAAATCAAAACCTGCAAAGTGAGAATGTGCTTTAACTCTTTACAGTGTGCTTTGTGTACATTTAATATGGAATTTTTTTTTTAAATTGTAATAAAATAATAGTTTCTGTAATTGGAAATTGGTGTACAGAGGCTATAGATTTGAAAATAACTGCTCTGTTACTGTAATTATTATTAGGAATACTTTATTCTATCACCACATAAGTGACCCGACAACGTTTTGACCTTTCGTGAGGTCAAACTATACACTGGCTGAGTGTGCTAATATGCATTTAAAGGGAAACTCCAGGCACCCAGACCACTTCTGCCCATTGGAGTGGTCTGGGTGCCAACTCCCACTACCCTTAACCCTGCAAGTGTAATTATTGCAGTTTTCATAAACTGCAATATTTACCTTGCAGGGTTAACTCCTCCTCTAGTGGCTGTCTACTAGACAGCTATCTGAGGGCACCTCCGTGTTTATAGCACATGAAAAGTGGACGCTATTTGAGGACCTCCAGCGTTGCTGAAATCCCCATAGGAAAGCATTGAAAGTATTTTTAAATGCTTTCCTATGGAGAGGTCTAATGCGTGTGCGCGGCATTAGGTCTCCCCCGCCGGCGGCCGTGCAAGCTCAATAGGTATCCCCTGCCGGATGACGTCGGCAGGGGAGGAGCGTGGGCAGACCCTGACCCAGCACCGAGGGACATCGGCGCTGGATACAGTTAAGTCACTGAAGGGGACCTGCAGTGCCAGGAAAACGGTTTCTTTTCCTGGCACTGGAGAGTCCCTTTAATCAATATAAGTCTTTAAAGATTAATGATGGTTAATGCCGTCATAATACTCTCTTCTTTAAGGATCCTATGCCAAAATGAAATTATCTGTTAAGATAAAGGAATACACCGTATACTTAATTCATCCAAATAAAGTTGTTATGGTGTGAGATCTCCTGGTGCCAGCAATCCTCAAGGGGTTACACAATTAATGAACGGTTTAACCCAAAAGTCTTGAATCTGTCACCGGTTAGTTCTTCTTCTCACAAACATCTGCTGAAGTCCAAGGCTTGAATAAAGAAGTTGACTGGGAGCTGCTGATAGGCAGAGAGAGTCAGTTAATGCTCTAAGCCTATCAGTAGCTCCTCCTTCACAAAATTTATGTATGTGTTTACATAGTGTATGTATTTTTCTCACTCTCTGAATGGAATGCTACCTGATTCAAGCCTCGGACTGTATGTTTGTGGGCAAAGCTAAAGGACGCTGGATTAGTTTTGTTAAGGTGCCACTCTAGCATGTTAGGCCTATGTTTGTGTCCCGACATTGTGTAATCAGATCCACGCTTACAGACTGAGCGATATGAAGACACTGCAATACTATGTATCAAATGTGACAACATGATTGTATGACTCTCAAGTCTCGTTTGCCCTTCCTCCCCTTTCTTTTCTGTATCCCCTATGTTTTGAATTACTGACAAAATAAAAAATTGTCAAATAAAAAATAAAACAAAAGGACCACTCCACACCCCAAAAGCACTTCAGCATGTTGAAGTGCTTTTTGGGTGAGGAGTAGCCTGGTTTTTACACCAGTTTATAAAAATGCTGATTTCTATGAGTGTCCCTTTAAGGACAGCAAGGCTGATATTGATAACACAGAAGTCTAGATTCTGCATTGTCGCTGCCCCTGTGTAGAGGTCATTGTCAAACTCTTCCAAAGCAGTTTTGCAAACAATTTTGGTACGGTGCCCAGAGACTATTGACAAGATCATTACTAAACTGAACTAAAGTAATTATGTTGCTAGAGAGTCCTTTTAATAATGCTTGCATGATGTAATAAACTAATATATGATTTATAGCATCTGAGAAAGCAAAATATATCCAGTTTCTGAGAGATCTGTGACTTATACAACTGAATACAGTCAGCTCACTGACACACACACACACACACACCCATGCTCACTACAGACAAGCTCACTGACACACACATACATGCTCACTGCAGACATGCTCACGGACACACACATGCTCACAACAGCAGGGACATACACACACACACACACACGATCACCTTAACTCTCACTCACTAGCTGCAGAGTATTTGAAGCCTAACTGGCACTGCAGGCAACTGCTGTGGAAGCTCTGGGAGGTGAGAACTCTATTTCCTGTCCTGAGGTCAGCAGCTTGAGATGGAGGCAGAGCTTGAGATCGGTGAGCACAGTGTATGATGGGGCGGAGTTTGTGTGCCAGAAAGTGCTCTCCCTGCTGTGCTCCCTCCAGCCGTGGCATCCTCAATGTGGCCGCGTCTGAGGGAAAAATTACCAAATTATATTAGTTATAGGTATTAGGGCTCTCTCCCCGACCCCAAGTGCTGTGGCCCACCGGGAAATTTCACGGTATCCGGGTGGGCCAGTCCGCCCTTGAGTGTATCTGCATCTCTGGCAGCATCATGGTGTTTCAAAAGCAGGCTGTAGTGGCTTATGCTTGGAGTAACCTTTTACCATGAACATGATTGTGTAAAGTTTAGGTTGTTAAAGTCACTCTAAGCATCATAAGCACTGTGCTTCTTTGTACCATGCATGGTGCTTAGAGCACCTTAAAATCACTCTCATTTCTGAGAGTGCACAATTGGAAAATATTACTGCAACTAAAACAGCCCACTAAGGCTGTCTATCAAGCAGTCTAGGACACTTAGTTCTGAGTTGTTTATATCAAATAGTACCTACTTATGCATTTAGTGTTTGGCATGTGCATGAAGTATACTACAGTAGGGAAAACATTCTCGCATTTTCCCTGGAAGGAGACAAGCCAAGCAGACTGCACATGTGTGGTTCAGCAGAAGCTAAAACAAAGCCCAGTTCACAATTAAAGGGAAACTATAGTGCCAGGAAAACAAACTCGTTTTCCTGGCACTATAGCTTACCCCTTTGTCAACCCTCTCTCCCTCCCACCCCCCGTGGTGCAGAAGAGGTTAATAACACAGTAAAGGAGTTTAAGCATGTGTGGGATAGGCATAAGGCTATCCTAACTATAAGATAAGGCTAGGGACTAATGAAAGTATTTAGAAAATTGGGCAGACTAGATGGGCCGAATGGTTCTTATCTGCCGTCACATTCTATGTTTCTATGTAACCCCTTCTGTCACCTGGGTCCAGTGCCGAGGGGGAGACCTAATGCGCATGCACCATGCTCGCATTAGGATCTCCCCATAGGAAAGCATTATTGGTTTAGACAACCAAAAGTCGTCTAGGAACCTGGAAGTCACTCTAGTGGGACTAGCCACTAGAGGAGGACTTAACCCTAGCAAGTAATTATTGCAATTTATTAAAACTGCAATCAATATATGCTCTGGGTTAAGGGTGATGGGAGTTTGCACCCAGACCACTTCAATGAGCTGAAGCATCTGGGTGCCTACATTGTCCCTTTAAGCAAACTGGCTGTGTATACACTTCTAGCATGATTTGAACTGCTGTTTAGGAATAAATTATTTATTTATTTTATTATTTATTTATAAAATATTTTACCAGGAAAGATACATTGAGATTTCTCTCGTTTTCAAGTATGTCCTGGGTCCACAAATAACGGATCCCATAGTCTACTGCTATACAGGAATTTAAGACTCCTCATATACCAGATTTAGACACTTCTGATTGCTGCTATTTGCCAATATTTGAACGCAGTATATCAATAATATTAAATATATTGGGTAAATATTTCATTAGACAATCCATGTATGCCAAAGGGCTAATAAACGTTCTAGTGATGAGTGTAGCTATGGTGTAATTAAATAAATCTCAATACCAGTAAAGCAAATTTTAGCAATCGTTACATTTGCAGTAAATATTATATATCTTATGTCATGTTGCTCACAGCTGGGCAATATTCCTGCAGAACATCTACTTTTACCAATTTGTGCTTTTTTGGGCATGGCATACAGTATCAAAATAACCCTCGAGGACATAAAAGAAAAATAAGTTAGGTACATACACGAAATTTTGTTTCTTTTTAAAATTTTAATTAATAGTCCATTATAGAATTTGTGTAGGGATTTACATGTGTCCATTTAAATGTAATTAATGGAAAAAGACTTAAGAAAATAACAATATATTTATAAAAAATACTTTCAGAACCTACAATAATTGTGATAGAGATGTGCAAAAAACTCTGACAAGTGTTCCCCAGACTCTTCTAATGCGGCAGTCAATGCTCCAATTAAGTTAAAGCAACTAGTTGAATTCTCACATTATATATTTTTTTTTCAATTACATTAAAAGCAGTAAATTGAAAGTGCTTCGAGAAAGTAGTCCAGGAGAACAAGCAGTGTCTTTATAATAGCCGTTTTTGTGTTATTTAATACTTTATGCATATTTCTTCCCATAAATTCAATTTTCCATGCCAAATACTAATTATACTTCTGTTTGGGCATGTTGATTACTAAAGCACCTGACCATATGAAGTAATGGGTCTGTATAGTAATAATCTCGTTACTAGATGACATTGTCGGAGAGATTGCATTTACAGTATCATATTTCACAAGGCAACAGATTTTGCGATGAATCTGAGCTTGTTAGTGTAGTCACTGTTAACATCATGTTCACATTGACAGTGTCATTACAGCACTGCCCTTTACTCATACCAATGTATAATTCTAGTCTGGTGTCTCACTTACCCATTGATTTTTTGGTCATTTAGGCTCTACCCAAGTACATTATTTAGATAATGCTCCCCCAGATGTTTCCTTTACCAAAGTTGCTCTCCGATTAGCTATTGTGTTATAGTAACATTAGCTGGGACACCTACCAGTACGACTCTTTTTCTTACAAACGTTTCCAAGTCAGCGTAATAAGGTGATTCAGAACCACAAATTCTTGGACCAAACATCAAGAACTTGTTGCTGGGATCCTGTCTCACCTACTGATATATGTTTACACCAGTGTACATACTTCATTTTATTATCTGTTGTCTTATTATTTCTTATTTGTATTATTCTTTTTTCCTTTTCACTTTGGGGTTTTTTATTTTTAGTCTCAAAAGTTGCTTTTTTGTATTTATTTACATTTATTAGTTAGTGATTTACTAACTGACCTTAATATTGTTTATTACATAGCTAATCCTTTTCTCTTAATACATATCCAATAAAGATTAAGTTTTATACATACATCTTGTGGTCAGGGCATACAGTCAGTCTAGTTCTTTACTTTATTGGGTTCAAGCCTCTTAGCCCCTGTACCTGCGACACTGTTTCTCCCACCCCCTTCCTGTGTTCATTTCATAAAAGAACAAATCAGCCATGAAAAGCGGCATTTAAGCTGTAGTCTAGTTAAAGTTAAAATTACATATGATGCAAAATACTTTAAACTGACTTTTCCCCGTATCAAGGTGGTCTACTACTATGGGTAGAACAGGGACAATACAGTGGACAACTTATTATGGACAGTTGCCTGCAGTCTATTGAATACCAGGAGTTTACTCCAACCAGTGGTAGCCCATTAATAGGATATGAGGATTTTTTCTACCCCTACATTAAGAACTACGGGTCTAGAATCAAGATGTGCAGAGACACCAGAATATGTATAAATCATTACTATGATGGAGCCCATCACCCAGCATTTCAAATGGACAAACAGGGATACGTGTGTAAAGAGGGGTGTGGTCAGAGGAGGGCTGTTCTGAAAAATATTAGGTGATTTACTAATAACAGTTTATGGAACGCAAATGTAATTTAGAACAAGAACAATATATGTTATTTTCACAGACCGATTTCTAAACATATTTATTGAAGTTTAAAGATACATTTATTTGAGTATTATTGCTGTGGAGCTCTATTATAACCTAACAACACACCAATGATATAGAGCTCCTAGAAAAAATGTATAATAGAAAATAGGGAAGTGGGACAGAAGGATTTGGGCCTTTGAAAATGGAAGCCTACTACCATCACAGGCAGGCGTGCTGCTGATTGGCTTAGAGACAATGATCTCAGCCAATCAGTGGCTCCTTGATGACGACAATTTTTTATTTTTTTTTGGATATCTGAGGGGACTGAGCAATCACATGCTGGAAATTTTGGGGTTAAACTGTTCATGAAACCCTAAAGTTAAACCATCTCCTGAAAGCATGACAACGTCATTTAGATGAAGTTGTTAAAGTGCCCGTATTGTTTGTGTAATTATAATTACCCAAACAAAAAAATAAACAGCGTACAGGAATTTAATTTTAAATCTTAAAAAAAGACCACATTGTTTTGATTACTTTGTTTCAGTAGAATTTAGTTTCTCAGTATTACCTTTAGTGCACTATGCAAGAATAATGCAGAGTGAGAATGTCCTGTTAATGTTATAAATACTCCTTTGTTTGTTAGTGTAGTATAGGTGAGACCATTTCACAATGTTTCCTGTTGGAGTCACTCTAAGTTAACAGATTTTTGTCATTTCGATATGCTTGAGGCATTTTTTGATCGAGCAGTTTTCTTCAATCCTTCGGGTTTAATAGGATAATTTAATTTCCGATCTTCTTTGTCACAAGAGACAGGAGCTGTATGGATGTATCCATTTAGACACTATATAAGGTTGAAGAATCATATCACACAGTACAGTAAGTGGAAGTATGTAAGAGCTCCTTTAATTTTTTCTTTAAACCCATATTGCAGCAAATTTGTCTGTCGTTGTTCCTGCAAATAACACGCATAAACTGGAATATTTTATTCTTCACAGTGAAAAGAAACATTATAGATATTCTTGCTCTCCAATTCTTGCTCAAAGAGAAATACATTTAGCCCATAAATGTCCATTTATATTTCTCTGCTACACACCAGTTTTCAGGGTGCAGAGAAGCAAGTTGACGGACTGTAAATGTATCTCTTCATGTACAGGCAGACACACAATGTGTACAGCTCACTTTGCAGGTCAAACTTGATAGCTGCATTTGAGTTCCCAGAGTTTGAAAGGAAAAATGTAAATGCTTATTTCTAATTTAAAATAATAACCTGCAGAGTCAGATTAAGGTAGCCCAGGGCACTAGGCAGGGTGCCAGATTTGGGCCCATTCCGAGAGCCCTGGACTCTGTTCCTGTGTGGTGGAGACTGTTTTGTGTGAATGTGTGCATAGTAGCTCAGTGTTGTGTGGGGAGGAGGCTGAGATCTGTATGAGAGGGGAGTCTGAGTTTCGTGTGTGGAAGAGACTGAGTGTTGTGTATGCGTATAGGGGTGTCTGAACGTGGCTGAGTGTTGTGTGTAAAGTATCCGAGTGTTTGCGTTTTCAATTGCTACATTCCTGCTTGACTTTTGGCAGGATGGAGCTGTTTTCCCTGGTGATCCAGTGGAGAGCAAGGCTTGGAAATAGAAGAGGTCACTCTCTCTCCTTTACCACCATTCTAAAACATTCCACTTAAAATTCTCAAACCGTGTTAAGCAATTCTTAAGCTACCACCAACCAAAAATAACTCTTTTCAATATACTTCTTAAGCATTACCAAAATATGTGTATATCTTGCAACAGTCTTGGGCTAGGTGTGACAGTTTGGAATTTGAGGCCCTCTTCCTATTATCCAATGTTAGCTCCCTGGTTTCCTGCATCTTGGGTCACCAGAAAAATATCTGCAGGAAAAAAAAACATCACTGTGGACAGCAGCGTCCTGGAATTAAGCCCATGCTAAGAAGAATTCAGTACTCTGTATATGGGAGACCCGGAGTTGGACCAGCAAGGTTGGATTGTTAGTCTGACTAAAATACCTCCCTTTTTGGGTCATGTACTCTTTTTATGGACTGGCCTGTTCCTTTTGAATGTGCCCATCCCTCGTCACTGCCCATTAGCAGCCTGTCCACTGGCTGGTCTTGGATGCGTACCTCCTATTTTTGGGACATGTATATATAAATTAGTATTTATAAGGACCAATATAGACTCCACATATCACACAACTGGATTTACATATAATTAGTATTTAGAAGGACCAATATAGACTCCACATATCACACAACTGGAATTACTAAACTGAGATACACAACAGATTGAAATATACTTCCACTGGACCATCTTACTACCAGGAAGAGATACCTTCAGCTAAACACCACAAACAAGGTAACTAAAAACCGACTCATTTCCATGTTAATTTATAAACACCCATAAAACTAATTGATGAAAATTATTTCACTAAAACACATTGGTTTTGAACTCCTGTAATCTGACCTACATGCATGCTTTCTTATCTGTTATCTACATTGCAGCCTGAAGTGCAAAATCTCACACCTCGGTCTGGCCTGAATCCTAGGGAATGATCACCTATACTTCCTCTTATTCCCTAAGACCCCAAAAAGCGGTCGCTGCACTCAATTCCTCACTAGTGGTTACCCTAAAATTACTTGGCATCTTCAAAGCGACTGACAGGGGCTGTCGTAGAGGAAAATCAAAACTTAAAGTTCAATCTCCTGATACTATTACAGCTGCTCCACAATCCTGTCTACCTGAAAGCCCAATTGAAGTGATTCAACTTAAGTCACAAAAACAGCACTATCAAATCAAGGAAACCTCTTTGTGTGATCCCAACTAGAAGACACACTATTTCCAAAGTACAGAGCAAAAACTCAGAATCTCAAGACTGTCCTATCAGATCAATCCTGTGCAATGCCAGATCAATAAGAAAAGAACAAAACCGCTATTATTGCCGACCTTATTGAAATATGCGAATTAGCGTGCATTACAGAATCATGGCTAGATGAAAATGTGGGGCCTATACTAGAGGCAGCTATTCAAGGCAATTATACGGTGTTCCACCACCCGAGACAAGATTACAAGGGAGGTGGAGTTATGATCTATGCAAAATCATCCTTAAATCCCAGACCAATATCCACCCACAAACCCCAAACTTTTGTAAGCGCAGCTGCCAGTCTCTCAATAGATAGAGGATACTGTTACTATACAGACCCCCAGGAGACGGGAAGATATTTTTTCTGGAACTCTCAGACCTTTTGGCTGGCTTAATCCTTGAACAACCCAGGTCACACACTTGATTTGGTATTCCAATCTGGGTTAGAAGTGTCACCAGTAACTGTAAATCCAGTTGTTTGGTCAGACCACCACTCCATTCACTTCTCCATTGTATCACAATCAGCCAGACCCCAGCCTCAGAACCTGGTCAAACACTGCTTATTAAAATGGGTGATGAAATTTGGATGTAACATCACATATGGATCTAAGTGAACTGATGGGTATCTGTGAACACCCCAGCTCCTTAGTTTGACTGTACAACAAAACCATGACAGATACCATTAGTGCATATGCATGTTGGTGCAATGCTCATCAAAACTCACAACAATGCACCATGGTTTGATAGCACCATCAGAGAAATGAAGAGAACAGGTCGTAAACTCAAGAGAAAGTGGCGCAGGACATATGATCCATAGGATAAAGCCGCTCTTACCAAACATCTAAACCAGTGATGGCGAACCTTTTTGAGCCCAAGTGCCCAAACCGCAATACATGCCAACTTTTGTTTCCTCAAAGTGCCAACACAGCAATTAAACCTGAATACTGATGTTTAAATTTAGAAAAAACAACTCGAACAGTTGTCCGAACTAATTAACAACTTTTGTTTTAAAAGACGAACACAACAGAGAGTTCAATGATACAAATTTTAAATAAGGATATAAATAGAACAATTTAAGCTTATATTTATTAGTATCTCCAACAAAAGGCAATAAATACACACACAGACTGCTGAGTACCCACACACACAGACTGCTGAGTACCCACACACACAGACTGCTGAGTACCCACACACACAGACTGCTGAGTACCCACACACAGACTGCTGAGTACCCACACACAGACTGCTGAGTACCCACACACAGACTGCTGAGTACACACACACACAGTCCACTGAATACACATACACTGCTGAACACACACACACACACACAGACTGCTGAATACACACACACATACTGCATTGAGGGATGCATGTGTGTGGGGTGCTGTGTGTGTGGGGTGCTGTGTGTGTGTGTGTGGGGTGCTGTGTGTGTGTGTCAGGGGGTTTTCATGTGTGCAGAGTGCACTGTGTGGAAGTGCTAATGTGTATAGCTCGAAAATGTGTCAATGGGGTGTGAGGTGCTGTAATGTGTGTGAGAGAATTGTGTGTGTGTGTGAGAGAGGAGGTGCTGTGTGTGTGGGGGGTGCTGGGGGTGTTGTGTGTGTGTGTGTGGGGGTGTTGTGTGTGTGTGTGTGGGGGGTGTTGTGTGTGTGTGTGTGAGGGGGTGTTGTGTGTGTGTGTGTGTGTGTGGGGAGGGTGTTGTGTGTGTGTGTGTGTGAGAGTGTTATATTAATGTGTGTGTGTGTGTGGGGGTGTGTGTGTGTGTGTGTGGGGAGGTGTTGTGGTAATAATGTAATGTGTGTGTGTGTGTGGGGGGTGTTGTGTGTGTGTGTGGGGGTGATATGGGTGTGTGTGTGTGTGTGTGTGTGTGTGTGTGGTGCTTTTGTGTGAGGGTGGGTGTGTGGGGGTGTGTGTGTGTGGGGTGTGTGTGTGTGTGTGTGAAGGGTCTTTGGAGGCTGAGGGGTATTAAGGGCAGGTGTGTGTGTGTGTTGTGGGGGGTAGGGGTGCTTAATGTTGTTGGGGTCTGTGTGTGTGGGTAGGGGGTACTCTGGGGGGTAGAGGCTGTGTGTGTTGTGGGGTAGAAGTGTACTGTGTGTGTCTGGGGTGAGGGAACTGTGTGTGTGGGGGGTAGGGGGCTGTGTGTATTGGGGGTAGGTGTGCTGTGTGTGTGTTGGGGGTAGCGGTGATGTGTGTGTGTGTTGGGGGTAGCGGTGATGTGTGTGTGGGGGGGGTGCTGTGTGTTGGGGGTAGGGGTGCTGTGTGTGTGTTGGGGGTAGGGATGCTGTGTGGGGGGAGGGGGTGGTTAAAAAAAAGGTAATGCTAAATCTGTATCCCCCCTCCCTCCTGCTTACCTTTAATGAAGGAGGGGGGGTATACAGCCATCCCCGGTGGTGGTAAGTACTGCTTCCGGGTCGAGAGGCAGGGGGAGGGATCTGTGAAGCAGCTCCCCTGTCCTCCCTCGCGATGCTCCACAGAAAGGGCCCGTGTGGGTA
Organism: Pelobates cultripes; assembly: GCA_933207985.1. Taxonomy (NCBI): domain Eukaryota; kingdom Metazoa; phylum Chordata; class Amphibia; order Anura; family Pelobatidae; genus Pelobates; species Pelobates cultripes. Next base: position 307,092,760 of record OW240914.1, read on the forward strand.
CCCACAGAAAGGGCCTGGCGTGCCACCGGTTCGCCATCATTAATCTAAACTAATATAAATTCAAAATAACTCAGAAAAAAAATCTTAATTTATATCACGCAAAATTGCACTCTCCCACAATAGACCCAGGCAACTGTTTCTCACAGTACAAAGGCTGTGCAAACCAGCATGCGTGCATGCATATCCCCACCAACTTTTCTCAGGATAAGTGTGAAGCATTTGCGATCCTCTTCAGCGACAAGATTTCCTCAATCCGAGCCTCTATCACAGCAGGCTAGACAGTTAGACACCAGAACCACCACAATGGAATTCCAGATCCACTTTTACAAATGTTGATATAAAGGGAGTTAAAAGAACCATGAAAAAGTTACACCCTACTACGTGTGACTTAGACCCAACTCACCTTATATCTGCATGCATTGAAACACTCGCCCCAACCCTCACAAAAATAGTGCAGTGTTCACTAAAAACTGGAGACTTCCCAGATCCTCTAAAAGAAGCTGTGGTAAAACCACTCATAAAGAACCCTTTATTAGACCCAGACGGCATGGCTAATTACAGACCAGTATTCAACCTTCCATTTCTGGGGAAAATCATTGAAAAATTAGTGGCAACTCATCTATCAAGCTTGAACATCTTTGATCCATTCCAGTCAGGTTTCAGATGCTGCCACAGCACTGAAACATCACTAGGCCGAGTGCTAAATGATCTCCTTATGGCGAGAGACAAAGGTGATTACTCAATCCTAATCCACTTGGATCTCTAAGCTGCATCTGACACCATTGACCATAGGATTTTAATAGAGCCAGTGCTCCCAGCCCGGGCATTTTTCAAACACAGCGCACCCCCCCCCGAGAAGGGGGTGGGGCCAGAGAGGGTGTGTTTTGTCATCACTAATGACAAGCACGCCCCCTCTCAAAGTGAGCATGTTGGTTCAAAGTGCAGAGCCCCGCTGAAGAGCTCTAGCATGAGGAAAAAGGCCCTGTATTTGTTCTGCGCAGCACAGTGTGTAGTGTGTGCATAGGGGATCCAGAGTTTGTATGTCAGGAATGTAGTGTGTGTAGGTGGTGCAGTGTGTGTGTGTGGGATCTAGTGTGTAAAGGACCCAGAGTGTGTATAGGAGATTGTGTGTTGGGTAAGAGACCTAGCGTTTATTTGGAGTGTAAAAGTAGGCAGACAATGTAATAGAGCAGCAGGAAATGCTAGCAGAATGCTTGGTTGTATAGGGAGAGGTATTAGCAGTAGAAAAAGGGAAGTGCTCATGCCATTGTACAGAACACTGGTGAGACCTCACTTGGAGTATTGTACGCAGTACTGGAGACCGTATCTTCAGAAGGAAATTGATACCTTAGAGAGAGTTCAGAGAAGGGCTATTAAACTGGTTCATGGATTGCACGATAAAACTTACCAGGAAAGGTTAAAGGATCTTAACATGTATAGCTTGGAGGAAAGACGAGACATGGGGGATATGATCGAAACATTTAAATATATAAAGGGAATCAACACAGTAAAGGAGAAGACTATATTTAAAAGAAGAAAAACTACCAGAACAAGAGGACATAGTCTTAAATTAGAGGGACAAAGGTTTAAAGGACCACTATAGTGCCAGGAAAACATACTCGTTTTCCTGGCACTATAGTGCCCGAGGGTGCCCCCACCCTCAGGGTCCCCCTCCCGCATGGCTGGATGGAGAGGAAGGGGTTAAACTTACCTCTTTCTCCAGCGCCAGGCGGGGAGCTCTCCTCCTCCTCTCCGTCTCCTCTTCGGCTGAATGTGCATGCGCGGCAGGAGCCGCGCGCGCATTCAGCCAGTCCATAGGAAAGCATTCGCAATGCTTTCCTATTGACGCTGGCATCTTCTCACTGTGATTTTCACAGTGAGAAGCACGCAAGCGCATCTAGCGGCTGTCAAGAGACAGCCACTAGAGGCTGGATTAACCCTAACCTAAACAAAGCAGTTTCTCTGAAACTGCTATGCTTATATTAAAAAAAAGGTTTAACCCTAGCTGGACCTGGCACCCAGACCACTTCATTAAGCTGAAGTGGTCTGGGTGCCTATAGTGGTCCTTTAAAAATAATATCAGGAAGTATTACCTTACTGAGAGGGTAGTGGATGCATGGAATAGCCTTCCAGCTGAAGTGGTAGAGGTTAACACAGTAAAGGAGTTTAAGCATGCGTGGGATAGGCATAAGGCTATCCTAACTATAAGATAAGGCCAGGGACTAATGAAAGTATTTAGAAAATTGGGCAGACTAGATGGGCCAAATGGTTATCTGCCGTCACCTTCTATGTTTCTATGTGTGTAGTGTGTAGGGGTGGTGTAGAATATGTGTGTGTGTGTGTGTGTGTGTGTATATATATATATATATATATATATATATATATATGTATTAAGGCCGTGTGGCCTGTATTTGTGGGAGGGGCTCAAATTAATTCACTCCCCTATATAAGGGATACCCCTTACCTGACTCCATATCGCTTGAGGTCAGCATCAGAATGATTTCCAATTCCGGGTCATGCAGACGCCATTTTACCTGATTACTCCGTGAGGTTTTCTAAGCTGAGCTGTGTCAGGAATCCAGCCACAGGCTTTTCCGGCCTTCTTTCTTCAATCCATCGGCGTGGATGGTGTCCAAGTGACTCACAAACCATAAGTCTACCTACCCGTTACGCCAGGCATCAGTCCCACGGCACCATGCACGGGTCAGGTCCTCACTTTACGGCTGCATTTTGTCTAAGTCTGTTCTAAAACCATTGCATGTTCATGCATATCATTCGTTTAAACTCACTTGTTTATATCTGTCACTGGCTCATTTCGAGCATTAGCATACTCCCAAACGGGAACACATTCTGTTTCAATTGCCTAAACATACTAGGCAATTCTGTGCATGCATTTCGAATCTCACTGCTCGTTTCGTTTTGTTTCCCTGACATACCAGGCTCACGGTTCGTGCAATTTTCTACCAAACGGGAACTAGTTCATGCATTTACTATTGTACTACACACATGTTTAGTGCGTTTACAACCCACAAACAGAACACTGGTTTGTTACAATGACTTTTATTAAGCTATTATGTTCACATATTGTATATTGTCGAACGGCACTGTTCGTTTCCCTGTCATACAACTATAATGCTGGGGCATAGCTCACGAACAATGTTTCACGTAAACCACACTGACCCCTACAGGTCACTCTCAAAATCTCACGTTAAACTTGCATTTGGATTAAAGGGTATTTTTACCATACAATCAGCATTTCTGACCCATACTGATCAATAGCAAAACTGTCTTCACATGTCATATACAATTTACCAGCCAATATAAATTACACATAAGATTGTTTTAAACATAACTATAAACCATAAATTAAACTCCCGCGAGGGGTCAACTTCAGGTTTAAAGGACCACTATAGTGCCAGGAAAACATACTCGTTTTCCTGGCACTATAGTGCCCTGAGGGTGCCCCCACCCTCAGGGTCCCCCTCCCGCCCGGCTCTGGAAGGGAGAAAGGGGTTAAAACTTACCTTTTTCCAGCGCTGGGCGGGGAGCTCTTCTCCTCCGATACTCCTCCTCTCCGCCCATTCAGTGAGAATCACGCAAGCGCCTCTAGCGGCTGTCAATGAGAGAGCAACACCAACTCAGGTGACACCCAGGCCATGCTAGCCTCACTCGTAAACTCATGAGCCAAAAAATTTACGACAGACTGGCAATCTCAAGTCTGTCACCACAGCCCTCACAAGGCTGGGCCTCACGCTACTGTACAGCCAGCACCAACCGAAACTCGGTTACCTGGTACAATAAATTCTTATGACACACAAGACGTTAACCCTGCACATATGATCCCAGCACATTGGGAATGCAAGGCATATACATGTATGACGATGTATCTGTGATGGTCAGGTCCAGGGATTCAAGGTAAATCGGGAACTGACCATCCCTTGGTTGTGTTGGCATTTGAAATATGTAGAGATGTTTATTTGTGCAGGTACCCATACAGAAGGGATTTTGTCCCAAACTCCAGGTACCAGCACCTCTGAACTTCCAGAGACAATTGGTATGAGTAGTTGCATTGCATATAGACTGTTGCATATATGTTCAAATGGTTCAGGGCACATGACAAACCATGTGTCCCAATACAACTTACAAAAAACTTACTCACCATCTGTACACACCAATGCATTTTCAACACTACTGACTCATCACCCTTCCAGACTTGTAGTAGATTTACTAAAGCTCTGGAGCTTCAAAGGGCTCCCATACAGGTATCATAAATACACCTTCAAGTTATATAGCATGCCCTCACTTACAGTCAGCACAACAGAATCATCGGGTGTAAACACACTCAAGATTTGCCGAGGGTTTTTTACTTGGGTTTTCCAAACTCCACCATTTACAGCATGGCGCCAAACACAAACACATTGGTATTGTCACAAGGAAATCTTCCCTTAAACAAAGACTAACCATAGACTTATTGACACCACACACCTCTGCTACCCCAAGTTTTAACTCACTCATACCCTCCGAGGAGTTTCCATACTATACAACACCATTGATCTACCTTTACAGCTATCACTCAAGCATGGGTTGAAGCTTGGTTAAGTAAGACCAATATCATCAACGCAGTAAACGCCTACCATCTACCCTACACACTGGCACTTACATGGCATAAAATGGGCCATCCTTTCCCCGCTCAACTTACGGGCTACAGATTAGCCTACTATCGATATTCGCAGATACTCTGTGCTGGTTATGATAACATATCCAGAGGCCTTACAGTCATACACTATCTAGAAGACTTCTTGTTTTTCACTAGAAGCCTCACAGCAGCTTAGTCTGGTTGACCACTTGGGTGTCCCAGTACCCAATAAGAAACAGAAGGCCCAGACACTATCATCACATTACTGGGCATACAACTTGAGTCGGCATCCATACACGCAAGTTACCACAAGCCAAATAGGGAACATTCTCAACTACATCAATCACTACCTCCTGCTTAGTACTAGGTTCCTTAATTTTGCCATGCAAATCATACCGCAAGACCACGCTTTCACATCCAGAGTACTTTCCCCTTTTTTCCACATTTCCAACATGACGATCAGAGAATGTCCCTTGACACCCCAGCCACAGCAGACCTGCACGTGGGGGGGGGGATTTCTTAACCACTTGGCATGGTAAAAGCATGTTCCTTCCAGGATTCTGCCACTTCTCCAACCAGATGGTCAGACACGGCATCTACCACGGGTTTGGCAGCGATCTACCGGTAACGATAGCTTTGGAGCTGTTGGCCATGGCATCCAGATTTGGAACTTTTTCCACCACCTCAGCCCCTTTGGGGGATCTACCCCATTGTAGAAGCTGCTGTGGCATGGGGTAAATCATGGTCAGGGTCATCAATCCGTTGTTACTCAGACAACTAAGCACATGTCATATCATCAACAAACGCCACTTTTCCATACGATCATGATATTTCTGGGGAACTCACTTGGTTGGCCACTTATCACATTTTTTTTACTTTCATGTACCAGGCGGGGGTATACATCCCTGCCGACAATTGTCTCATTTATATTCCAGGCATGTTCATCATACGCATCCTACAGCCGCCCATACAGTCACGGCCACTCTTTCGTTCCAGAAACAAAATCATCAATTAGACATACTCATGCAGCATAGCATGCACTAGCCCACCTAGCACTTTCGTCCCATACTTTTAGTACGCATAACACAGCTTTTCACCTGGCTTAACCCCTTAAGGACACATGACATGTGTGACATGTCATGATTCCCTTTTATTCCAGAGGTTTGGTCCTTAAGGGGTTAAAGAATCTCATTGGAACACGACAATGGTCTCCTAGGTTTTGCTTCTTTTTGCCACCTTAAACTAAAACGATCTCACACACCATTAATTATATATTTTGCAGGCATTCAACAACACAGGATAACGTATGGCCAAAACTACCATAACTTCATGCTATCATACCAGAAAGGAATATACTCAGAGGTTTTCAGGAATCCATTCCCCCACATTCCTCTCAGAGATTACTAATAGCCATCAAACTTTTCCATCCTTATCGGACCTATTAGATCTACAACCATTCAATTATACTACCAAGTCGGCCATTACCAGCCATGCACACTGCCTTCTATGCCTTTCTCAGGCCAGCGAATCCACTACCATCACCACCACTCAGACAGATCATTGTCTTCAACGATCCCACGTATATAAACACATATATCATTACCTATTGGTTCTACCACATTCCGAAACGAGTCAACACGCACCAACAGTAGAGATAACATACTATCCTACCCACAACAAATGGTGTCCAATTGCGGTCCTAGATTCCTACCTTCAAAATCCTTCCAGGAATACCGTAATGCATTTAAGGAAATGTCTGGTTAATTTGTATATATTTGTTGACTGTATTAAATCTTTGATTATTCATTTTTGTCCTCTTTATTTACAGGCCTACTGTATCGTCGGTCTCGGCACACCACAACCGACTTGCTCCCTTTATACTATCCTGCGCTTATGCTGGAACCTTACTCCATATACGGCTATTTGCCCCTTATACAAGTATTAAGGCCGTTTGGCCTGTATTTGTGGGAGGGGTTTAAATTAATTTACTCCCCTGTATAAGGGACACCCCTTACCTGACTCCATATCGCTTGAGGTCAGCATCAGAATGACCCTCCCACCCACTCCTCATTTCAACACTTTCTCTTTAATTCCATTTACTTTACTTTCTTACTCCTTGGTGGGCCCTCTTTATTTACAGGCCTACCGTATAGTCGGTCTCGGCACACCACAACCGACTTGCTCCCTTTATACTATCCTACGCTTATGCTGGAACCTTACTCCATATACGGCTATTTGCCCCTTACACAAATATATGTATATATATATATATATATATATATATGTTTGGACGTATTGTATGTGTGAGGGGCGCAGTGTGTAGCATGTGTGTAAGAGGGGTGCAGTGTGTGTAAGAAGGGTGCTGTGTGTGTGAGGGTGTTTTTATATGCCATCACATTCTATGTTTCTAATTTTTGTCTGTTAACTCACTGAGGGTTATTTTATATAGTGTGTGCGTGCGTGCGTGCGTGCGCGCCTGCTGTGCATTGGCTTCCATTTAAATGGCAAACATATTTTAAAATTGGCCTGCTAACCTGAAAGAGCTCCTGACACCCTACATTCCATCTCGTTCACTTCAGTCAGCCAGCAAATTCTTTCTGTCAGTGCCAAGAATAAAGACAGACTAAGGTTCCAGGGCATTCAGCCACGCTGCCCCTACCTTCTGGAACTCTTTACCATGCGCAATCAGAGAGGCACCATCCTTACAGACTTTTAAAAAGAAGTTAAAAACCCACCTCTTCCATCAGGCATTCAGTCCACTCATCTGACTTTCAGAAACTCCTAACTATTATGTCTTTATGTTTGTATACTTGTAAAGAGCTTTGAGTCTTACAGGGAGGAGAGCGCTATAAAAATCGCAAATTATCATTATTATTATATTATTGCCACTCAATGTGTGGTTAAATTTCAACATCCTAAAAAAAAAATATAGCTTAAAAAATGAAGAACACATTTTTTATATATACACCAACACAATCTAGTCATTTTTTTATTTTTATTTTTTATTATTTATTTTTGCATCATTCCATAGTCATGCTTTACAGTACGTGGCAACAGTGCCAGAGATGCAAACTTGTTAGACTTTCAGATATACAGAAATAGCACTTAGATGAAACATTAAAAAAAAAAAAACATGGATAGGGGCGTGGCCTAGCGACGGATGAGAGAGGTCGCCTGAGCTCGGAGCTCTCCCGCCAGCAAGTGCACACAGCGTGGATAACAGCGTGATTTTACCGGCGAATACGGCTCCAGCGACACACAACATCGCAGAGCAACGATGTCCACAAAAATCACCAAGAAATATAAGCAAAATACGCTCCAAATGCAGACAACATCGATGTTAAACACCAGAGCTGAAATCCAAGATGGCGCCGACAGGCCTGATTCTCCGGCCTCGTGTGCCGACGCAGGTGAGCTCATCCTCACTCCAGGCATTAGGCAAACGCCTGTCACTAACGAAACACTACACAATATGCTCCTGGACCTTAAAAACACATTCAAATCGGAATTGAAACAGATTGCCACAGATATTAGATTAGACATTCAATGCCTGGGTGACAGAACATCTCGCCTAGAAGAGAGGGCGGAAGAAATCACGGAAGCACACAACTCTATAACAGAAGCACACTCAGCCCTACTCGCAAGATTGCAATCTTTGGAAGCAAAAGTGGCAGACCACTAAGACCGAGACCGACGCAACAATATCAGAATCCGGGGGATCCCGGAATCGGTTGGTCCACAGGGTCTGACCTGCTATGTCCAAGATATCCTCAAGGCATACATCCCAACCCTGACAGAAACTGAACTGCTCCTGGACCGCACACATCGCCTCCCGAAGCCCAAACATCTACCGGCAGTTGTATCGCGGGAGGTTATCACTCGGATACATTATTTCACAATAAAAGACCGAGTAATGCAGGCCTCCAGAAGCCAAGGTCAGCTCCCGGGAAAATTCTCACAGGTCAAACTATTCATAGACCTATCCTCCACCACGATGTTCAAACGGCGCACATTTGCCCACATCACAGAAGCACTGAGAGCAGCCGAGATTCAATACAAGTGGGGCTTCCCCACCAAACTCTTGGTCAAGCGCAATGGAGTGGACAGTCAGATCACTGACCCCGAAATTGGCAAGAGACTCTTGACGGAATGGAACATTCCAATACGGGATGACCCCTCGCAACAGCCTAGCAGCAGACCTCCGAGACACCTCCAGAAAGAATGGGAAATGCAACCACGCAACACCAACACGCAGAGGCGCACCTGAACAGAGCAAAAGCCAAACAATCCAAGAACTGCAACACTGGTCCCTAAAAGGACAGGTCGTATATTTTCAATGTGGCCACTTTTACATGTTTTACTAGGTTCCTCTCCCTATTTTTATAAGCACAGACCGGACTTACAAACTGTTTGCACTGTGCAAAGGCGACATCACGACCCTCTTTAACTGCACTTGGCAGTAGTATTGTTCTATCGCGCTCTAGGTAGCTATACCTACCCCCAGTGTGGCTAAGTCATCTGAGCCACGAATGAAACCGTTGTACTTAATATCGCACCGATATGATGCGGTGAACGGAATGTTGTACATAGTTACTTATTGTTTTAGTTATGTTGTTATATCTCTATCCTCCGGCAGGCAGATCCTAAATACCTTGAGCCCCGTGCTCCCTCTGTCGCACAACCCTATCAAGAAAGGCACTTACAAATCCCTTATCAGGAGTAAGAGCTATATTGAACCCTTGGCGGACCCTGGCGGCCCTCGCTCTATACCACACTTAGCCCGCAATCCTATCCAACTCCGAGGTGGTACTTAAAATCTGCTCCCTGAACGCCAAGGGACTAAACTCCCCGAATAAACGCCGCTTGGCCTTACGCGAAGCGAAATCCCTAGGTGCCGACGTAATGTTCCTTCAAGAGACACACTTTAAGTGGGGCAATAGGCCTAAATTTAACTCTCCGGCATTCCCCATAGACTACCACTCCTGCTACTCAACTAAGAAAAGAGGAGTATCCATCCTAATAAGTAAAGACGTAACGTTTTCATTGATACGAAAAATTGGGGATAAAAAAGGGAGGTACCTCATCTTACAATGCCATCTGAATAACAATGTATATACTCTGATTAATGTATATGGACCTAATACTAATCAATGTGACTTCGTAGATGTGCTGTTGGGATTGATGTCTGCACACGCATTGGGGGAGGTAATCATTGGAGGCGACACAAATTTCCTATTAGACAGCGACCTAGACTCTTCCAGAGGTCCAAAACTAGCCAACCAAACTCTAAAGCATAGGTCCAAATTAACCTCACGTATATGCCACAAACTAGCGACACACAACCTTGTGGACCCCTGGCGTGTTACACACCCCACAGAAAGAGACTATACATATCACACAGCAGTACATAACAGCTATTCTAGAATAGATAGATTTTTACTCCACACCTCCTCCCTCACGAAAGTAGAACACACGGACATTGGTCTGATCTCGTGGTCAGACCACGCGCCTATTACATTGTCAATTAGAGAACTAATTCCCCAACAAAGGAAGAGGCAGCTGGAAACTCAATGAACAACTATTAACTGACCCGGAGGTAGCCAAACAGATAGAACAGGAACTGAAACACTATTTTCGGGAGAATAAAACTCCGGACTCACCCCTAACCCAAATATGGCTAGCACACAAAGCTTTCATACGGGGTTGCTTCATAAAACACGCTAGCTATGCAAAAAACTGGCGCCTTGAAAAGTACACCTCTATACTTTCTGAGCTATCCACATTAACACACACTAACAAGCACACACCAACAGCGTCCACACACGCTAGGTTACTATTCTTACAAACACAACTAAGAGACATAGAACTAGCCAAAACTACATTCCTCACGCGCAGGCTCAAACACAAGTACTTCGCTGCCGGCAATTGTGCAGGGGCAAAACTAGCAGCACAATTGAAACAGAGAACAACGACCTCCAGGATTGCCTCCCTCAAGGGACCAGGGGGCGCCAAGATATTAGACCCACAGGGGATTGTAGATGAGTTTGCTCAATACTATGAAAAACTATATAATCTAAAGAATGACCCACAGACGATATGCCCCACAAAGTCCGATATAGATGCCTTCCTGTCGGAAGTCAACCTCCCGACCTTATCGCCAACTGACACAGACGGTCTGCGCAGCCCCTTCACGACAGAAGAGGTAGCCTTGTTGATCTCCTCACTCCCACAGCATAAATCCCCAGGCCCTGATGGACTACCCAATAAATACTACCGCACATACTCTAGTTCCTTGTCACAGCCCCTCACAGAACTGTTTAACCATTGCATGAGAGAGGGCTCCTTACCATCGGAGATGCTACTGGCTCATGTCTCCACCCTACCCAAGCCAGGCGAATCCACGGACCAGTGTAAGAATTTCAGGCCCATTTCGCTGCTAAACAGCGACGCAAAAATCTATGCAAAGCTATTTATTGAAAGATTAGCTCCACTCATACATAAACTAGTACACAATGATCAATCGGGGTTCGTGAGAGGCCGACAGGGCTCTGATAATTCCAGCAAGGTACTAAATATAGTGGAGGGGATGGCAAAAGGAAAACTCGGAGGCCTTTTTCTGGCGCTGGACGCCGAAAAGGCCTTCGACAGGCTGAGTTGGCAGTATATGACGAGGGTACTACAAAAATACAACTTCCCCGAAGAAATTATTAAAGGCATACTGGCGCTCTACGCGCAACCCAGTGCTAGGGTCTCACATAGTGGGTTCCTTTCTAGAACCTTTCACATTACAAACGGGACACGTCAAGGATGCCCGCTGTCCCCCTTGCTCTACATCCTTTCTTTAGAACCCCTGGCCCGGAAAGTACGAGCACATAAAGATATAACCGGCATCTCCTTGAGGGAAACAGAGTATTGTTTAGCCTTATTTGCAGATGATATCTTTGTGGCATTGTCGAAACCAGAGAGCTCCCTACCCCCATTGTTAACACTCTTGACGGATTATGGTAAAATCTCATATTACCGCCTGAATCAAGAAAAAACGCAGGCCCTACCTATAAACCTACCAAGGCTACTTGTGGAAACCTTAAAGACCACATATGAGCTCGATTGGCGGACGACATCCCTAACATACTTGGGAGTAAAAATCGCCACTTCCATTGACAACATAATAAAACTAAACTTTAAACCTCTCATACCAATATGCAAAACTGAGACACTTAAATGGAAGGTTGCAAACCTTTCATGGTTAGGGCGAGTAAATGCATACAAAATGATGCTACTGCCGAGACTGCTGTACAAGTTCAGAATGCTCACTATAGCTGTCCCGGCAGCAATCCATATGTCATTGCAAACGATATGGAGCACATATATCTGGGGGGGCAAAAGACCTAGGCTGCCTCTACACCTCCTACAAAAGACAGCACACACGGGCGGCATTGGTTTACCTAACATAGGCCTCTACTACAAAGCCTCCCTGCTGGCTACTTGTATACAACTACATGCCCCAAGGGGCACAACTCAGTGGGTAGATATGGAACACGATCAGCTTACATACCCCACACTGCTCAACCACATATGGACACCAAAGGCATTGAGGGGACCCACCGTACAGCTTTATCCTACCACAGCAGCAACGATCAAAGTGTGGGACGAATTCATGACATCCCTAGGTTGGAAGAAGCACTTCCACCCCAAAGCCCCCCTAAAAGCGCTTCACATAGTGAACCCCACGATCCCCCTGTCCAGGTGGACACAGCTGGGTATATCCCAGATTCAACAGATGTGCAAAGGGCAAACCATAATGGATTTCCCAGACATGAAAAGCAGATGGGGGGTGCCGGAGAGAGACATCTTTCCGTATCTGCAGCTAAAACACACTATTAACTCACATGTACAAACCTCTCCATCTTCATTATCAACACACGCGCTAGCTGCGAGACTAATACCCAGTCGATGCTGGACAGCCCCGCAGAAACCCAAGACCCTTTCCCTTTGTTATAGAGCCTGGCTAGAGTTAGCACCCCATAAGCCAATAACATGCAAACTTCACTGGGAGGCAGAGGCAGAGACTGAGCTCACTGAGGAAGACTGGTTATTGGCCTTAAACGGCCTCAAAAGATGGACCCAATGCTACTCCCATATAGAGGCGCACCGAAAGCTGCTCTATAGATGGTATATGACCCCCAATAGGCTGCATAGGATATACCCTGCAGTGCCAGCCGAATGCTGGAGGTGTCATACGGAAATAGGCACGCTACCACACATCTGGTGGCACTGTAGCGGCATACAGCCGCTGTGGAGGGATGTTAAGGATATAATAGACGCCCTGGGAATCAAAGACTTCCCCCTAAACATTAAGGCCTGTCTACTCCTACTGTTCCCCAAAGAAACACACGAAAACCAAAAACAACTGCTCTTACTAATCTTAATGGCAGCACGCAACCTGATAGCGCTCAATTGGAAAAAACACAGTTGCCCATCCACACAACAACTGAAAGACAAAATACAACAGTTTTACATATATGAGAAAATGTTCACAGGCACCACTACAGCCACCGTAAAATTTAGAGAAACATGGGAGGGTTGGGAGGCGTGGTACGAAAAGGGGAATTGTCTGGGATAAGCAAAACAGCATAGAAGAGGGGAGTAATATCTAACCAGGCCAGAACCAAGTGAGGAGTAGCATACCACTTCCATGTGGACAGAAGTAAAAAGAAATGTCAACTACGTTATTTATTGATCTTACCTGCACACCTGTTTTGTATATACCGTTGTTATGTTCGACAAACTATCCATCCCCGGCTGTTCAAGGGGCTGCGTTAGGAATCCATTGTACCACAGAATGTATGTTTCACGAGCTGTGACTATGTACTGAATTCATAATTGTGAAAAAATTCAATAAAATACAATTGAGAAAAAAAAAACCCATGGATTAACATTTTATAGATAAGAAACTGAGTATATAATTGTGAATTAGGCTCGACAGCAGTATGGCGTACGCAGTTTATGCTAAGTGACCGCATCGTGTGACAGTAGCATGTGTGGTCAGTGTGTCAGAAGCGTGTGTGGTCGATGCTTAGATTGTGTTGGGTAGTGTAAAATACTGAGCTTTACTATCAATGAATAAAAATAAACAAAGATATGTAACAAATGTGAGAGATAAGATCGGTAGATCTAGATTGGGATCATTGCGAGTAAGCTGCATAAGCTATATTTATAAAGAAAAGTTTAACGCCTCTCTAGTCTAACATATGCGCATGCTTCCAATTAGCAGAGCTTTGAGGCAGGGGGATTTAGGTACTAATATCAGTCAGTCTGCTCTGGAACAGAGGCAACAACTAACTTAGATAGTGGACTAATAATGAGCAACAACAAAAATAATCAGAATAAAAGAAAAAGAAAAATTCAGCATATTAGAATTTACAGAACACCACAGAACAAGACACCACATCAAGGCAGGTGCCCAGTGATTTACAGATCACAGTCCCCTTCTGAGATTCAGGTGGTAGCAGCAGCATATGAGTCCGGTGCAGACTGTGGGACAAATGGAGTAATCCTTGCTGGTCACAGGTGTGTGGAGGTTTAGGAACTTTAGTAGAGCCTCCTCGCGTCAGAGAGTCCTGCGGAAGTCCCAGGTCTCGTAAAAGTGCAGTGGCTCTGTGAACATCTTGGAGGGGTATGTTGCATCACCATGGGTAACTAGGAGTGTCTGGAGCTGGCGCTAGCGGTACTGAAAGTTGTGCTGTTATAAGAGGGAGATAAGTGGCCTGAGTTACCTCCGCCAGGCCAAGGTACTGCCCGTCAGGTCCGCAAAGAATGCGAAACATCATGTTCTCGAATTGGTAAGGGGACTTCTTCCGAAGGGCAGTCAGGACCACTGATTTATCTTTCCCATTCTGGAAATGGACCACCAGGTGCTTTGAGGCCGTGGCTGGAGCCTTGGCTGGTTTTGGTATACGGAAGAGTCCATCCATGATCACCGCCTTGGCCTGCTTCGGTAACAAGATGTCAGGATCCTATCCTGACAACCAAGATATTGTTTTATTTTATTGCTGCAATACCTGTTTCTCGCCTCTCGTGGCTTCTCTAGCCACTAATCTCTTCACTCACTTTAACATCCTCACCTGTATTAACTAATGAGGAGGCTTCATAAGTCTACACCCTGCACACAACAGTGCATTGACATTGAAGTCAGTGTTCTGACACAACTTCTGATCCTGGCTCCTGAAAACATCCTGTATTTATCTGCATTATTTCAATCTGAAGAGACTTACCTGATTGATCTACCATATTGAAGATCCTTAACTGCTTCAACTGCTGCAACACTACATGATCCTGTAAGCAACCTGTATTACTTTATACTGGAATCTACTTACCTGTCTCAACTACTGAAACTCTGCATAATCCTGTAAGCAACCTGAACTATATTATACTGTAACTATTTACCAGCTTTGAAGGACCACTATAGGCACCCAAACCACTTCAGCTTAATGAAGTGGTCTGGGTGCCAGGTCCATCTAGGAATAACCCTGCTTGCTGTAAACATAGCAGTTTCAGAGAAACTTTTAGTGGAATCTCCGTCTAGTGCATCAATGTGGCCTGTCAGTCCCTGCATACCTCCGCGGACTGTGGCCATATCCATAAGTATGTTTTTCTGTCTGCCAGGAGCTTCTTCAGTACCTGGGTAGTCACCGGGGAGGGATCTGGTGCTACCAGGGCCTGTGGTGGCATTAAAGGTGCAAGTAAAAGTTCATCCTCCACTTTGTAGGACAGCTCATCAGAGGAGTCTGAGCAGCCTCCAGTTAGGGCGGCCATCTTGGGCCCATTCGCCCCATGCGACTGTCTCCACAGATCAGCGATAGTCAGAACTTGGCTTGGTCTATCTTGTTTTGATTTTTTTTTATTTGCGCCCCATGGTAATTAGGCTATCCAGAGGGTTCCCCCAGAGCAAGCCAGTCAAGGTAAGTTAAATATTTTTCAGTATTTCAGCAGCTTGGACCTCGGAGCTGCAGGATCGTGCGTCCGTCTGTGTTAGCTGTTAGGCTCCGCCACAATCTAGTTATTTTATTACCTTCTATGTTTTCAAAAACAACAGTGTGCATAACCATTACAAGCTTCACTCAAATCATGCACTGTGCTTATTAGGAACTATTGGAGGTCTCTCCCTTTAAGTGACTACTGTTTTTTTTTTATATATATCTTCACTGCCTGTATATATTGATATACATGTATGCAATTTATTTGGAAAGAGATGTCCAAGCTATTTTCTTTTCAATGTAAGCATTGTCTCTTGATGTTCTAATTTTTTAAGAAAAACAGAAAATGTTGCTGTAGGTGTTAGTGTTTAATGGCCTTGGGAACACATGGGGGCCACCTGGGACAACGTATACATAAAGCTGTTTTTTTAAATCATATTTTATAATTCTGTATTCAATAAAATCATCTATTGTTTCTTATACTGAATATGTCTCCAAAGGTAAGAATACTGTTTAAAGACTTCTATTTTCTAATTAGTGTTTTTTTTTATAATCTGTTTTTTGCTGTGTTGAAGTAAGAACACTTCTGAAAAAACACACATTCAGTATATACAGGAACAGGCTGAGCTGAAAAGCTTTTAATCTTCCTTTTATTTCTCTTGATTTCTTGGCGAGTTTTCTTAAGCCTGCTGTCATCTTAAGCTAACTGTGCCTTTAATTGCAGAGGGATACATAGGATGGATGGCTTAGTCTCATTACCATTATGACACAGGATTACATGAAGTTGATGAATCTACGGATGAGGCAATCACAAGCTGCGTTTATTCACAGTATATAGGAAAACATGCAGATGGCATATTAATGATACAGCCTCGCTCATACAGTCTTTATACAGTGTCATTTGAAAACATCTGTTGTGCAAGATCACTATATTAACAGTTAAATTAGCCGTGTGCGAAAGCATCTTTCAATCTTACATGCAAAATGCCTCCATTCTCAGGAATTATTTCATTAGACAACCTTTCTCTCAGTCGTTTATTACCTAATTTTGTGAAGTGATTCCTTAGGGCCAATTAAAATCGAATTCATTGATGAGACAAATTTTCATCTCATCAGGTGATTTACTATATTTTCTAAAAATCCATTACCAAGTCTATTCTAATGATAGCATCCTGTCACATTGGTTTTATTGATTAGACTATAACTATACCAACTAAACACATTATACCTCGGAACAGTTGTGTTTAGCATATGAGACTTACAATTTGAATAATGACTACACATTTGAACTGTTTTAGGTATCCCACTACAGTACAGATTGGGCTTCTGGAGCTGTTTTTCTGTATGTTGTAGCAGTTCGTTAACCCAATTTCTTTGATGCTTTTCCACCCAGTATCATTCTACAGAATGTCACTTTAGCAACCACAAAGGATACAACTTGAATGCAGATCTTCTTCAGAAACCCAACCCTCAGTGGCTACAGTCTCTGAGGTCACAATTCTGTTTGTATTAATGGCTACAACTATGCTATTAACAGCATGCAGAGCACGTGATGTCATCTGAAGCTCATATCTTGCCCCACAACTATCACAGATTTGAGCTCCTATCTTGTCATTCTGGGTAAAGCACAGAGCAAGACTGTCGGAAAAAGTGAACACTATTTTTTCCAGACTTTTTTTTGCCCTTGCAGAGCCATTAAACAATATAAAAGAGCTTCAGATATTCCATGTGCATGCCCAATCTTGCATAACGTACGGACACATCCCTTTGAGGCCCTGCAAGTTCCCTGTGATTTACGTTGTTATGATCCCATACTGTACATGATCACCTGGCACTCCGACTGGGTACCTCCATTGACGGATGCTCCTAGTGCAGTGATGGCGAACCTTTTTGAGCCCGAGTGCCCAAACCGCAATACATGCCAACTTTTTCTTCCTCAAAGTGCCAACACGGCAATTAAACCTGAATACTGAGATTTAAATTGAGAAAAAACAACTCGTACAGTTGTCCGAACTAGTTAACATCTTTTGTTTTAAAAGACACAACAGAGAGTTCAATTATACAAATTTTAAATACCGATATTAATAGATAAAATTAAGCTTATATTTATTAGTATCTCCAACAAGTGCAATGCATACACACAGCTGAAAAAATTCACACACTGACTGCTTAATACATACACACACAGACACACAGACTGCTAAATACACACACAGTCTGCTAAATACACACACACACACAAACATACACACAGTCCGTTGAATACACACACACATTGCTGAATACATATACACAGTCAGCTGAATACACACGCAGTCAAATGAAAACACACACACTGCTGAATACATAAAGACTGTTGAATACACACACATATACTGCATTGAGGGGTGCAGTGTATGTGTTTGTGTGTGAGGGGTGCTGTGTGAGAGAGGGGGTAGCGGTGCTGTGTGTGTGGGGGGTAGCGGTGCTGTGTGTGGGGAGATAGGGGTGCTGTGTGTGGGGCGTAGGGGTGCTGTGTGTGGGGCGTAGGGGCTGCTCTGTTAGGGGTTGGGGATAGCTCTGTCGGTTGCTCTTGGGGGGTAGGGGTGCTCTGTTGGGGGTAGGATTCTCTGGGGGCAGGTGTTGCTCTGTTGGGGGGCAGTGTTGCTCTGTTGGGGGCAGTGTTTGTGTGTGAGGAGGGTGTGGTGCTGTGTGTGGGTATGGGTGCTGTGTGTGGGGTGTAGGGGTGCTCTGTTGGGGGGTAGTGAGGCTCTTTTGGGGGGTTAGGGGTGCTCTGTTGGGGGTAGGAAGGCTCTGTTGGGGGGTAGGGGTGCTCTGTTGGGGGTAAGGGTGTTCTGTTGGGGGGGTAGGGGTGCTATGTTGGGGGGGTTTAATTTACATTAAAAATTTTTTTTTTTTAGAAAGCATTTTGAATCCGTATTCCTCCCTCCCCCCCCCCCTTCATCTTACCTTTGGTGAAGGGGAGGGGGGGAACACAGCCATCCCTGGTGGTCCGGTGGTGGTAAGTATGTAGGACAGGAGCCTTCAGCTCTCCTGTCCTCCCGCGCAATGTTGTGTGGAGTGTTGCCATGGTAACGCACGGCAAAAAGCCCCCCAGGTTCAAGCATGTACAGGCAGAACAAAAAAAAGTGCAGAATCTTTACCGTGCTACCTCAGTACGAGGATATAAAAAAAACACAATGGTATGAGTCCCCTACCACACCAGAGACCTGAACAGTCTAAAACCATAGAGACGTACCTAGGAGTAAGACTAAATACATGTATCTATCGACAAACCTTGTACCTGCTTAATGATGTATGCTAAAGTGACGGCTGTGGCCGGTTGTTATTATATATGTTTACGCTAACCTGCAAATAAAGAATACAAAAAAAAAGTGCCCTATAGTACAAGGAAGGGTGGGGTCAGACAATAGCAAGGGCTGATGAGAGATTGAGGAGGGACAAAGCAGCCAGCTTCAACTGGTCTCACAGTGTCCCTGGGACAACGCCCTGCTGGAGAAAAATAGGAAAAGGGGCAGGGGAAGAGGCACATTTTCCCATGCAAGTCACCTTTTAGCATGTCTTTTTGCAGGGCCTATAGGCACAGGGCAGGAGGCTGGCAAGCAGGCCCCTCCAAAATCTCATGGCAAACTCCCTGTAAAAGGGTAGTTTGTCACACGTACCTTCTAATACTGGGATGTATGGCACATAAGAAGAAGGCAGAGGACTTGCATTAATGATTATATATTAATACATTGTTTTAGTGGAGCTACCATATTTTCTTCTATGATTAAAATCTATATCAGATGTGGTGGTCGGAGGAAGTGCACAGGCAAGATTATTTAACACACTTCTAAACTTAGATACTGACTGGATTATTCACTAAAGTGAGAATTCAAAGGAAATTTCAATTTTAAGTTCAAAATAGCTGAATTGGAACAATTATCAAAGACAGCTATGCTCACAGTTCACGTACTTTATTTTGCATGTAGTCTGAAATCTCACTTTAGTTAACAGCCCTGTAAATGTGAGATTTTACTTGTCGAAGGAGCCAGCCGAAGCACCATTCTTGGCAACAGTATTTTTTTGCCTACAACTTCTGGCAGCTTTATTTTCCTTCTTTTTTTTTTTGTCACTACTGAATCCTCATGAACATGTGGGAACACAACATTAAAGAGACTGAAGATCATGCAAAATGAATGCATTCGATTTCCTGCCACTCAGTTCATACTCAGGGAAAAGAAAGGGAGCATATTCAATTGCAGAACCTAACTCTTAGCCTTATTGTGTATTTTTGTTTCTATAATATATAATATATACAACAGATATATAAATATATTTAGTTTTATACAACCAAGCAGTGTCTCCATTGTCCAAGTAAACTGAGAGACAATTTCAAGAGAAAATGTACATTTTGATTAATATATTCATTGGGTTATACTTACAATTCACATTTCTTCAAAATCATTTAATGGTTCTTCGGGCTTCCTTTTCTGTTCTACCAAACATGTATTCCTAACATTTTAATGTGAAACTGATTGTTTAGGTTTCTAGCCCCCTCCAATGTATTAAAAGGTGATTTAATTTACCTTTTCTCTGGCTGTGGTCTCACCGCTGCTGGACCTGCCCCCATGTCTGAGATCATCAATCTTAATAATCTCAGTCAATCCAATGCTTTCCTATAGCAAAGCATTGAGAGGCTATTGGGCATATGCAGCAAAACACCACACTGCACCATTCAGCATCTCCTCATATAGATGCATTGAACCATTGCATCTCTATGGGAAACATTCAGCATCTTCATACACAGCGTGGAGATGCTAATCACCAGTGCTGCACACCGTGCAGCTCTGCACTAGGAAACACCTCTAGTGGCCATCTAAGTGACTGCCACTAGAGGTGTTATTAGGCAGCAATGTAAACACAGCATTTTCTCTGAAAAGGCAGTTTTACATGGGAAAACTTGCAGGGACAGACTATAGAAACTAGAACCACTACATTGAGCAGAGCCACAGATTTCAGTGGAGGATCTTTTGTATTCTCTCCCCAGTCTCACAGGAAGTGACCTATTTTACTGTAGGGCCCCCACCCACCGCTCAGGGGGGAGCACATTAGGTCCCCCCCTAATTAGCATTTAGGGCCCCCACCCGCCACTCAGGGGTGGGGGCCAGGGGGGAGGACATTAGGTCCCCCCCTAATTAGTATTTAGGGCCCCCACCCGCCACTCAGGGGTGGGGGCCAGGGGGGAGGACATTAGGTCCCCCCCTAATAATTTAGGGCCCCCACCCACCGCTCAGGGGTGTGGGCCAGGGGGGAGGACATTAGGTCCCCCCCCTTATTATAATTTAGGGCCCCCACCCACCGCTCAGGGGGGAGGACCTTAGGTCCCCCTTATTATAATTAAGGGCCCCCACCCGCCGCTCTGGGGTGGGGGCCAGGACGGAGGACATTAGGTCCTCCCCTTATTAGCTTCCTGTCAGACTGGGGAGGGGAAACAGGAGATTCTCTACTGCAGTCTTTGGCTTGGCCATGCTACGTGGAGGTGAGCTGGCATGGGGGGGAGGAGAGTCCACAAGGGGGAGTGGAAGAGGCATACAGATTATGGAGGGGGGCAGAGTCACATAGAAAGCTGAGGGGGGTAGAGGCTTACTGTGGGGAGAGGCTCATAGCAAGCTGAGGAGGGAAGAGGCACACTGAGGATTGTGAAGATGCACAGATAGGACTGAGGGGGGAAGGATCACACAGTGCTGAGAGAGAAAAGGCACAGGGCTGGTGGGGAGAAGGGTGAGACAGAGAGACACACAGGGCTGAGGGGGGAAGAGGGACACAAAGAGCTGAGGGAGTCAAAGAGGAACACAGAAGGGCTAGGGGGACAAAAAGACTACCATAGGGGCTGAGGACGACAACAAAGAGACACGCAGAGGGCTCTGAGCGGAACAAAGAGACACACAGAGGGATTGGGGTACAAAGAGACACACAGAGGGATTGGGGGGACAAAGACACACAGTGGAATGGGTACAAAGAGACACACAGAGAGCTGGGGGGACAAAGAGATACACAGAGAGGCAAGGGGGAAAAAAGTCACACAGAGTGGCTGTGGGCACAAAGAGATACAAAAAAGGGTTGGGAAGAACGAGTAGCACACATAGGGGCTGGTGGGGACAAAGAGACACACAGAGGGATGGGGAAAAAAGAGACATACAGAAAGACTGGTGGGGACAGAGAGACACACAAAGGAGTTGGGGAAGAAAGAAGAAAGTATTGCAATTTATATTTTGAAGGGGTGGGGGGAGGGGAACAACTAGTTGGTCTTGCCTAGGGTACAAAATAGTCTCACAACGGATTTTCAAACATATATTTGATAGGCATGTGCAAGGGAAAAATTTTGATTCGGTTCAGCATTCCGAAATTCGGCACTTTGACAATTCGGCAACTTCGGAACTTTGGTATTTCGGGACTTCGGGACTTCTTTTGCAGCCGCTTAGTAGATAACTTCCTAATTCCAACGGTATTAGGGAGTTATCTACCAAAAGGCTGAAAGACCTAAATTGGTCTTTCAGCCAAATTTACTAATACTAAGTAAAGATTACTTAGTATTAGTAAATTTTGCCACTACTCGCTATACCGCGAGTAGGGGCATGTCTAGTAAACAGACATATTTACTAGACAAACTGTTAAAAAAAAAAATAGGACCTATTGCCCCCCCTCCTAATGTCCTCCCCCTGGCCCCCACCCCAATAGGTGGGGACCTATTGTCCTCTCTCCCCCCCAGCCCCTACCCATGAGTAGTGGGTGGGGGCCCTAAAAAAAATGTTACCCCCCCAGGTGACTAGGGGTCCCCAAACCCCTAGTCACCCCCTCCCCCCACCGAAAAACAATTAACCCCCTACCTACCCCCCTCACCCTAAAAATAATGAGGGGGGGACCTTTAACTAAGTACCTGTTAATAAAATAAAACTTACTATTCGATGTTTTCTTTCTTCTAAAATCTTCTTTTTTCAGCCCCAAAAAAGACCAAATAAAAATCCATAATAACCAACGCAATTTCAAAAAAAAAAAACGAGCGCAAAAAAAAAAATCCATCTTCACCCATGGAGGGCTCCGCGCAGACTGAGCTCTGCAGGGCGCCGCTCAGGAGTGGGGGCCAGGGGGGAGGACATAATGTCCCCCCCCCTTATTTGTATTTAGGGCCCCCACCCACCGCTCATGGGTGGGGGCCAGGGGGGAGGACATTAGGTCCCCCCTTATTATAATTTAGGGCCCCCACCCATCGCTCAGGGGTTGGGTCAGGGAGGAGGACAATAGGTCCCCCCCATTATTTAACATTCGGGCCCCCACCCGCTGCTCGCTGTTTAATAGACATGCCATAGGCTGCTTACTGTTTAATAGACATGCCCCTACTCGCGGTATAGCGAGTAGCGGCATAATTTACTAATACTAAGTAATCTTTACTTAGTATTAGTAAATTTGACTGAAAGACCAATTTAGGTCTTTCATCCTTTTAGTAGATAACTCTCTAATACCGTGGGAATTAGGGAGTTATCTACTTATTCATTCCTTTTTATAAGAATGTGTGTTACTTGATTGTTGTAAGTGTTGGGCAAATGCTTACAGCTGAATCCTGGCTATGTTTGTATACTTTTTATTTAAAATTGTATACAATGTAACATTCTTCTTCATTTGCTGGGTAAGTATATTAGTACTTGGGCAATACTGTTCTTCAGAACTTTGGTACTTCGACACTTTGACACTTCGGAAATTGGTAATTTCTGAACTTTGGGACCTCAGCAATTCGGCACTTAGGCAATTCGGACATTCGGAAGTACCCGAATGTCCGAATAGCCCGAAATTAGTCCGAATTCATATTCGGACCGAAACAAATTGCACATGCCTAATATTTGAGATCTGCACAGTGCTCCTTCTGAAAAGACCATAAAGACTCAAATTATGTCTTTGCAGCAGTCAGTTTTTGGTGATTTTAAGATGAGGCAAATAATATATATTTAAAAGTTAGCATTGTTTTCCATTTTTTTTTATTTTAATTTTTTTTTAATTTGACAAATTTTATTTTCACAGTGAACCGGGGGGGAGGGGGGAGGGTGGTACAGAAGGAAAGAAGGGTAGGCATAGCATGGTGCAGTATTAAATAGTGACTTTTTTGCTAAACTTGATGTCTTCATACATGCAATTGAACAGAGTTAGTTTAGATGCGACTTCAGTTGGTAATATGGTCTTTACACATTGCATGTGGCCTTATCGGGCCTTAGATTGGTTATAGTGTGTGTTTGTTGAGACTTTGGTGGCGGGGAGGGCGTTGAGGTGGGCTTTGTCCGAGTTGTTGTATGCCGTTATGTTTTCGGTTATTGTGTTGGGACGGGGGGGGGAGGGATATGGCAGGTTAGTGGCGGAGGGAAGGGTAGTTGCTGGAGTATGGTATTGGCTACGCAGTGCCTCGTGTTCATGTGCGTCTGTACGCTAGTATGCGTTTTTTTCTGGGGTTTAGTAAATTGTTTCCAATCGAGGAAAGTCTCTATTTAGTCCATATGTGATATCTGTCTATCAGGTGTAGAGGGTTTGTGTTGGTGTTGGTCCCATAGTTCCCAAGCTTTTTGCCAGTAGGGATTTCCCTGCCTTTTTTTCCTTGCCATAATTTCATGGGCTTTGGTGGAGTTTATCGCTGCGATGCACTGATTTAATTTTGGAGAGGTTGTTTGCTTCTACTGTCGACTGATAATCATAAGAGCTGCTTGGTATATTAAGTATCGGAGATGCAGGTGTGACACTTGCGGAAGCAGGAGTAGTAGGAATGTTTCTGGTGAGTTGTTTAGGCGCACTCCAGTGCATTGATCTATTAGTTTTGTGACTTGGGACCAGAAGCTCCTAAGTGACGGGCAGTGCCACCATATATGTATCATGGTTCCTCTGTTTGCTGTGCATCTCCAGCATGTGTCGGATGTGTCTGGGAAGCTATGTTTGAGTCTGGAGGACACCAAGTACAATCTGTAGAGTATTTTGCATGAGAGTTCTATGTGGGTTGTAGAGAGAGTCGTCTTTTTATGAGCACAGTATATTTTTTGCAATTGGTCATCAGTGAGCTGGTGTCTGATGTCTTGTTCCCACGCTGTTTTGAAGGAGGGTGGTTTAATCTGTGTTTGCGTGTGTTCTAAGACGTATATCGTGGAGATAAGTTTTGTTGCTGGCTTTGTCTTCGTGCATATCTGGATTAGTGTTGTCCAGTATGCGTTTGCTGGTTTAGATTGTTGCAGTGTTGGTTGAGCAAGTATCCATGATTTCAGAGAAAATGCTGTGTTTACATTGCTGCCTAATAACACCTCTAGTGGCAGTCACTTAGATGGCCACTAGAGGTGTTTCCTAGTGCAGAGCTGCACGGTGTGCAGCACTGGTGATTAGCATCTCCACGCTGTGTATGAAGATGCTGAATGTTTCCCATAGACATGCAATGGTTCAATGCATCTATATGAGGAGATGCTGAATAGTGCAGTGTGGTGTTTTGCTGCATATGCCCAATAGCCTATTTTATTTCTGTATGAGAAGGTTGCCATGCTGGGTAGCTTGAATTCTGTCTGGAGGTCTGGTAGTGATTTGAGTTTGTTTCCCTGCATTACTTGTGATATAGTTTTCGCACCGTGCCTGTGCCAAAGTATATAGTTAAAGTCTGGGATAAGTAGTCGTAATGTATCCAATGGGAGTGCTGGAGAGAGTGTTGTTGTTGTCCCCATCTTTTTTCTATATTTATCCCATACGGAGAGAGTTAGTGCTATTGTAGGTAGCAAATCGGAGGGTTTTGGTCTGTGTGTTTTTGGCAGCCATGCCAGGAGTGGTATGGAGAGTCTCTTCGCGTGTTTTTTCTCTATTTCGGCCCATGCTGGGAGGTCTTGTCGGTGTGAGAGTGCCACAAGGGGGGTTATGTGGGCAGCTCTATAATATCCTATGACATCGGGGAGACCCATCCCGCCCTGGGTAGAGGGTCTGTATAAGGTTGTTTTGGCTACTCTTGTTTTTTTTTGGTCCCATACGTAGTTAGTTAAGGTGTTCTGTAATTCCAGTAGGTATTGTTTCAGTAGTTTGATTGGAAGCGTGCAGAATAAATATTGGATTTTTGATAGGATTACCATTTTCACCGCTGCTATTCGGCCTGTCCAAGATATGTATTTGCCCTTCCAACTTTGCAGAAGGGTTTTAATTTCCCTAAGTAGCTTGATGTAGTTTGCTTTATGTAATGTGCTTGTTGTAGGTGTAAAGTTGACACCCAGGAACTTTGTGGTCCTGTCTCCAGTCATAGTTAAAGTTTGTTTTTATGTTTATCAGGATGTTTATTCCTAGTGCTAGGATCTTTGCAATGTTTAGTTTATAGTATGAGTGTATTGTATTGGGAGAGGAATTTATGGTAGTTGGGTAGTGACATGTGTGGTTGTTAAAGGCTCAAGAGGATGTCATCTGCAAAGAGGGACATTTTGAATTCTCTGTCATTCGCCCTGTATGTCTGGGTGTTCGCGAATAAGTTGGACGAGGGGTTCCAACACTAGAATGTAAAGTAGTGGGGAGAGTGGGCAGCCTTGCCTAGAGCCATTGGAGATGGTGAATGGTTTTGATACGAATCCCCCATTTACTACTCGGGTCGTTGGGGATGAGTATAGTGCAGTGACCAGCGATAGGAACAGAGTTGGGAAGCCAAATTTCCGGAGGACTGTTAGTAAAAAGCGCCAGTGGAGCCTGTCAAAGGCTTTTTCTGCGTCTAGCGATAGCAGGACACAGGGAGTTTTTTTGTTTTGCATCTCGTACAGTAAGTTTAGAGTTTTCCTCGTGCCATCTGCTCCTTGTCTGCCCCCCCACAAATCCCACTTGGTCGCCACCTATAATTGTGGGGATTATTTGTGTGAGCCTATTAAAGATGATTTTGGCCAGTATTTTTACATCTGTGTTTAACAGGGATATAGGTCTTAAGCTTTGGCATCTGTGTGGTGGTTTCCCTGGCTTGGGGAGGCTTGAGACATGCGCCATAAGCATCTCTGTCGGCAGTGTCCCTGTCTGTAATGCATCGTGGAAGGCTTTTTTCAGGTGGGGGACTATTATAGGGGCGAATTGTTTGTAATACGAGTTAGGTAATCCATCCGGTCCTGGCGACTTTCCTTGTGGGAGGGATTGGATGGTGTCTAGTATTTCTTCTGTTGTTATGGGCTTTTTAAGGGCCTTATGTTGTTCATTCGTGAGTGTGGGTAGGGTAACATAGGTTAGGAAGTCCTCTATCTCTTGCATCTTGGGCTGATGCAGTGTTGGGTCTTTGTTGAGATTATAAAGGGAGCGATAGTAGCCTGCCATGTTGTCGTTGATTTCTTGTGGATTATGGAGTTTATCCCCTTTATTGGTAAGTAGGAATGGGATTTTGGAATTAGCCTGTTTTTGTCTGAGTATGGTAGCTAAGTGTTTCCCTGCCCTGTTACCTTGAGTGTATGTGTTCATCTTCAGTTTGGTAAGGATGTAGGCTGTTTTCTCAAGCGACCCTACGTTGATTTGTTTAGTGATGTCTTTAATGGTTGCTGCATATGTATCCAACGGGTTCAGGAGGTGTGCCGCCGTGACATCCTGTAGTCTCCTAAGAAGGTCTATATGTGTTTTGTTACGTTGACGGTGGAGATAGGAAGCTCAGCTAATCAACTGTCCTCTCACGACTGCTTTATGAGCTTACCAAACCGAGATGGGTGACACTTCTGAATTGTCATTTAGTTGAAAGTAGTTCTGTAGATTTTCCGCTAGTTTTGCTGTATATAGTTTGTCGTGCAGTAGTGTGTCATTGAGACGCCACAGCGGTTTCCCTCTATGTTGGTAGTGGTTGTGCATAGTTAGGATCACTGGTGCGTGGTCAGAACACACTATACTTCCAATGTTGCATTCTTCCATTTGTGGGAGTAGTGTGCCTGTTATGAGTACATGGTCAATTCTGAAGTAGGTTTTATGTACTTGTGAGAAAAATGTATATTCTCTTGCTCAGGGGTGTTTCGTTCTCCATGCATCGTACAGACCATATTCTTGTACAAGCTTTGTGAGTGCTTTGTTCGTATTTTTCAGTTTGAGGTGTCTATTTGAAGTGTTGTGTATTGTTGAGTCAGCGCGGGAGTCCATGGTATGATTAAGGTCCCCACAAATGATCAAGGGGGTTGTCGTGTTTGTCGGTATTTTGTTTAGGACTTTGTGTAAGAAGTTGAGCTGTTGGTCATTTGGGCTGTAGAGGCTTACTAAGGTTGTTGGGTTATTATTTATGATGCATTGGATGATCACATATCTGCCTTGGCTGTCTCTCATTACTCGGAGCGTTTCTACGGTTAATGAGTTGTGTAGTAAGATGGATACTCCTCTAGATTTTAATGTGTGCGACTGCGTTGCATGGTATTGTACCAAGTAGTCTCTAGTAGAAAATGTGGGAGTTCGGTTTGTAACAAAGTGGGTTTCTTGTATGCAGACTATGTCTGCCTTGATTCTTTTTAAATTCTCCAATAGCATGCGCCTCTTATGTGGGGTGTTGAGGCCTTTAGTGTTGTGCGAGTATATAATCATGGTGTTGGCGGTGATGTATGTTGCGTAGGTAGTGTTGGTGTTCTGCCAGTGTATAGTGGGCTGTTCTGCAGGTGTCGCTAAGCAACGTGGGGTTTCTGTGGGGAGGTTGGGGGGTGGGTTGGTGGTGGTCAGGGAAGTTGTACAGGGGACCTTTAGGTCTTGTACTCTGGTCGTACCGTGGGGTGTTGGAAACGGACTTCCAAGTGGGTGGCTAGGTTGGCTCCAATATAAAGAGGTGAATTGAGCTGAAACCGTTAGTGTAAGAATAATATAAACATTTGTAACATTTGTTAAACAATAAGCAAGAGATTTAACATGTTAGGAGGCATGCAAGTATAATCATGGTGTGCATACATTGTTGCTTGAGCTCTACCAAGCCGTCATTTTTATATTACACTGCATTGTATATTTAGATGTTGCTAGTCCCACAATGTTTACATTCATGTATGATCATTTCAAGGGGGGCTGCATTTGCACTCTGACATAGCACGGTTAATTAGGTGTCCTTGGGGCCTCTAGGGCTCCTGCGATGGATGCTGTGCCCATTTTGGTTTACCTGTGGTGGGTGGGCTGAGTGCATATGTGAGATTATTATTATTATATGCAGATTCCTGTGCCGCTTTTGGCTTGCTCCCCCGGAGTTGTAGTTACCTTAATTAGTCTGTGATAGCAAGGTGTTCCCAGCACAGGTGGGACCCGGCCTCAGTTAGGCTTATGTGTGCGTAGCATGGTTTGTGTTTCTCATTGTTATTATACCTATGGCCTTTTGGGTGTCTCAAGTACCTACCTAGTCCTTTATAAACCAAATTTTGGATGGAGTAAAGCTTATCTACATGGTCCTCTCTCCTCTTTCTCTCCTCCTCCTCGGCTAAATGTTGTTGTCCATTTTAATAGCACAATTATCAATTTTCAATAAAAAATTAAGACGATAAGAAATGAATGTATTACTGCATGTTAGCTGTGTGAAAATAGAAGGTTTTCTTTTTAACTTTTAGGTTAGTAATATTGCCAGATATAAAAGCATTTCAGGTAAATTCAGGGCATTTGCAGTTTCAGCTTTAATTTGTAGATGTCTGCCTGATCTGTTGTGGCTTTGTGTGTGGCCAAGTGATATAGAAATATAAATCAATAGAAGGTGTGTTTTGCTTACTCTGCAAAATAAAGGAATAGCTTATAGGGGATCTTTAGATGAGACCAGCAAATGCTTTTCCAGGAAAATAGTGCATAGTTTGAAATAATTCATTTGAGCTCTAATATTAAGCTGTGTGATAAATGCCAGAACCTGTCAGACTAAACTATAAATGGTAATATATTTTTGTGAAGTATAATCTTAAATTTCCTCTTTAAACTGTTACATAGTTTGATTAATGTACATATTTGTTTTTTCAAAATTTATAGGGAGACTTACATCGAATTTAAAAGCATGTATAATTCAACCTGTCTGATTTCTGTGCATATAAAAATGAAAAAGTAGTCTTTTTGTAATTTTACCAGCATTGAAAACAATCTCATACCTGGTACCAGGTACCTCATTAGACCTCTGAATAGAAATACCCATTTCATGTTTTTTTTTTCAGACTGCCAGCTTCTCAGATTCTAGTCTGTAATTTCCTCCTCAAATCTCAACCAGTTCTCTTTTTGGAGCTAATCAGAATGAAGCAATGTTTTTCTATGGCAATCATTACTTCAACACGATCAGAGTCAGTATATTATAGTTCTGGAGCAATCAAAGACCATGTAAAGTTAATCATTGGCAAAGATCAATGGCCCCATATTACATTTTCCTAATTGCAACCTTTACATCGTTATGAAACAAAATACCACTTTTTCCTTTTTTTTTTTTTTTTTTGCCATATTTTCCTCTGACTCACATAATATTGGTGCAGCATATTTTAAAAGAGCATGTTTTACAAGATATTTCCATAGCAACTTCACTCGTAGACTATGAAATATTTGCCCGAGCAAGCTCCCCTTAGTGCCTACATTCCGACTTAGTGAAAAACTTGTGAAGATGGCTATTCAGTAATTTATACTGTCCAGGATGGAAAGCACGTGGCGAGTAATATTTAGCTGCTCCTATAAATCTCTACAATTGGAAGACAGTCAAACTTTCAGTAGCTGCTAATTACCAGTCTCTAAACTTTCAATTTTATAATATGCAACTTGCAACTTTAAAACTGCCAGTTCTTAACAATAGCAATAGCCATTTCAGCAAATTTTTGTTACCAACATCAATAGAAACCAGTCCAATGTTGGGTTGTCCTATGTTGCCCTAAGACTGACGAATTTCTAACCCAAATTAAAAAAAAAAAAAAAAACAACACAAATTTCCTTATCCTGAAATTATTGATAGCATTATTTTCTCATTTGTATAAAGGAAAATCTAATTTTAGTAAGAATTGCACAAGTGGCACCTGACACTGGTTTTATTGACAGCAGCTAGAATACCTGCCATACAGAACTTTAACTCCCACTAATCTCAGGTAACACTGGGGCAGCTGCCCTTACAGTAAATTACTTTTCTAACTGATCACAACCCTAAAACATTACACTTAACATTTACCCCCACACCACACTAAAGAGAAAAAGGAGGGGCGTGCTACAAATCGTGGTGCAAGAAATGTATTTAAAGGCACCAAGTATAAACAGACGTTTATCAATGCAAAATGTCCTTTGTGTTACCTACGCACGAGTTACAGCAAAAAGGTGCCCCAATAAATATAAACTCCTACACTACACGTACACCAATTAACCTACATATATAATGTTGTGTGAAAGATACATAATGGCAAAGTTTATAATGAAAGAATACCGCCATCTAAGGTTTCCAGAGACCTTATAAACCACTTGACCTTTAGCTTCATGGATTATCATCATGTTTCTAGCTTTCTTACATTATGTTCATATAAAGCACAATTCGCCATACATAATGTATCCTTTATACGTGATATATAATAAGAGAGAGAGAAAACTAAGTAACAATCATTATGTATCCTTTATATATGATATAAAAGCTAATAGTAAACTGGGATTGTTTGAGCAAGACTCTTGGAACAGATAATATTGATACTTTATAAATCAAGTGTGAAACGCCTGCCCTTATTTGTATTACCAGTAGGGAACAGTCATAGGGAACATATAAGGCAAACGTACTTAAATTAATAAAATGTGCAATTTCTATTAGCATGTTGCTGCCTAAATAATTTCAGTCCTGTCCCATAAGCATCTGAAAGAAATTTAGGACAAATATCCCAGAATGAAAGCATGAGGTTCAGCTGCAACTGGGATTAACTTTAAAAGAATGTGGGTGTACTCAAGACCAAATAGGGATAAAATCTTGCGTGACTTGTAATCTTTTCTTTCTCTTATTTTGGAAAAGAAAATAACAAGGGATTTCATTGATGCAATCGAGATCAAAGTATGTCTGTGAGACATGTTGTGAAGAATTCAATATTTAAAGGAAAAAAAAAAAGGATAGTATGAAAGTTGTGAAAAAATCAGATTGCATTTACAGAGATTTTTTTTTTTGGTGTTTATGGTTATAAATAATGATGTTCCTGTATTCTCACATTAGGTTGTTTTTATTAAAGAGGGAATTGTGGAAAATTGAAGACGAAAATATCCAAATTGGAAAAAAACTACGGTACTATTTTTTTAACCATTATTTTTCTGGCCAAACGTTTGTGATTCTCTAGTCAAATTTACACAATTTATTCTGCAATTAAAGGCTGGCCTGGCAACTAATATGGTCTTCACATCTTGCTTTCTGTCATTGCACACATTTATATAATCAATATAACAATAACACACACATGATATGAAGGACCATCGCAAATATAAACAAAATATCCAGTGAATATTCTTCTACAATTTATTAAAGTAGTAATGTGGGGCACTTCTTTTTCAAATAAATTGAACACAAAAAAAATCAATGTTTGATTTTTTTTTCTTGCTCAATTTTACCTCAGTGAATGAATAAATGAGCAACAGATAAATAAACAAAATAATGAAACATATAAAAAGGTATGGGTAAATATGAAATGATTAAAAAAAAAATTTTAATTCAATTTTGTTTATGAGTAAGCATAATTATTAGGTTGTAATAAAGAAAAAATGGAATTAAGAGGCATACACGGAACATGCATTTCTCAACAATGGTGCTGCCGTAGTGATCAAAATTTATGCCAAATTCAGATTAAGGAACAGCGCACACAAAAAACCTACAGTTCTACATTTTACAAGGCCACTGCAGATATATCCGCCAACAAATATGATAATTCAGTTCCACCATATGGCCATATTGTGTTAAGCCCACCACTACTTCACAGTACCCCAATAGCGGTGGCTCCTACACTAATTCATGGGAGACAAATTTAAATAGTGATAGTGCTAAATTAACTAACGTGTATTTAATTAATATGTGTAAGAACAACCGATAAGTTGACCTTAAAGGAACACTATAGTCACCTAAATTACTTTAGCTAAATAAAGCAGTTTTAGTGTATAGATCATTCCCCTGCAATTTCATTGCTCAATTCACTGTCATTTAGGAGTTAAATCACTTTGTTTCTGTTTATGCAGCCCTAGCCACACCTCCCCTGGCTATGATTGACAGAGCCTGCATGGAAAAAAAAACTGGTTTCACTTTCAAACAGATGTAATTTACCTTAAATAATTGTATCTCAATCTCTAAATTGAACTTTAATCACATACAGGAGGCTCTTGCAGGGTCTAGCAAGCTATTAACATAGCAGGGGATAAGAAAATTTTAATTAAACAGAACTTGCAATAAAGAAAGCCTAAATAGGGCTCTCTTTACAGGAAGTATTTATAGAAGGCTGTGCAAGTCACATGCAGGGAGGTGTGACTAGGGTTCATAAACAAAGTGATTTAACTCCTAAATGGCTGAGGATTGAGCAGTGAGGCTGCAGGGGCATGTTCTATACACCAAAACTGCTTCATTAAGCTAAAGTTGTTCAGGTGACTATAGTGTCCCTTTAACAGTCTGATAAATCAGTATGAGAAATTAATTAAGAAATTTACTTATTATTTGCTTACTACTAAATGGAGATCTGTAGGTTACTTCTTATAATTCTTAGAAAAATTACATAGGATAGAATGTTCTTGTAAGAAGCTACACTACTTGACTCCTATACTTCCTTTCACAGTGAAAGTCCATCCTAATATGTGTCCCACTGCAGCAATTCCTTCCTATTTGGTTTGTACTCATTTAGTTCCACATGCAATAAAAGAATTGCTATAAATGTGTTTAGAAGTCAGACTGCACACATAAGTGTGATGAGACCAATCTCGCCACATTGCATTGGAGAAGCCTGGTTGCTCGCCTGTTGCCTTTGGATTATGACCCCATGTTAAAAGGCTTGATTTTCCCCTGCAAAGACATGAAAGCCCGGGTCATTTGGTGCTTGCCCTGTTTGAGCGGTGATACCCCAGATAGCTATGCCATGGAGCCCATTCGTATAATGAAAGACTATGGGAAAGACTTTGGCTCCATGGCAATTGAACTGTATGTGTGTGCTCTGAGCGCCATTCAGTAATAATGTGCGCTCAGATCTGAGCTATCTGGGGATATGTTGAATGTACTTGTTTTGTGCAATGGCTGCACAGTTATATGTTTTTATGTGTTTTATTGTCTTTTGCTGCCATGTGTTCAATTGAGTTTTGCCTCTGTCCTTGGAGATAATTGGATTACTTCACAATTATCTCCAGGATAGAAGACTCTGTGGAACTGGTTTTGGGCAGAAAAGCCATGCTTCCTCTGGTCACAAAGGACTACGATCTATATTTTGAACCATTGGACCAATTTGTATGAATTTGACGTATGTTTGTATTTGGAGTATGCTGATTCTGAAAATTTAAGTTTTATGTGAATGTGATGCATACTTTTCAAGTTATGGATAATGTGGAAAAGAGTGTATTTCTCTGCTTGTTATAATTACATTACCCATTGTGTAAGGTAATTGAATCACAGGCAGAGGGGAGGATTTTGTGTGGGAGTGTCTGAGTGTATTGTATGTGTTTATTGGTTGTGTTCCAAAACCCTGTGGGTGGTACTAATGTGTAAGAATGTGTACATAAGCACAATAAACCCACAGCTCTGACTTTTCACTGCTTGACCCTCAACCCTCAACACGGAGCTTTGTCTCGTTCTTGGGGGGATTTATTGTATGCTGTTCCAGT
This sequence comes from Pelobates cultripes, assembly GCA_933207985.1. NCBI lineage: Eukaryota > Metazoa > Chordata > Amphibia > Anura > Pelobatidae > Pelobates > Pelobates cultripes. The sequence goes on from OW240914.1 coordinate 307,127,125, forward strand.
TCGACTGCTAGGAGTGTAAACCTTTCGTACGGCATTCATATGGTTTCCTGTTCGGCGGATTGGTGTTCTGCAGTAGCTGTGTCTGTGTCTCTGGAAGGGAAGATCTACTAAACGGCGGTTTAACCCTTTTATGCCTGGGGGTGCCGTTACAATAAGATCCATTGTTCTTGTTCTAAATTTCATTTTTGCTGCATATATTATTAGTAAGTCACCTAAATGTTCTCAGAACAGCCCAGCTCCTGGCCCTACCACCACTTACACCGCTAAATTAAACTGTCTGTCTTTGTCCATTTGAACTGTTGGGAGGTATTAATATACAAGTAAGTAAACCCGTATGTTATGTAACTAACATAAGTGTTTACAATGCCTGAAATGATCATTAAACTTGACAATAATATATTCGATTTTATCATCCCAAAATTGCAAATATTATTAATTTCAGGCACTGTAACTTTTACAATTGTACCTCTATTATATTGTTAATATTGATCTGTAACTAGTTTACTTTCAGTAGAGAACCATGTGAAATTTTACACTGGTAATGCCTATTTCTTCTAGTTCACACCAGTATTATGGTTTATGAGAAATATCGTATGCTGTTATTTTCATAATTAATAGGCAGAGATATTTTGGGATTACCTCCTTAGCCTGGATCTATAATTGTACCAAAGAAAAGATGAAAGCAACATAAAAGAACTTGTATCCGTCCAGATGTTGCAAAAGAATCTCATGGACTAAATGTGTTTCTATTAAATCTAAACCTAACCAAATAATTTACAGATCAAAGATTATTTGAGTCTGGTTTGATTTATCTTTCATATGCGAAGTTGGATTTGAGTAATGTGGCATTATGGCAAGGAAATCAATATTAAAGAGCTTAGTTAATTCTGGATTAATACCAAATAAGCGAGCTAGAATGCAGATGTTAATGGTATTTCATACAAATAAGAGTTGCGCGGAGACCACAAAATATTCCAGAAAATAATAATGTACAAAAAACTGTTTGAGCTTAGGAGTACAATATGAAAATAGTCAGTGATGTGTGGTGGTGATGTGTCATAACTTAGAATGCATTATAAAAATAGTTTAGGGGATCCCTTTAAGAAGTAACACTTATAGGATGAACGAGTGAACAACACTACAAAAATAATTGTTTTGGGTGGGGTGTGCACAAATTACCATCTGTTTTATACAGTCATTGTTCACCTTGAACTCTGCCTAATTTTGACACCGGCAGGGAAAAATACGTTCTTTTCCAATGTGTTTACTGCTAATTGACATAATATCACACAGTATATTAGAAAGTCCCATCTGATGAAGTTTAAAGGTGGTAGGGTGCTAGACTCTTCCTCTGACTTGCTGGCTCTGCCCACTTAACCCATATGGTTCATTGAGACATCATGCCCTGTTCATCCTTGATTTATTTTCGGACATCAAGGATCTTACGGCCCAATACAAAGTCAGTGGGTGGCATTAAATTCCGTTAGAGCATACTAAACATGTCTGAGTGACCTGTACAAGGAAAATGGGGTGTTTTTTTTCCAAAGCTGTCTCAAGATCTTGGCATGACCAGCTGCTTATCCTCTTCACAACATCTCCAACCATCAATAATGTGTGGGGGGAGAAACCTTCTCATATAATCCTTACAAACACAACATTTATTTTAATTGTACAAAAAGTAAAAGTATAAAAATGCATGTTCAAAAAATATCTTGTCTTGTTTTTTGCTTAATCATTTTTGTCTATTTTACATTTATATGTTCACACAGAATTATTCAATTTTTACTAAACCAATATAAAATATATATTTTAAAAAAGCAATCATGCAATTTTTAAAAAATTTTTTTTATTGTAGTGTTTGGTTGTTCAAGATTTTTCTTCTTTTTTTAATTACTTTATTACATGTATTTTTTTACATAGCTAATGGTATTAAGAACATAATACAATTTATTTAATTACTATTCAGTTATAAAAAATGTATAGAGCAAAATGCATCAATATGAATGTTTGGGGAAACCTTTTTTTGTTTAACAGACTGTGCATGTCAGCAATTTCACAGCTACGGTATATGGTCTTTATACATCTGAGTGCAAATGCTCCTTAAGACCGTGGCTTCCATAAGAATTCTGGCTCGTTCATGTGCTGGCCGATGTCTCATGTGTTGCCAGTAGTAAATTGCATTCATACGTTGTTGTGCAATCATGGATTGAACTGAATAAAAACTAAACTGAATTGCAAGTTTTCTTGACATCCGCAAGATTAGCCGAGAGATCCAAAATGTTCTTCTTTTCACTTTGCTATCCTAAAGAATAAAACACCCCCTCATTTTGACTTGGTGCTGAACTCTTTGGTTCATCAAATCCTGCTATGCTTTGCATACCTCGTTAGATTTATAGGGTTTCCTTAGTATGCATCTTAATAACAGGTGCTGCATACGCACATTAGGTTGACCTTGGAGTTGTAATATAAATGTTTGCAACCCAGTTTTTATATTGTCTGAATAAATTATATCTATCACAGTACAAGTCCAGAGTAAATTATATTCAAAGTTCAGTATTGTGTAATGCTAATGTCCAGTCTCCTTGCATGTCTCTTCCCCTTTTGCCACCTTCCCAGCACTGATCGCTATGTTGTCAGCAGGGACAGCATGCCGAAACTGCAGCAAAAAAGGGAGATTTCCCTCTCATGCTGCAAATAGCGAACACAGACAGCTCTCTACTGTTTTGGCAAGGACATCCCTCTATTGATTTAAGTTGAGGGAATTCCACTGAGTTAGGGGTATGGTTGGGGTTACAATTTGAGTGCCGGTCTGGTTAGATAAAAATAACTCCATTGTAAAAACAGAATTGCAGCCTCCAATTGACATTTGAGACAGCTTTGTCATGTTATCAAAAATGTGAATGCAAAAATTGTCAAAGTAAATAAAGCTCATGCAGATCACCCAAACCTCAGAATGCTGCATAACGCTTGTTTTGTTTGATGACATCTTCCTTCTGAGTGCCAGGATTGAGCACTAGTGATGTCCCGAACTGTTCGCCACGGACTCATCATTGAGTAAACTTTGACCCTGTACCTCACAGTCAGCAGACACATTCCAGCCAATCAGCAGCAGACCCTCCCTCCCAGTCCCTCCCACCTCCTGGACAGCATCCATTGTGAAGCTGCATTCTTAGTGAGCTGTCCAGGAGGTGGGAGTGTCTGGGAGGGAGGGTCTGCTGCTGATTAGCTGGAATGTGTCTGCTGACTGTGAGGTACAGGGTCAAAGTTTACTCAACGATTAGTCCGTGGCGAACAGTTCGAGACATCACTATTGAGCACTTCAATGAGTGGATTAAATATGTGCCCTTGTTCAAATTTAGAAAGTCGTCGTAAGTGCCATCTTTTTGGGTCAATCAAGGACTAACAGCTACTTCTTGTGGGTTAAATTGCACTGTGTTTCTGAATCCATTAGCTCCTTGGAATGGAATTTATTTGGTCACTTAAGTATGTCATTTTGCCTTTCTTTTCGTGAGACAACAGCCAGAAATTTGCCACAAACACCCCCCTTACCGTTCGTGTTTAGGGTATGTTTCCATTTTTGCTGTGTTTAGACCATGGTATGTCTTGTAAAATCCTTTGCACTAACAGCTACGATAACATGACATGCTTTATTCTTTCTATTACGGCCAAGTAAAATAGTGTAAAATAGTGTAGGTTTGTATCACACATGGAAAGCACATTGAATGTAATCGAGTATCAAAGACTTGCAGTACTCTTTTTATTTTATCTAGAACACAAACCTGATATCGATATGTCACTCGTTTTCTTGATTGCAATCAGCATTGGAGGCGTTGTGGCTTGTGCAGGTGTTGGCATTAAGGATTTCAGCCTCACAATTTACCACATTCTCAGATTAAAGTGAATTAAGCTTTTAGCGTTTCCCTGAAAAATCAAATAACTGGCTTGTGTGGCACTTCAGTATTTACTATGCTAACACCTTCAGCTGTGCAGTACAGTGCGGTTTTTGTTCCAGATTTTCCGTTTATTCCTGTTCTTTCTTGCCATTTTGCCCATTAGTCGTGTAGTAAAAAGGATGCAGGACCGTGGGCTGCTTTATGTCATGTCAAGTGTAAGTTATCGCTCATGTCTAATAGTCTGAAGAAATCTTTCCTGCCAGGTAATATTCTCAGAATTTGTGTGTCTCTCTGTGTAGGAATTTTTAGGATTTTTTTCCCCTCTTCTGATTGACTGTTTGTTATTATTATGATAAATTGCTGTAAAACCCATTTGGCTCTCGTACTTGGGAAGGAAAATACATTTGAGTGCCTTTTTTTTTTGGCATGACTTGTTGCCTGTTGAATAGTAACAGTGTGTGAAGGCTGAGCGGAAGAAGGGACAGCAATATGCTTTCTGGCATACATTTATAGAAGATAGCTAGTCTGACAGGGAAGGCTTTCCTCTCATAATTTTTCACACTTTTCCATGATCATTGCAGAGCTTGGTCTGAGAACTTCACTGAACAACCGCTTATGTGGATTGATGCATTATTAATTGAAAGAATAGAATGCTCTATGCATAATTAACGGAAAGCCACTGGTGATCCCTCCCCCTCCCAACCTATTATGTACATTTCAGGATTGGGGCAAGTGGATCAGATGCCAGATTTGTAATTGTTTAGCCAAGGAAGCCATCTTTCCTCTGCTCAGTTATATGCATTCTGCTGTGTTACAGAAACAGGGCTCCTGTACATGACTTCTACTCTTTCTGTAACAGAGATGGAGCAGTGTCTCCCTCCAAAGCCATCCAGGTACATATTGAACGGGGGGTGGGAGGAGCACTAAAAACAAAAAAAGTGCTTAAAGGAACACTCCCATCCCATCCAAGGGTAAGATACCCCATTTATGCACTCCACTATATATACACGTATTTTTTCACTTATTTGTACATTACCGATAATAACTTCTGCCTATTATAGCAGCTATGGGAAGAAGTGTCTGAGTGCCGTTTAGCCCCCAAAACTGGTCTCCAGTTGCCCACTGGCTTTTTCCCTTTGGCTGCTTCATTATGAGGAAAGTTTTCTGTGTGGTTTTGTGTCATCTGATACTCTGAACCTATCAGTGGCGACTAATTAAGAGAAATAGTACGCACTGTATTATATTACAGCCATTTTTAAATAGATTCACTAATGTCACCTGCTGGCCTCTTGCATTGTTGCCAAATGTTGCCTAGTAGCAATAAGGCAAAAAGATCAAACATTCTCTAGTGCTGGCAATGTTCCCAATGTTGACTGTATTTTGCACATGTACAGTAACTGATTTTAGTGGATTAGGAAGAGAACATTAGCATTACATTGTTTTATTCTAATGTTTTTTTGTAGTATTTTTGTCTAGATACATTAAAAGGATCCTATAGTGCCAGGAAAACAAACCCGTTTTCATGGTACTATACGCTCCTGGAGTGCCCTCCTCCCTCGGGGCTGAAGGGGTTAAAGATCAAGTGTACCATGAATGTAAAAACTCCATAACTAGTATCATTGTATGTTCCATATTACTAACGAGTGTATAGTCCTGATGTCAAAATCAATTGTAAGCAATGTTTCATCTTCTAACATAAAATATTGTGCTTGTTATTACAGCATCTGTTGTTTCTTCCCCTGTACAGCATCCTCATGTTTGCCATGTAAGATGCTTGTCATATACTCATTGTGTGCGTGTTCCAAGTCATTTCCCCAGTGTATTGTGTGTTGGCAAAAGCTAATTAACTAGATTGATTAAATGTTCATAAAATGTCCCATCTCTTAATGCTAGAGATTTTCTATGCAAATATCATCAGTAGGCTGATCACTAGTGTATGCAGCCTTTCTGATTTTTAGACCAAGTACAAGTTTCCTATCTACATAATAATGTCTGCTTTTCATATATAATTTATCACTTTTTTGAAAACTGTATACATCTGTTATCTAATTGGGTCAACAACAGTTCTAATTTCTTCTGCAGGCTTCTTAACATAATTACCCCTTCTACCTTCTCAACTGTTTGTCTCTTTTTTATAAACTTTTTTCATCAATGACCTGATTTCTCTCGAAATTTTTCGTCTTCTCTAAACAGTGTTTACCCTGAGTTAAATCGTTTCTTTAATTCTCAATGGCGTGAGTATGCACACCATTTTTTCTTGCATTTAAATGCTTGAGTGTTTGCAGCAATAATTTCTTAGTCCTCTCTGTGTACTTTTGACTCGCATCTTGGCGAGTAATTCTTAGTTTTCTAATGGGGTTCAAGTGACAAGGAGTTGTCACTTAATACTGACAGTCTAGTACCACCAGATCCATATAAAATACAAGCAATATTCTCAGATGTATTTGATATTGAAGAGTGAATGGGCTGTAGGGAAGATCAACAATCATCTGGATAGACTGAGCTGACCCAGGTTTGTCATAAACCCAAAAATCCCAACCAGGTTGGTCAAAAGTGATATTGTAACAGAACATTTTAAAAATATCAGCAGGCCTGAAGGCAGATTTTAGGTACACAAGAAAACCATGGTTTTGGCAAACTAACAAAACAAAAAAAAATGCCCCTGTTGATTGGTTAATCCTTGATGATGATGATGGAATTTCTAGAGTACTTCACTTGCCTGAACTGAGCTGGTATCACATCTTTTATAGTACTACTACAGCCTATAAGTAACCAATGTTTCATGTTTATAGGGAATTCGTAAAGAAACACTTCACTGTAGACAAATACATTGTCTGCGTAATACCCCTTTCTACCCTTTCCACCTATGGGACTATATTTACTCTCTGCTTTACATGTCAAGTCGCTTTGAGAAAACACCCTCTTCATTTACACATATATAATTTTAGTTTGCATCAAACAGTTATTTGCAAAGTAACATGTCAACCGGTAAGCTGCATGCTAAATAACACGTTAAAATGCAAGAAAGTTAAACAGTCCAAGCAACCTTCAAGTTCACTAGCGCAAATTGGCTCATAAAATCTCATTTGGCTCTTTGATGATTTTTTTTTTCCACTGTAGGATTCCAAAGTTCAAAGCTCTCTTTTACAAGGAAGCGGAAATGGCATTGTAAAAGGTAATCAAAAGGATCAGGTTTTTTCCCCTCTCAAACACATTGACCCGCTTTAGTTTTTAATACTATTCATATTTATTTTCAAACATTAAAATGTTAACTAGAATGTGTAGATGAAACGACATTGTACGTTAAAAAGTAGAACCAACCTCCCTTGAAGGAAATATTTTAAAAGAAACATCCAGGTGAATTTTAACTGGAAGAAAATGCTTAAAACAATATATATATTAAAGGATAAGTCCCCTGTGTTCATTATTTATTGCATCTATTTTAGTTTAAATCCACAAGTTGCTATATAAATAACAACCCTAAAGTCACTGGGATTAGAAAACACAAACATTGCCATTTCACAGAAAGGGAACTATTTTTTATTTTTGCAGTGCATATTAGGTTAACAGACGTGTGCGAGGTACCCCAGCGGCAATCCTCATGCAGTGTTGAGACAAAAGTAACAAACCGGTAGATAAGAATACATGCACAATTTTTGTTTAAGCGGAGAGGCTTGTAATACTCTAATAAACTACGGCAAATAAGTATGTATATTAACACAGGCTAGGTATGACAGTTCCAACAGAGTAATTAATAAGTACTAGTAGTTAGGCTCATATTAGCTGACTTATGAGGTGGTTATACATTTCTCTTGTCTGCCTGAGCTATACATGAGTAGTTGCATTTTATGCTATACTTTAGCTGGAATATTGGTTGACTTGAAAATAAATAAAACATATTTGGTCAACACAAAAGCAGCGTTACCCATTAAGATTCGATTTGCCACTGGCCAGGTATATGGGAAGCGGTATCAAGCAAATTTTGTCAGCGTTAGGGTACGTTACAGTCCCAGATTATGCATTCAGCCTATTCCGGTCAGCAGGTTGCTCGGGGTGCGGGTCCTAGGGGAGTCCCAGGCTTCTGTAGTTGGAGCATTGTGGGGGATGTGCCTCCTGCCCCAGGCCAGATTGCAGGCCAGCATCTTGGATCCACTGTCTTGGTGCCTCAAAGAGTCCAAGTCCTGCCCTTCGTTAGGGGGACAGGCGGACCTGATGTTGTGCCTCCGCTGGCTGCGGGCGGTCCTCTGCCCATGTGGACGATGCGCCGTGGTCTCGCCCTCTGTAGCCTGCGGCCTAGGTGGGCCAGAATGTGGGAGTCTTCGTGCGTGCTTCAATAGAGTGCCCAGAGGCCTCCCGCCATCTCCTCCACCCACTCTGCATCTGGGCTCCTGTGTGTGATGTAAGGGTGTAGCATACCCCTGTCTTGCCTCTAGGGTTGCACATAATCGCTGACCGGGTACATCCCGTCGATGCAGGGATCTGTAAGTGTGGTGTTGCTGCCCCTTCCCGTGCCGCATGGTCTGTGCCCCTCCGATTCCTGAGGCTGCCGCCATCTTGGTTGAGTGAGTCGCAGGATTTGCTGTCTCAGGGTCTGAGGCTCGTTGGTGTAGCTGGCCAGCCAGTGTGGACCGGGATATCGGGATATCCCCTGCCGGTCCAAAGGGGGGGGGGGAGCTGTGACTTGCCCTGCGGACGCCCAGTGCCGCACAGTACAGGTAAGTGGCCGTCTCGCCTGTCCAACTGGCTCACCAGGCCTCACTCGCCTCTCCAACATTTACATAAAGGAGCTGGAAAAAGGGGGATGTGCCAAAATCATCTTTGCCTGTGTACCCAAAAATCCTTGCACTGGCCCTGGTTTGGAGTAATGCAAAATTACCTACTCAGTCCATCTCTACACTCTATGTTGTAGCACTTAAATTATGCTCTCTGATTCTATAAATTATGCTGTCTGATTCTATAAATTATGCTGTCTGATTCTAGCACAGTTCACAATTCTGGGATTCTGTCTGCATTTCTTTCCTTCCATCCATTTACTTATCACCCAGACTGCAATGCCTCTTTATAAACAGACGGCCCCATACCCAGCCAGGCTGCTTGTTTTTTGGTGCGGTTAGCCTCCATTTGTTCATTTTGCTTACTTTATATTGTTGCAATGCAGAGGGAATCCTTGCTTGGCTAACTGTTGCCCAGTCCTTGATTTTATCACTGCGAGCGCCTTAACCATCCTTTTTCTAGTTGCTCTCAGTTGATACATAGTCTGGTTCATCAGAACTGACAGCCATGCATGTACATGGCTGTGGTTCACTCTCTGAGGCAGAGAGAGAGAAAGAGGACAGTTAGATTGGCTCATGTGCTAATGGACATAGGAAAACCATATTCAGCATAGCTCTCTGCATCACAATATTTAACCTAGGCTATTTTCATCTTGTGAATAAACTTTCACGTGGATGCAATATATGTGCCCTGTCACTTTTTCTATTTGACGATTGTGCGTTAGCCACCATACCTGAGAAGCATAAGAGTGAGGGGAACAGTATGACCAAGACCACATGATTCCTTCAGCGCTGAATACTGACCTGGTCTGGTTGTCTTCTATTGCAAACTGGCCCGGTGTAACTGTTATCCCTATGATATTCATCAATGGAGCATGCATGTGGCTGGTTAAGAATCAATTTGTTTGATTACCATAAGAGCTGGAGACCTACATTGGATTCTACTGAATTAAGAATTAATCAGTTTAATTTGATTAATTTAAACTCTAAATCTAATTTCAAATATGCTGCTTTGATAAACACAATCCATGGCCCTATATTTCAGAATCTCCGCAATCCTCACATCTCTGCAAAGTAATAATTATGTTTTGTTTCCAGGAATATCTCAAAGTAATTTTTTTCTAAATATTTATCTTCTGTAACATGCTCTATTTTAATTAATAGAGAGTACTAGTTTCTGGCTTTGCTCATGGAGGAAGACACTTGTAGGTACTCGATTAAGCATGAAATTTATATCTTCTGTTCTTACCTTGATCTTCCCTTTAATGTCCTGGGGATGATTTATCCTCTCTGAACAATGTGGTAAAGTGCTTTCCCATTTTACTAACTAGCACCTTGTGCCCCTTTCCATTTGCTTTTAAGTAACTGGCACTTCCAGATATGGATAATGGATCTGTGATCTCAATATTTTTGTTTAAATTCTGTGCATTCATAATTAATCGAGGCTTACCATGACTACTTCTTTTTCAGGAAAATACTTTTTCACTTTTTCGCCAACCAGCTCACGTTAGCCAAGAGCTGAGTTTGCTGTTGTGCTAATTTATGTTATACAAAGTCAAAATATGCATTATCCTCAGACCAGGCATGCCCTTAAACTGGTGAGATCTGTGCTGGGTCTTTTTCAAGAGGCACTGTAGGAGGTGTACAACATCCCTTGTGAGCCCAAAACACCAGAGAAGTGGGAGTGTGTGATGGGGATTTTGGTACATGGCTGGGCATCAGGCATACAAAAATAATATGAATTATAAATTGCAACACTGTTGATCTAGAACAGGGGTAGCCAACCTTTTAGCAGCACTGTGCCGAAATAAAATTGTGATGTCCCATAGTGTGCTGATCCTATTTTTTTTAAATTGAGAGGTGCATGTTGCCGTATTCGGCTTGTGTTATTTATACTGCATTTGCTTTGTATCATTGTATTTGTGCGTATATAAGCTATTATATTGTATGTGTTCATGAGTAGTTTGTGGTATTGTGTATGATACCTATGAATGTGGGCTGTGTATGGGTGCTGCTTGTGGAATTGTGTCTGTGGATGGATATGTCACATTGTGTGTTTGGTAGTGTGTGTATGTGTGGGGGCTGTTTGGGTATTACATGTATATGGATTGTCAGTGGTGTTGAGTTTGTGTGGATTGTGTATTGTGTTTGTGTGTGGGCTGCTATTATTTGTATGAGGGGAGGGTTATTCTGCATCTCTGTGTATATCTACCAGTGTGGGTGGCTTCCTTGGGTTCCAGTGGGTACCAGGCTGTCCATATACATGTCAAGGGCAGGAGCTGTCATAGCTGCTGAGGGCTGCTTTACTACAGTGTGGATTCCCATTCACATGTGCTGGGAGGATGTGATCTGAGATCACTTCCTCTACATGCTGCAATTCATAAAGTGAGGATTGTCCATCACCACCTTTTCGTATTAGCAGATATCTGAAGTTTCACTGGGACTCCTGATAGGCCAAAGCATGTTTGGCTCTAACAGCCTTGAGTGCTGTGCAAAGACATCTTGAGTGCCGTAGGTTGCCTCTCTCTGATCTTGAATAATGGCTATTAAAACAATGTCAGACAGATAACAAATAAAGTGGGCTTTGTGATTATATTACAGTTGGTATTTATTATCATTGGTGTTTATATAGGTCCAACATATTACGCAGCACTTCACAATAATACACTGAGCATATAAAATAATATAAATTTTATATAAATATAAAATATTGACATACAGCATAGTGATAACAGAGGCAAGACTTGCTCAAACTCACAATCAAAGAGAAAGGGAAAGATAACATGAGAGGGTTAAGCATGTGACAGAGGGAGGATGATATGTATGATACCCGTGTTTTGTTTATAATTTGAGAGTAGTGAGGGGAGGCAATGTGGAGGGAGAGAGAGACAAAGTTGAGTGGACTGTGTAAGCATAGGTAATATGTGAGGGATGGGAGGACTGCTTTGATGAAGAAGTTACCTAGGAAGACTTTCCTAAAGTGGTTCATTTTTAGTGATATTTTTTTTTTTTTTTTTTAAAGTACTGGAGGCTAGGAGAAAGTCTTATATAACACAGTTCCATAAAGTGTTCCATAGAAATAATTCAGCCCTTCAGAAGTCTTGCAGAGAAGAATTAGCAGAGATGGATCGAATAGAGGACAAAAGATAGGCCATTGGCAGGGCAAAGAGAATGAGAAGGGGTATATTTGTGAAATACAGAGGAAATTAATGTGGTAGAGTTGTTGACAGCTTTATTTTTTAATGTCAGATTGTGGCTATACAGATATGGGTAAGGCCAATGATTAGTGAGTTACAATAATCAAGGCAGAAAAAGAAGAGTGCATGAACAAGCGTCCTAGTATTTATTT
>OW240914.1:307139844-307180608 GCA_933207985.1 Pelobates cultripes
GAAATTGGTAGGGGAGGGGGGAGAAGAAGAAATGGGGAGGGGAGGGGGGAGAATAAATGGGGAGGGTGGGAGAAGAAGAAATTGGTAGGGGAGGGGGGAGAAGAAATGGGGAGGGGGAGAAGAAGAAATGGGGAGGGGAGGGGAGAGAAGAAGAAATTGGTAGGGTGAGAGTGGGAGGGAGGGGCAATGAGAGTGGGAAGGGGAGGGGGAGAAGAGAGTGACAAGGGAGAGGGGGGAGAAGAGAGTGACAAGGGAGGGAGAGGGGGAGAAGAGAGTGACAAGGGAGGGGGGAGAGATTGACATCCATCACACACACATGCAATGCACCCCTTGCACACAGAAAACACACAATGCATTACACACACAGACACACACACACACAATGCAACCCTTACACACAATGCATCCCTTACACACACAGAAACACACAATGCACCCCTTACACACACTCAATGCACCCCTTACACACACACACTGCATCCTGTACATACACAGAAATACACCTTGCAGCCCTTACACATACAAACACAGATTCACACAATGCATTCCTTACACACATATCAGGACATCCCCTACACACTCCACCCCCTGTGAAAAAACTCATTGATGGAACATGAAGGTGGACCCTGGGACCCAGACCTTGAGCTGTGTAAAGGGCCCCCAAAAAATGGAGCTGCTTACCATTCTCCCAGAACACTGATTTTTGTGACCACAGTTACAAACAGCCTCCAGAGAGCCTGTTCTACACCAGACCAGTGGAGCCAGACTGCAGCTAGAGCCCATCATCATCCTCATCTCGTTGTAAGTAGGCAATCTAGTATATTATTCGTGGCACTAATCTCTAATTTACCTCACATTAAAGAAACACTATAGTCCCCAGAACCACTGCAACTTAATGTAGTTGTTCTGGTGTCTATAGCCAGTCCCTGCATGGCTTATAATGTAAACACGGCGGCACTGCAGCACTGGCGTTAGTTAACATGGCAGATCATATGGGTGGAGCATTGTGATGTCACATGGGGGGGGGGTGGGTGGCAAACTTTACTTTTGCCTAGGGCTGCAAAAATCCTTGCACCGGCCATGTGTCAGATAGTGATTTGTGCCCTGATGTGATATGCATGGTTTTCACCAGATTGTGTTAACTTCATGATAAATCTAGCCACACACATATTCAGGGTTCAGCCAACACATCTTTTTTTGGCCTGTATCCTTTTTAGTTTAGTTTTTAGTTTCTAAAGTGTGATTTCATTGAGGAATTTTTGGACTCTACAGTATGTTTAACCTGGATCTTGTCAAGACTGTGCAAAAATAGGTTTCCGAGGTGGTACAGATAACGAGAACATTGGAGTTCAGCCAGAGCACAAATTAAACAGATGGTTACATAGTCATGCAGAAAAAAAAGGAAAAAAATCAACACAGTTTTCTAAATTAAAGATGCTGCACCATGTATTCTGTTTTTCCCTGTCACATCATATTTAATCACGAATATTTTTGTCTTTTAGATTCAAAGTAACAATAAACTGGAAAGATCATTAAACCATTTACCTTGAACAACCTTAATCTTTCAGACAGGTTTAATTAAACATCTAAGTTGTTTTTTTCAAAATCTGTTAACTCCGTCAGTGCCCAGACCTGGAATATTGTAATTGATATTGTCATGATTCTTTGCGATAGGCATCATGTGATGAAGAGAATATACATTGTGATTTGTGCACTCTTTGAATGGTGCATTAAAGGACCACTATAGTCACCCAGACCACTTCAGCTCAATGAAGTGGTCTGGGTGCCAGGTCCCCCAGGTTTTAACCCTGCAGCTGCAAACTTAGCAATTTCAGAGAAACTGCTAAGGCGCTTCTGCGACGCTCAATGCGAAATGCTTTCCTATGGGCGTTTTTAATGCGTGCTGCTCTGGCTGCGCATGCGCATTCGGCTTCTCTCGGGAGCTGACGTCAGAGGGGGAGGAGAGGTCACCAGCACCGAGGGTGCCCGGCGCTGGATAAAGGTAAGTAGCAGGAGGGGGGCCCTGAGGGTGGGGTGACCCTAAGGATTATATAGTGTCAGGAAAACGAGTTTGTTTTCCTGACACTATAGTGATCCTTTAATATAGTGATCAATTCCACCAGTAAAAGCTCTACCCTCCAGAAATCCACAGGCTTCATATTTTATGCCAGATCGAAAATATTGGTTATATGAAGAAACATATATATTTTATGCATAGTCTTAATACTGTTTTGCATTGCAGGGTCAAAACTACAGGAACATGCCACCCAAACCACTTTATTGAGATGAAGTATATTGCAATAAAATAGGTCTTTGTTGGGGTTTTTAATGTGGGAAAGTATAGCAGAATTAAACTAAATGATGACATTTTATTAGTGTATTTCTAAATGCGATCAGATTTTTGGCTATAGCTATATAGCTACATACAACTCTGTACATATTCCTATTATATTTAAGTATAGCCAGAATTCCTTTTGCATTTAGAACGTTAGTAAAATTTCACAATTTACTTTTGTTTCAGCTTTATTTTGCTTTAAAGTTGATTTTTATGTCCGTGTCTTTTAAAAGAACAATCATTCGTAACATAACATTAGCTCGACTGTAATTCTAGATTCCGCGTAGCTTCCAAGTGAAATTTGAAATACATTGCATTATACCTGGATATTATCTTATTTATATATATATTTATTTAAAATGAGCCCCTCAATGTTGCACGTTAGTTTAACATGTACAAACTAGAAGGTGAAATTTTTTTATAGTATTGCGCAAGAGCCCCTTGAGCATAAAATCATTACAATTCTATGTTTAAACAATAACTTGATCATTGTATAACAATGTGTTATGGATTTCCCAATGGCTACCACTTCTACAAACTATTTAACAAAGCAAAACTTACTATTTTTTTTTTTTTAAAAAGAGAAAACTTACACCTGGATTTTTTTCCCCCCTTGATCCATGTGTTGGCAGTTTAACTGCAACTTATGCAGAATCCTCCTCCTTTTAAATTCATTGTTCTGTAAAAGAGCCAGGACAGTCAATAAATTTCAAGTTTGAATTTCCTCTGAGCCAGGTATTAAAACATTCTTGCGTCTTGGAACAGAAAGCGGTAGGTATTTCGCCAAACATAAATTTAGGAATAACACCTTCTATTAGATGCGATCTACACAAAATCCAAATGATCTATCTATGTGGTTTGAGACTGTTTCACAGCCAGCTCATTAAATTTCATACTTCTCACTCATAGGTAAACTGTAACGTCGAAAAGTTTCCCTACAGCGTAAGGTCTACACAATCCATATAATGAGCAGTTGGAATGAAAACAATTGCTTAATAATTCCGGAGTGTTTTTCCTCCTCTCTATATTTCTCATGCAGCACAAATAACTTGTATTAAGGATCCCCTGTTAAAAATTAAATGAAAAAAAGGTTTCCTTCTGTTCTCGCCTCCCTGATTATAGCATTAATAATCTTCTGGATAAGGGAATTCCCTGGAGTTTCCCATATGACAATGTTGGCAAGTGCCTTCTTTGCCTTAATATTAAACCTATATTATATACTATACCCAAGATACACAAAATTTACACTCCCAGCTTCAGATCATTTAGTAGTGCCCATTAATGTTTTGGCACCCCATATTCAAGAGACTTGCCTTTATGTATAACAGTTATAGTTGAGAAAAAAATAAAAATATTTCCATGTTGAATATATTTCCATGAAAAGAACGGCAGTGACATATTTAGGTTGGTTTGACTTTTATATTCCACATTAAAAAAAAAAAAAATAGCTCACACATTTCTACATTTTTGTGGTATTAACCAGTATCAGGTTTATATATACTTGTTTGAGCAGGGCCCTTAACACCCTCTGTTCCTGTGTGTCCTAGTCGTCTTGTTGCAAATACATGTCTGTTAGTCCACCCACTGTACAGTGCTGCGGAATTTGTTGGTGGTTTATAAAAAATATATACACCAAGGTAAGTCAGCACTCTTCCATACAATTGTTAAATCTGGAAATTGGACATTTTAAAAAGACCCTGGTGTTCGAAACATAGATTTTTGGAATGTAAATATGATTTTTACTGCATAAGTAAATTCACCATTTGCAATTCACCAGACCTGTGAGTGCACCCCTGTGAGTGAGCGATCAAGATAGACAGACAGACAGACAGACAGACACACACACACCACCACCCGTCCAAACTCATCTTCCCCTCTCCACAGTGCAAATACAAATGTTACTATTATGCATCACCTATGGTGTTTCCTGTGTTCTTTTGAGATCACATTTTATATTATTTGGTGTGCGTAGGTTTATGAAATAATTTATAGTAATTAAGGATTAGAATATCAGGTTTTTAAATTGTCTGGGTCTGTAAATTGAGAAGTGCCCTTGACTCTGACTCTCACACCCACTTCAATTTTATTTGTGATTCATGAAAGTCTAAAACAAGCTATCACTATACATTTGCTGGAAAGAGAGGCCAAGAATGTTTTATCAATCAATATTTTGCATATAGTATTCTTGTTTCAAAACACCCATTATGGACTTGACAGCGAGATCAGTCATGTGGTTGAGACAAACATATAAATAATGAACGGCTCATCCTGGAAATTATAGCATATAAATCGTTTTGTGTGTGTGTGTTTGCGGTTTATATTCTGTAAAGCTAGATGGATGTGTGTAGGTACGTGATTAATGTCCTGAATGACTACTCGATAAATACAATTACTAGCTATGGATCTGTTACGTCACTTGCAATGGCAAAACTAAAGCAGTTTTCAATGTGTTTGTTTTATTTTTTTTTACTGCAATTATTCTATATTTATCAACTAGTTTGGTTGCTGCATAATTGTTTTCTATTGTACATCGCTGAACTTATAAGCTTTTTTTTTTTTTTTTTTCAGACATTCCTGATGTTTCAAGTATATTTTCTGATGCTACACAGAAATTGGTCAATTTAGATGCTTTTGTGGAAGCCAGCCAGTACCATTCTCTGGTGAATCTGGGAGTATGTACACAGGTAGACAAGTTACTTGACGCCTTCTCCATCCAGAGAAGACCAAAAACGGGTAAGGATAAAATGAATTTTGTGTAGGTAAATTAGTTTTATTCTCTCCAGTAATATTCGTAAATCTATGTCTGCTATTTTCTTTTCCAATAGAAAATCCATTCAGAAAACAACTATTGCAATTGTTACCTATTTGTTTTTATTCTAAAAGTTCATAACATAGTATTTCGAGCTATGCTGGTGTATGAAACAAATGTAATATTAGAACAGCTTAACATTGTTGGATGTCCATGATATTGAAAATCTTATGTATTTATTTAAAAAAAAAAAAAAAAAGCTGGCTGGGCAGATGTGTGAAGAGTGTGTCCTCTTCATTTTACAAAAAGTGCTAATTTAATATTAAATTGGCCCCTTTATAACTAAAAGGGTTACTCCAACCACCATGACCACTTAAGTGATTTGAAGTGGTCCTGGTGTTATGAGCTGGATGTGTAGTGTTTCAGCTTGAAACACTATGCATCCAGAGATATTGGTGATAACATGACTGGGGCAAGTTGTGCCTCTGTCCTGGGCTGCCTAGTGTCAATCCTGTGCTTAAATTATGTCTATTATGTCCATTGTCAGACAACAGATGTTACAATCTTCCCTTTGCAAGCAGAGCACATCTTAGGGAAAGCTAGCTCTCCCCTCTCACCCTTGATCCCACTCTGTGCTCCCACCTGCCTGCCTCCCTCCATGCACCATGGGGCTCAAAAGCTGGGGTTCGTATTAAAAAAAACAAAAACAAAAAACACACAACAAAAAACACCCCCCTCTCCCTTCCATTCCTCTCGCAAACACACTTACATTCACGGATAGACACACATTCACTGACAGACACACTCACTCACCGACAACACACATGCACACACACTGACACTCACAAGCACACTCACTGATAGACATGCACACTCACTTAGTGTCAAATCACTGAACGGGTCATGGTGGTTGAAGTCAATCTTTAAACTTATAACCTTTTGGAAATCTTGAACATGCAGGACAGTTTGGAGACGATGAGGGAATTCTGATCTTCCTGCTCAGCTCCCTTGCGCCGCTCAGTAATGCTGGGGCTGGAGTGACGTCATATTCCGGCTTCACTGCGGGTGCGCGAGGTAGGGCCCTAAGGTGACCAGCTGACTGACAAAGCATATGTCAGGGCATTTTGGCGGGGGCTTTTTTGGTGCTGTCCAAGGCAAATGCAGCGCTGACTGGGGCCGTGCATGGGAAGCCTTTGATTTCACTGGCTCAGAGCACTTCTATGCACTCGAAGCAGGGGAGTGGGGAAGGTGGTGGAGATGACTCCAAATCACTGAAGGGGTCATGGTGGTTGAAGTCAATCTTTAAACTTATAACCTTTTGGAAATCTTGAACATGCAGGACAGTTTGTAAAGTTGTGATTATTTTTAGCCTAATTTTCATAATGGCCATATGTTTGAATTGCCTTTCTGTGGTTTTTGCGAGATTCATATCTAACGATCAATTTTCAGCTTACTCCTAATGTATTATGTTCACATATTTCCCCCAACTAGCTTAACCATTTGTTTGCATTATGAATAACTAGTCTCAATGAATGCAAAAGTTTGGTAGCCACAGTATTATTTTAGAATACTTAGTTGCAATATTATAAAATAAGACCTGCGTACCAATAAGAGGAAATGATTGCAAACCTGGTATCCTCTTTCACCAAAACTTGAACATTATAAATAACTAGATCTTCATTCTTTTCAAATCGATCAGGGAATTGGCAAAGCAAAACTGATTCACAGAGCATGAAAAGCAGGATTACCCAAACACGAGAGAGTCTGGTCATCCTGGGTTCGGGTTCAACACTCCTATACTCTAATAAGTCTAATGATTAATACTGACTGCTGATTGATAAAGCATTGCTAAGGGGCTGCTGCCCGAAATGTTTGTACTTTGTCCTTCCAATTAAAGGTGGTAGCACCAGGGAGTGCACCTAAAAATCAAGTTGCGCAATAAACAATTTTTTTCTTGTTTGCTATTATACACTGGTGGAACTACAGTGTGGAGATATTGCAGCACTGTGTAAAGTTTTTTTTGTTATTTGCTTGAAAATCAGCCAGCACATGCACATATATCCCATACACAATCACATACAGTCAGCACACACACATCACATGCAACCAACATGCCCACACATCACATACAGCCAGCATGCACACACATGCACAATCACATTACATACATCCACCATACACCACATTTGCACCAAGCACTGTAAGTACTCTACGCACGCACATCACACATGGCATACACACGGAGAGCACTCTAAACATACATGACACACATCAAGCACACACCTTGAAGAAGACGAAGACTATGGCAGGTCAGAGGGTAAGACTCTCAGGGTAACTTAGTGATGCCGGGAGCTGGAGTAACGTCATGTTCCGGCTTAGTAGGAAGAGCTCAGGTGAGCATGCTCCCTCGCTCCCCGCCTCTGGGCGGGGGGGGCTCAAAATGGGCCAGCCGGCCAGCTTTTGAGCCCCCCAGGACACAAGGCAAACAAAGGATCTGCCTGGGTGTTTGGGGGCGGCTTTTTTGCCGCCCCCTGCAAACTGCCGCCCAAGGCAGATGCCTTGTTTGCCTCGTGTGAGATACGTCCCTGGACTATAGAGTTAGAGAATTTGTTCCTCATTAGCTATTTTTGCCTCCATTTTATGCTTTCAGATTTATTTCGTGAAAATGTAGGGTTCAGCAAATAGCCCTGTCATTGTCCCGGGCTCTTGGCAGCAGCCCCAATATTTTGAATTAAAATTATTTTGTGTCAGGACAAGTAGATTGGACTATCACTTTAGTCCCTTGGACAAGTAGATTAAAAAAATAAAATAACCAATTCATACAATAATGTTGGCAAACTTGATTTTTATTTTCCTAAAATCCACTGTTTAGGAAATAAACCTGGAATTTGTTTAAATAAAAAAAAAAAAATCTCACCAGGAAAGCTATTAGATACTGTTTAGAATTAATTGTTATTGTTATTATTTTATGTACACTGGCTTAGCTGATCAACAAAAGGTCATGATAGGCTTGTATTGAGAAAGTAGAGAAAAGCCAGATATTTCAAGATATTCTGCAGCCCCACAACTTGCCAGAGCTTAATTTTATAACACCAGTGACTACATGGAATCTAGTCTGCTGTCTCGCCCTTTAATTTCCTCCAGAGGATCCTGTTCTGTAACTAACGCAACTTCGCATACAGTACCTCTCCATTCTACCTGCTTTTATTATTTACATAGAATATATTAGGTCATTTAAACTCCTGAACTTTATTCAGCCAAATGAGATAATCTCAAATGTATTTGTCTCGTGTCCCTAAAGGTTACAAAGTCCTTGCTATAGCTATTGTGTTTATCATCCGCTGTTTAATATATTGTTACTCTATAGCCGTCTACCTTCCGGATCATTTAATCTATTCGCTAGTGATCTCTGCTAGATAAGACTCACCAACAGGAGAATGTGAAGTGCTTAATTTAATGGAAGTCTTCAGAAGTTCTTATGAGCTACAGATGTTTGTCTACATCATTGAGTGAAATAAAGAACATTTTATTAAAGATTCAGATACATATTCACATTTTTAGTGTTGTAGAATGTGAATATGTCACTAATTTAAAGAGGCAATATCTATAGCTTAGAGAAACATACCACGGTGTTAAAAGCTTTTCTATTTATTGGTCTCAGATGGATTTACACAAGAAGAAAAGATATTAGGTGTCCATTTATAGATGTTCTGGTTGCAGCGTCAAAATGATAAAAAAAAAATCTTTGCAAGTGGTGCTGATGATAAAAAAAAAATTTTTTTATACATTAAAATGATAGGACAATTATACCAATAAGGGGGCTTTCTAAGCAGTGCAAGCACTATAGCTCATTGTAGGATTATAGTACAAAAGTATTTTTCTTATTCTTTTGTCCATACAATGAAATACGATATATTACTGTCTGTACAATATATTGCTGACTCAAAGAAAAACAAAAAGAAAACCTGCACACGGTATTATACATATACACAATCATACACTCACAAACACACACAGTTACACATATACACACGCAAACACTCACATAAACACAAGCTGTGTTTACACTCACATAAACCCAGATACATACACACACACACACACTGTAACACATATACATGCACTATTACACATATACACATCGAAACACTCACAGACACACATACATATACATATTGTTACACACAATATTAAAGATATATGCACTCACAAGTATACACGAGCTGTGTATACACACACACACATACACACAATATTACACACTTACATACTTAAGCATTCACAGATGCACACAAAATGTTACACATACAGATACACAGTTATACATATTCACACACTAAATTAAACATATACACACTCAAACACAGACATACACACACACTGCTACACATATGTACACACTGTTACACATATAAACACTAATTTACTCACAGATACACGCGCGCACACACACACACACACTCTGTTACAGATATTTACACACATTGTGGCCCCCTGGCTACCTTTTACTGGTGGTCCAGTGTATCTGCTCTGCACCTCCACCGGATCCAAACAATGTATGTTTCTCTTGCAAGTGGATGGTAACCGATGGCAAAGTTCTGAACAGCTTGAGCTCAAGAGAGACATGTCAGTGGCATAGGCGTGCGCACGGGGTGTGCCGGGTGTGCCTGGGCACACCCTAATCCCCGTGGCACGCCTATGGTTTGAGTCCTGCAGGGACAGCGTTCCTGCAGGCACTCAGTGCCCCCTGTTTCACCTCTTGCCCCTGTCATGGGGGGGGCAAGAGGTGATGATTCCACCCACCCTGCAGTTCAGCGCGCGGCAAGGGAGCTCTCTGCTCTCTGCTCCCTCTCGCCGCGCGCTGATGCCGGGAGCCGGGATATGACGTCATATTCCGGCTCCCAGCTGCAGCAGGCAGCCCGCGCGGCGAGAGGGAGCAGACAGCAGAGAGCTCCCTTGCCGCGCGCTGAACTGCGGAAAGGCGCCCGCCCCCACTGGACCCCAGGGAAAAGTCCACCAGCACTCCAGGTAGGAGGCTGGGTGGACATTTTTTTTTTAAAATTAAAATATAATAATTTGTGTGTCAGTGTGTCTGTGAGTGTGTGAGTATGTGTCAGTGTGAGTGTGTGAGTGTGTGTCAGTGTGAGTGTGTGTCTGTAAGTGTGTGAGTATGTCAGTGTGAGTGTGTGTCTGTGAGTGTGTGAGTATGTGTCAGTGTGTGTTTCTGTGAGTGTGTGAGTATGTGTCAGTGTGTGTTTCTGTGAGTGTGTATGTGTCAGTGTGTGTTTCTGTGAGTGTGTGAGTATGTGTCAGTGTGAGTGTGTGTCTGTGAGTATGTGTCAGTGTGTGTTTCTGTGAGTGTGTGAGTATGTGTCAGTGTGAGTGTGTGTCTGTGAGTATGTGTCAGTGTGTGTTTCTGTGAGTGTGTGAGTATGTGTCAGTGTGAGTGTGTGTGTGTCTGTGAGTGTGTGTGTCAGTGTGTGAGTGTGTGTCTGTGAGTGTGTGTGTGTCTGTGAGTGTATGAGTGTGTGTGTGTGTCTGTCTGTGTGTGTGTGTGTGTCTGTGAGTGTGTGTGTCTGTGTGTCTGTGAGCGTGTGTGTGTGTATATATATATATATATATATATATACACACACACACACACACGCGCGGCGTGTGTTTGTGCTTTAGGGTGCACACCCTAATGCAATAGGCTGCGCACGCCTATGGTCAGTGGTCTCCTCCCGACAGAGATACCCACCCCCATGTTTTTCTGCATTTTGCCATTCATTACTGTTAGCTCTGTGTCCCTGACTCCCCTGTAATGGTCAGTCACAGAGCAGGAGATTCAGGGATAACAGTAATAAATGGGAACATTTAGAGATTTAACATATTTCCTGCTAGGCCAGATATCTGCTCAGTTATTTTCTCCAGATCGATTGTTATGGGTATGTGTTTTTATATTTTTATCAAGACTTATATTAGAGAAGGATAGTATCTCAAGTTGTATATCCAAATAAATGAATGGTCTTTAATCTCTTGGAGAAGAATAGATGGGCTCTATAATCTAGATTGCCCCTGAACCTCCAGTGAGTATACGCGGAATAATTTTCCCAGAGATCGGGGCTTTCTCTACACACACATACTATCAGCACTCATACACCGAGACCGTCCTCCGACACCCCCTAGTGTGTGGGGTAGGGGCGTGATAACCCATTCACAAAGTTAAGATCCCACCCCCAGTAAACGCCTACAGGCGTGTTTAGCATAATGAGGACAGACACAGGTGGTCTGTAATTTCGGCCGGAGTTATAGCGACGGCTGTGATTGGTCTAAGCCTTCTCTCCTAACAGGTATAAATTGTACAATCAGTCAGTACCTCGGTTACCTTTGACAAAGGCGCTTTGGCAGCGCCGAAACGTGCGTCAGGATTTATGCCTTATTGATTTTAACCACAGCACTTTTATATGCACATTAGGTGATATAGAGACATGGTTAAGAAATCTATCTAGAGTGATGGGTAGCAATTAGGGACTATTACAGACCGGCTTCCTATTTGGGTGGTTAGCCTTAGCTCATAGAACTGTGGATCTTTAGTGGAATCCCTCTAATAGCATGTGCTACATAGATATCTTTATGTCTGTAGACCTGGGCAGCAGATAGGCCAGTTCACCTCCCTTGCTCTCTATGCTTATTAGCTGTTGTGAGTTTAGAGGATATTTTGTATCCATAGACCAGCACTAAGGGCTAGTATTTAGCAATTGTATATCTTTAGCTTTTTACATAGGAGAAACACAGTTTATTACTGTGTACTAGTATATTGTCGTTGTGGTATTTTTTAGTATCACTTTATTCTTATCTCTCCCTCCTCACCTAGATTCTAGAGTCTTTTCATGACTCTTTAGTGTGTTAGTTTCTGTTAAGTTTTATTTTTCTTTCTGGGGAATTTGTACCCTACAATAAAGAGGAATTTTTTTATTTTTCATATGTAACTGCAATACCCAGAGAACTCTTTCTGTGCTCCTGTGGCTTTCTTGCTAGGGATCATCTTTAGTATTTTATAAATATTTGATGGTTACCCCCTTTATAGGGTTCTCTGGACACACGGTGGATTCCAATTTCTTGGAAATTCCATGTTTTTGTTTTGTTTGTTCTTTTTATATTTTTGGCAGCATGTAGAAAGATGCCAGATTATGCAGTTAATTTTGGATGTCTTTGGGAACAAATCTTATTAGCTCATGAGTTGGGCTAATTATTCCTGAGTAGGATGTTGGTCCAATTTTTGTAATCTATTTAATCAGATAGTTGTCAGTTTTCTTAGTATTCATGACCACCTCTGATCTGCCCTTGTCCAGCTGGTTTTACGTGTAATATTTCTATTTCTTATATTTTTCAAAGTATTTCTTACCAAATACAGGGTCATACAGGGACTTTTTTCTCTTTTGCATGGGTATTATAATGCAGCTCTCAGATGGAAGCTTTAGATAAATATATCTAGTTTGGTCTAGTGCTCTGGTGCAGGTGTGTAGATTCAGATGTTTTTCTTATATTATTTTCCATGGTAGTTCTGTTGTTTCCTTTGTCGAAGAAGAATTCTGTTAAAGGAACACTATAGTCACCTAAATTACTTTAGCTAAATAAAGCAGTTTTAGTGTATAGATCATTCCCCTGCAATTTCACTGCTCAATTCACTGTCATTTAGGAGTTAAATCACTTTGTTTCTGTTTATGCAGCCCTAGCCACACCTCCCCTGGCTATGATTGACAGAGCCTGCATGGAAAAAAAACTGGTTTCACTTTCAAACAGATGTAATTTACCTTAAATAATTGAATCTCAATCTCTAAATTGAACTTTAATCACATACAGGAGGCTCTTGCAGGGTCTAGCAAGCTATTAACATAGCAGGGGATAAGAAAATCTTAATTAAACAGAACTTGCAATAAAGAAAGCCTAAATAGGGCTCTCTTTACAGGAAGTGTTTATGGAAGGCTGTGCAAGTCACATGCAGGGAGGTGTGACTAGGGTTCATAAACAAAGGGATTTAACTCCTAAATGGCAGAGGATTGAGCAGTGAGGCTGCAGGGGCATGTTCTATACACCAAAACTGCTTCATTAAGCTAAAGTTGTTCAGGTAACTATAGTGTCCCTTTAACCTCAAACTCCTAAAAAATTACACTGTATGTGAGTAACTTTGATCCAGTCTTGTGCTTGGTCAGAATGTTAACCTCTTGGATAGAATTGTCTATGTGATGTTTAAAGTTTCTTACAATCTGTGTAAACCTGTATATGTTTATGTAAGTACATGTCTGCGTATAATATATATATATATATTGCCCTATCTATTTCACAAACATATCTGACACTTGACTATAGTTAAAGTTGTGAAATTGTACCCCTAATACGTAATAAAACATTGAAAATCAGTTTGCAGAAAACATGCAGAACAGTCTTAAATGATTGCAATGTATTTTTGTTATCCAACAGATACAGAAGTGAAAGCTGACCAGTTTATGAATGATAAAAAATCGCATGAAGTTTTGATCATGTCTGACCTAGTTGACACCGTTGCAAATATTTGTGGAGTGAAACAGGTAAAAAAAAAATAAAAAATTAGTGTCTTGGAAGCATTTTACTTTACTTTCCTTGATCTAATTTTCCAGTCTGTACATTCTAATCTGTACATTCTAATCATTCCATTTTAGGTTATCATTTCTCTATTGTACATTCTTCCACTGCATGTATGTCTTAAAAGGAAACTCTAACTCAGTGGTTCCCAACCTTCTTCAGACTATAAAATATTTGAGAGAGAGTTTCCAAGACACACTGACTTTTCATCAGCAGCTAATGCCAAATTTATTACACACTTTATTAGAAAGAGATGCACACTAACAAAATTAATGTATTTTATTAACTTTCAAGATGGAAATTCCAATTTTAATGCTCATTCTTCAAAAATCTAACACATTAAGGACTGCATTCAACTTATTGTAGGCCTGAAGTCAATGTCCTTCGGTGTCTTGAGGCATACCAGTGTATAACAGAACACTGCTTGAAAATCACTCTTTTAAAGGGACACTATTGTCTCTAAAACAACTTTAGCTTAATGAATTTGTTACAGTGTATAGATCATGCCTCTGCAGTCTCACTGCTCAATTCTCTGCCATTTAGGAGTTAAATTACTTTTGGAGGAGATAATACATTATAAATTAAACAGACTGTGCAGTAAAGGAAGTTTAAACATTACATCTTACTATACAGGAAGTGTTTAGAAAGTTTGTGTAAGTCACATGCAAGGAGGTGTGACCAGGGCTGCATATACAAAGTGATTTAACTCCTACATGACAGAGAATTGAGCAGTGAGACTGCAGGGGCATGATCTATACACCAAAATTGCTTAACTAGCTAGAGTTGTTATGGTGACTATAGTGTCCCTTTAAGTAACACAGCCACTTCAGCTTACTTTAGTGGTTATGTTGTCTTGAGTATCTTGAAACCTTCTTCTGGTTTAATGTCAGTCTGTTTTGAAATTGTTTGATATAAACTAGGGCTCTTCCGGGTATTGAAATACATCATCCTCCACAGAAACATTGAACATGTGGAATAAGACTATTGCATTAACAACATATATTTAATCCAATTTGGACAGCAGTGATTGAGAGTCCTGGCCAAACACTCTGTCAAGCCATTCCAAAATGCAGGCACTTGTGACCCTTTAATCTTTCTGTAAAATATAATAGCTATCCTGGTCCTTCTTTCCATTCTGACCCACACATTGCTGCGAGATTTTTCCCAGACATTCATTAACAGTAATATTCACACACAAACTGCTCATGCCCATACCTAATATAACAGCCCATATATGCACAAATAAAACCCGTCAAAACAGTTGCAACACCAATACATAACAAAAACAAAATACAGCAGCATACACATGAAAAACACAATAGGAAACACACAACAAGGGATGTCTCATTTTGGCATAGACATAGCTACTAGAAGGTGCATTGGACTAGGGCCAGGCAACTTCGGCACTCCAGATGTTGTGGACTACATCCCCCATAATGCTCTTACACCCATAATGTTGGTAAAGCATCATGGGGGATGTAGTCCAAAACATCTGGAGTGCCGAAGGTTGCCTATGCCTGGACTAGGCAATCAAGCAGGTTCAAAGGGGAAATGACACAACTGAATAACACATTGAAAATCACTATAAAAACTAATTGAAAATCACTAAACTATAAGATTGACAGATTGCCAAGATGGAGATGTTCAGTTCCAGAGTACAGCTAAAGCTGTGGATTTGTACATTTAATTTTGTCAGACCACACAAACACGTGTTAAATATAGGGGTATCTAAACATAAAATTTAAAATCATAGGGAGTGACAATTTCCCTTTCAGGTAATTTATTGTAGCAATGCAATAAATAAAACATAGTTACAAAAGAAATATATTTGAATAAATCCAGGATCTATCTATATAATATTATTCTATTCTTAATTAATGATTACAAGTCTGACAAACAAGCACTGGACGGCAACCTCCGACCCTGTGTGTTGCACTATGTTCTATCATAACATTACCTTTTCAATGTTGCAGGTGAAATGCTGACGTCATACACTTCTAGGCATTAGGGGAAGTAGCAAAGCTGGTCTCATGAGCTTATAAGCAGCTGGAGTTAAACAAAACAAATAATGTTGTAATTCATAGTTTTGTCAAACAACCTATACAGCCACTTCTTGGTCCCAAACACCTACTTTAGTAGCCATACTTTAGTAAGGTTACTGTTAAAAGAAAATTGATGTGAGAACTTAAATAAATTTAAAAGTGAATTAAACGTAACTTAATTCAGATGTTTTTAGATTTATTGGCACATAAAAAAGAAAAAAATATATATATATTTAGATCCCCATACTATAATGATGCAAAGACATTTCTTTAGAACAGTTTTTTATATGTTGAAAATATCCTTGAAGCAAAAAAAAAAAAAGTCTTAAATTCATGTTTCTTTTCCCCCTTCTACAAAGCATTCTACGTAAATAGTATATTTGATATATCATGCAGGTGCATTACATTCACCTCTATTGGTTTGCAAAGTAATGCTGCTAATTATTTTTCTCTGACACATAAACCATTTATATTGGAGGGAAAAAGCCTTCGGGCTGCAAAAAAAAAAAAAAAATCAAAACAAAAAATCTGCTTTTAGGTTAATAAAAATAGTGTGTTTGTTTCAGCTACCTTTTAAAGACGCAGTAACTCGGAATTGTAAATCTTCAAGAGCCTTTGTTCAGAATTGGTTGCCAAATTAGTCTATAAAACACAATGTGTAAAAATAGATTTAATTAAAAAATATAGCACATTGAAATCACAACACATGTTTTACACCAGTTCAGATATCCTGCGGGTAGGACTTTTTTTCCTTGTGGTTAAAGTTATGAAACCATGATGAATTTTTCAGTGCTGCGTAGATCAGCCGACAAACCTTGATCTTTAATGGGTGGTTTGAATTTTAGTTTCTGTTGTGATGCTTTATTGCCTCTTTTATAAAATAAACACGCAAGACTGCCGTATTTCTTCCCAAATTAATTATTTTATGGATGCTTTTAGTGTTAACACCGGCAATGCAAACTATGAAAACCACTTGAAGAATCACATTTTTGGTGAAACTTTTATCCATATTTAATGAAAGCAGTTCTGAAGTGCAGAGTAATACAAGTAGAACAATTTTTTTTTCTAATTAAATTGCTTTTACCATCCAAAATAACATCTGAAACTATTCAATCAGATAAACTATTTTTTATTGCAACAGTTTAACCACTGCTTATTTTTGTTCCCCTGTAGTCCTTTTGGTGCCATACTGGCCTAGCCTATCACTGGATGTATTTTCTGTATAAAATGCAGAACTGTAGTTTCCATAATTAGAGTTTCCAAACTCTGGCCCTCTGTTGCTGAACTAAATTGAATGATAGTCAGAGAATCATGGGAGTTGTAGTTCAGCAAAATCTGGGCGGCCAGAGTTTGGAGAACCTTACATATCATTGTGACTCTAGAGCAGTGTTTCCAAACCAGTCCTCAAGACCCACCAACAGTCCAGGTTTTTTCAGTATCTCCATTGAAATAAAACAGAGAAATACATAAATCCTGGACAGTTGGTGGACCATTAGGACTGGTTTTAGAATCACTGCTCTAGAGGAAGTGTACAGTGGGGGCCAGGAAGAGCCACATGTGTTTGCAACAAATTACTCCAAAATGGTTTAAAAAGATGTGAGACAATTCCCAGTGGACTTTTAGCACCATAACCACTGCAAAGAGCTGTAATGATTATGGTGCTTAAAATGCCTCTTTTATGCCATATAGACACTTGTCCAAAGTACCAGTTTGTTGTTAACCATCATGGTGGTTTGCATATTGGATTGTCTTTTCTATATGCTTTCATGCTCATTTTTGAGTTTTGAAGTTGATATTTAGTGAGTGAGTGTGCTGGGTTTTGTATGATATACATAAATCTATATGTAAATTAAAGACAGTAGTTGTCCCACTGGTGATAAGAGCACCTGGGGGTGTAACCTCCAAGTTAGGTCATTCACCACCCTCGAGGAGCGATCCCTGTTCTAACAAACACTGGCCGCTGTGGTCCCACGAAACTTTGTAGCCCCACCTTCTTTCTCAACAAAGATGGTGCCGATGTGTGTGCGACGTCACGCAAACACGCACGCACGTTTTGGGTTTAAAGGCTATGTACAACCAATCATAGCCTTAGGAGGGTTATTTAAACTCAAAATAGCATTTGGTCAGTGCCCTGTCGTGGTTTCAACTACCGTATATACTCGAGTATAAGCTGACCCGAATATAAGCCGAGGCCCCTAATTTTACAAAGAAAACTGGGACAACTTATTGACTCTAGTATAAGCCTAGGGTGGGAAATGCAGCAGCTACTGGTAAGTTTCAAAATAAAAATAGATCACAATAAAACTACATTAATTGAGGCATATGTTTTGAATATTTATTTACAGTGTGTATATATAATGAATGCAGTGTGTGTGTGTGTTTGTGTAGTGTGTGTATATAATGAATGCAGAGTGTGTGTTTGTGTAGTGTGTATATATAATGAATGCAGAGTATGTGTGTGTTTGTGTAGTGTGTGTATATAATGAATGCAGAATGTGTGTGTATATAATGAATGCAGAATGTGTGTTTGTGTAGTGTGTATATAATGAATGCAGAGTGTGTGTGTTTGTGTAGTGTGTGTATATAATGAATGCAGTGTGTGTGTGTATATAATGAATGCAGTGTGTGTGTGTGTATATAATGCAGAGTGTGTGTGTATATAATGAATGCAGTGTGTGTGTGTATATAATGCAGAGTGTGTGTGTATATAATGAATGCAGAATGTGTGTGTATATAATGCAGAGTGTGTGTGTATATAATGAATGCAGAATGTGTGTGTATGTAATGCAGAGTGTGTGTGTATATAATGAATGCAGAATGTGTGTGTATATAATGCAGTGTGTGTGTGTGTATATAATGAATGCAGAATGTGTGTGTATGTAATGCAGAGTGTGTGTGTATATAATGAATGCAGAATGTGTGTGTATGTAATGCAGAGTGTGTGTGTATATAATGAATGCAGAATGTGTGTTTGTGTGAATGCAGTGTGTGTGTATATAATGCAGTGTGTGTGTTTGTGTAGTGTGTGTAAACTAGGTGGGGGGGGCGGGCATTTTTTATTATTTTATTATTTTTATTTATTATTTAAATATTAAATTTTTTAACTTTTTTTTTGTCCCCCCTCCCTGCTTCATACTGGGCCAGGGAGGGGAGATATGTCAATCCCTGGTGGTACAGTGGCATGGGCTGTGCAGTGGGGGCCCGCCGAAGCTCTTATTTACCTTCCCAGCAGCTCCCTTCAGCTCCCCTGTGTAAATCTTGTGGTCTGCGTGCTGCGCAGAGCGTTGCCATGGTAACCCATGACAGAACTCTGACGGCCGCGGGACTCGCAAGATTTAGACAGGGGCACTGAAGGGAGCTGCTGGGAAGGTAAGTAAGAGCTTCTGTGGGCCCCCCCCAGGTCTTGGTATGAATTATGGCAATGTAAGTTGTCATAATACAGACCCTCACTCGAGTATAAGCCGAGGGGGGGCTTTTTCAACATAAAAAATGTGCTGAAAAACTCGGCTTATACTCGAGTATATACGGTAGTTGGTTAACAGAGAGTGTGTTCCTATTCTAGTTCTTTTTGGTATTTGACTTTATCTTGTATTTTGACTTTCCCGTTTCCTTGACTTTTGGCTTGTTTCCTCGTTGTGTCTCTTTCTGTGTCCCTGACCTTGGCTAGTTTTTTTTTTTTTTTTTATTCTTAATTTATACCAAGACAATTTGAGACGTTACAAGCAGTTCACAACGTTCAAGTTTCATACATAAGCAGGAACTGACATCTGCTTAGTGACTATATTCAGATGCACATGGTCAGCTAGTACACGGCCACGAGTAGTGCCACCTATGTAGCCTTCACTTACAGATATTACGTTGCATTTTTTGTTATGCCTAACCCTCAGGTGCACAACTTCCAACATCTTGTCCTGGGTTTTTATGTTTTTTTTTTGTCAACGATAACAATAACTTTTATGGTTATGTGCATGTCTTGCCACATGTGTAACATACCATTCATAACATACGTAACATACACATCTTAACTATAGTTTCCATTCCCTGCATGTTTCCTTTCCTCTGTGGTCTTATTCATTAAAATACGGTCGTGTAACAGTGAGACGTTTCTTGTTGGCCTCAGCTAGTATTTTGATCATTCTTTATTTACGTTAAGTCCGGCCATTCTAAGGCCCAGTATACGTTATCCTTGTTCAATGTGTATTATATAGTTCTGCGTGTTGGGTCATATAGTAATTGTGACATAGTGGTATGAAAGTTCATTATCATTTGAATTTAAAGTAATTGAATAAACAATTTTAGAGCATACAGAACAGGTAGCTGTTTTCAAGACTGAAAGGAGAACAAGTAATCTCGCTTGCCATGCCCTTTTGATGCCCAACTAAAAAAAAGTTTACATTGAACTCATGTGATGTACTGCTTCTCTTGCTCCTGAAGTATAAAAAGTCATCCTGACTCCTTGATGTCCTAATTGGCTCCTAAATAATAAAGATATTTATTAATAAATGCCTTAAACTGTAACCCTCCACATCTGCTGATGCTATTATAAAACCTTGCTTTTCCAATTCAATTCATAGTTACTTGTGCGGTTGCTTATTCACTAAGCCCACTTGATCACAAAATGTGATAATTCTCACGTGAAAGCTGAATCTTTTTTACCTTGGGAGTTTAGGAAATATTTATGGGCCCATTTCAGACTGTAAACTCAACTGCCAAGGTTAATATAGAATTAAAGGCAATTTATCCCTTTGGAATTCTGTTATAACACAATATTGGTAAAAGTATTACATTGAACTGCAAGTTATTTCTATTTACCAGAATAATTTCGTATTTTTCTGCTAAGTGCCATATTTAAAAATTGTAAAAATAAAAGCTATTCCTGCTATCTAATTACATGTACATTATCCCTCTTTGTTCTAGGTCATAGACTTGGGTGCCGGAAAGGGTTATTTAAGTTCATATTTATCCATGCGATATGACCTGAAAGTTTATGGGATTGACTCTTCTCATACCAACACAGACGGAGCCAAGAAGAGAAACCGGAAATTGAAAAAATACTGGCAAGTCTATGAAACTAATACCAGCAAAACGTCAAGAGCACACACATCTGACCAAAAGAAAACAAGTTCTTTGCCAAAGGCGTCAAGCTTGGAAGTAAATACCAACAGAAGCATTTCAAAACCACAGATTAGTTCCTTAACATTAGAGGGTTTATCAATTTCCGATTCAACCGCGGCAGATAACATCAATGTAGCTAAAGACTTGTTTAAGAAGGAAATTCATAAAGAAGACTGTACAACAATAGATACAGCTGATGTTTCTGAAACTACGCTCTCGTTTTTGGATGTCCTTCCATCTGGTGCAGTTGAATTGCCTTTGGAATCAAATAGCGTTGTCAAGGTTCTTAGTGAACAGGAAAGAGCGCAAAGAAAGGAAAATAACCTAAAGTTGAAAAGGCAGAGTGAATCCAATGTTTATAAGCCACTTACTTCATATGTTACTGCAGAGACAGAGCTACGCGACATCATTACTGACTTTGAGGTTATCTATCTTTCATCTTTATACACAGGCGCAAACAACTGTCATTTTTCCATTGCCTTTAGATAATACATGCTAATTGGTTTCTCTATACATAAGGTTTTCATTTGTCTGCAGTCTAATTTAATTCTATTATAATGCCTGTTTTGAGTTATGTGTTCTGTTATGAAGGTTAAGTGTGGCAATCTGTAATGCTGATAAGTTAAATAGTAAAATCAGTTTGAGTTCAGGAATGTTCTAAGAGATATAGAGAGTGTCCATAACTGAGTAGCATTTACATCTTAAAAATGTTTACATTAAAGGGCAAACCATATGAAATAGATCAAGATTAGTGTCATATCATGGGGAAAAAAAGGTCTATCACTAATCCTCAAAGGAATTGAAGTATGATCAATGTGTGTAAAGTCAAACTTTCTTTAAAATTAAAATACCTGTAGTACATGCGCATAGGTAGGCACATGGATTGTACTGCAGAATCCCATCTTAATTCGCCTTACGAGTTTTTCCTTCTGTTGAAGATATCTTTCTAAAGTATTCATCCACAAAGCACAGCTTAGTTATATGACCCACTAGTGCTGCCCAAGTTTTTTCAAAGAGCATCCACAATACAGATGTTTCAGGACCCCCATCTCTTTATCAATGATACATTTTCTCCTGGATAAAGGGACAGGTGTCCGAAATGTCTGTGTTGTGGGATGCTCTTTGAATAAACTTGGGCTGCACTAGTGGGCCCCTATAACTAAGCTGCACTTTGTGGATGAATACTTTGGATTGCTATACTTTGATGGCTGTTGGGGCTACAGCAGCTTATACACAGTAGCTGCACTAGATTAAACTACTTTGTCTTTTGGTATTGTGCTATGCCACACTCCTATTTTATATTTTTACATTGATGATGACGTCTTTATTAAAGGGAAACTCTAAGCACCATCCCCACTGGCTGTGACTTACAAAGCCTCCCTGCACACTTTCTATAAGAGTTCATATTTAAGTTCCATTTCTTGAGCAGTATGTTTAATTTAGAATTCATTATCTCTTGTTCTGTTAGTTGCCTGCTAAGAGCTACACTCAGCGTCCTATATATGATTAAAGGGACACTATAGTCACCTGAACAACTTTAGCTTAATGAAGCAGTTTTGGTGTATAGAACATGCCCCTGCAGCCTCACTGCTCAATCCTCTGCCATTTAGGAGTTAAATCCCTTTGTTTATGAACCCTAGTCACACCTCCCTGCATGTGACTTGCACAGCCTTCCATAAACACTTCCTGTAAAGAGAGCCCTATTTAGGCTTTCTTTATTGCAAGTTCTGTTTAATTAAGATTTTCTTATCCCCTGCTGTGTTAATAGCTTGCTAGACCCTGCAAGAGCCTCTTGTATGTGATTAAAGTTCAATTTAGAGATTGAGATACAATTATTTAAGGTAAATTACATCTGTTTGAAAGTGAAACCAGTTGTTTTTTTTCATGCAGGCTCTGTCAATCATAGCCAGGGGAGGTGTGGCTAGGGCTGCATAAACAGAAACAAAGTGATTTAACTCCTAAATGACAGTGAATTGAGCAGTGAAATTGCAGGGGAATGATCTATACACTAAAACTGCTTTATTTAGCTAAAGTAATTTAGGTTACTATAGTGCTCCTTTAAAGTTTAAATAACAGAACAGGAGATACAAAACTAAGTAAACACACTCTGCTAAAAAAATTAAACTTTTCATAAATGCTGTGTGAGTCACAACCAGGGGTGGTGTGCCTTGGGCTGCATTAACAAACAGATTACATTTCTAAATGGCAGATAATTGAGCAGTGTGATAACAGGGGCCTGGTCTACACACCAAAACTGCTCCATTATCCTAAAGTTATTTTGGTGTTTAGAGTATCGCTTTAAAACAGCAAAGATGGTAAGAATAAAATTAGATTTTTTTTTTCCCCCATGTATTAAATTTATTGTCACTATTTATCACTATTATCAGGGAAAAGGTGTTAGGCAGATTTTTTAATTTTTAATTTTGGCGTGGGGACCTCTTCCCATCCCAGGGAGTTATTGTATTAATAACCCCACTGGGTAAACTAGGATGCCTCCATGGTTTTTTTTTGTTTGTTTTTTTGTTTTGTTTTTGTTTTGTTTTTTATCGTTCTCATCTGCTGCCCATTGGTGGGGTCAGAAGTGTTTACAGATATTTGCCCTCCCCATTATTCCATTATGTAATTAACAACCCTCACCCAATGCCCACAGGTGGGGAAATGGGGAACTTGTACCAGGTTCCCTCTACTGCCCAGTCACAATTTTTTTTATTTTTACAGCTACTGGCTGCTCACTGTTTAGTAGACATGTCCCCTTTCCCTCCCCCCAATGGAATGGAGGGTGGCGACCTGCTAATGGCAGGTATCACATTGACCACGGTGGTCTTTTTCTTAATTTTTTTACTATTTGGCCACTGGGTGCTAGTGGTGCCAGGCATGAAATTGTGGCAATGTAATCGATCTGAACCATTAAATAACTTATCAGAAGCTGACAAACTGTCCATAAACATTATTGGCTCTAATTTAATCAGGGCACAAATCTGTTAAATTGAAACCAGAGTACTGGAATTTCAGTTTATTGGTTTTTATTTTATAAATGTAGTTAGAAGTTTACTGTTTAGGAACTAGGTCATTATATTAATAGTGTTTATCTTTCTGTTGATGTGTTATTTCTTTTAGAAAGCTATCATGGTTGGTTTGCACACGTGTGGAGATCTTGCCCCAAACACATTACGCATTTATACCTCCAAGCCTGAAATAAAAGCAGTGTGCAGTGTTGGTTGTTGCTATCATCTACTCTCTGAAGAGTTTGACAGCCCAGATAAAGGTACAGTCACTTATAATGGTTGTAATATTAGAAAGAATTTGCACTGTGATTATATGCTTTTTGGCAGTGTTTGAATTGTCTGATCGTTTGGGCTTTTTTGGGTTTAATAACAGTCTAGTGTTGTCTTAGTGGGCCCTAACATTCATAGAATAAGATGTTGGGTAACTTTACACCTCCATTTGTCAGAGATACATCAAATGTAATATTGACTAGACTTGTGTTATGTATATATATTTTCAGTATGTGCATGGAAAGAATTTTCAAGTTCTGTTCATTTTGCAGAATATTTATTTTTTTCGGTTCACTCGAAAATATGACCTCTTATCTATTCTGTTTTGTCGAAAGTTTGTAAAATTTAAATTTTTTTAGATTGGTTATTCATAGGATCGCCTAATAGGCACAAATTCGGATGTATTGCAGTTCATAACAAAACAAATCTCCAAGTCTAATATCAGTTAAGAATTTTGGTGAATTATTTAAGCAAAACAAAAACTGATGTGCCTGTGACAACTAAGACCTTAAGGTTTATGGCGATTTTTGTAGATAAATCATTTGGGAAGTTTTTCTCACAGGCTGTGATAATTAAATTTAATGCAAAATGTTAAATTGAGGCACGAGTTAGGTATCAATAATTAGCGAGTATTTCATAACTTGAGACAGTTATTAGTGTTAGAAAAGGAGGTGTTGTAAATAGACTCAGATGTCACATGACAGATCTAAAATACAAAATGTAGTGGCAGACTACTGTAGATCTTTATTCTTGTAATTCCTGTCTATTTACTATGGTTTTGGTGAGCTGTATACAATATAACACATTTTTATAACATTCACTAAACACTCCTTGGAAAACATCTGGAATTATGCTTATGCCAGTCCTAGGATGTAAACAAATTGATTGCAATATATTACTTTCTACTTCATGCCTATTTGTCTACTTTTGTATGCTACCACTAAAGCTCAGTCTATCATGCTCACAAAATGGATATTGGTTCCGTCGTTATGAAACAGTTATAAAGCAGTTTGCCAAAAACAGGACTCGCCCTAGCACCCATAGCATTCCCCTCTTCAGTTGAGACTTACACATTTGTGCTCTCTTATTACTGGCCTTGCGTTTAGTTGAAATTGCTATTGATAATGTGGAAGTGGAAAGTCTACATTATCAATGAAGCTGTAAAGGGGTGGACTATTGATACTGTGAAGACAACTCCAGTTTTTTTCTTTTTGTCATAGTATGAGGCACTGAGCTGTAGTGCTTGTCACAGCAAGGGTGCGTAATTACACTATTACACTATGAATATTCCTTTTTAATATAACTTGTGTAGTGCATCAATAAGTTGACCCCTGGGTAGAGGACAAATAGCAGAGAGAAATTGCTCTTTTGATCAAAAGGGGCTTCTGCGAGGTGTGAAAAGTATTGCACTTTTGATCTATCAAAGGTCTTGCAAGGTGAGGCATTTTACACTTGAGCTGCCTATATGTCTAGTTTCAATGTAAACTAACTGACTTTGACCATATAGCCTGAAACTCTCAATTCATAGTTCAAACCTTTGATATGGTAATGGTATTAGTTTAATGAAGACCCTTGTGTTTCACTA
The DNA here is from genome assembly GCA_933207985.1 of Pelobates cultripes. Classification (NCBI taxonomy): domain Eukaryota; kingdom Metazoa; phylum Chordata; class Amphibia; order Anura; family Pelobatidae; genus Pelobates; species Pelobates cultripes. Next base: position 307,165,550 of record OW240914.1, read on the forward strand.
TCATATCGAAGAGAAAGGTTAATACTTAACCACAACTTAATAATTAAGCCTCATTTTTATTATATTTGGAATGGGGCAAGCCCAATTTTTTAATTAAGCTTAAACATGAGTTACTCAACTTAAACCGTGTGGCAGGGATTGTGATGTTCACCATATGGGGTCGCCAGTAAGGTGTGTAACATATATATAGAATGGGTGAATAATAACAAATTCATAGATGCAATTATTATTTCTGTGGCAGGCACATAAGAGAAGATAGAGTCAAATGTTTCCATTTGGACTGAGGTTGGTCTGGAACAAAGGAGGTGGTCACTTATTATTTCTATAGGTACACCTTAACTCCACCCCTGGGCAAGACTTGATAATCCACAGGGTATATATCCAATGATTTGGAGGGGTATTGGTGTACTTGCTTGGGGCCAAGATCTAATTTTGAGTGAGTCACCATAATCCTTCCTTGCCAGAGACCCCCTGGGGCAGAAGTTTTACTTTGAAAACCCAAGTTAGTAATTAGGACTTCTGTTATTTTATCCTTTTTGTTTTTATCAGTTGTTGGTGTAAATAATTTGTTTATCATATATTTTTGTATGCACTGTGACTAATTATGCTCATAATGAACATTAATTTATTAAGTTCTGCCTTTGCCTGGTTAAGAATCACATTACCTGAAGAGACTAGTATTTATCAATTACATAGATATTGTGCTAAGTAATATTTGGTGGGTTTTTATTATTGATTTACCTGGGGGACCAAGGCAACCTATTTATAAATTGTCTTGGTGGTGGCATCTTTAAAATAGTAATAGTTATATTATTATGTTTGTGTGGGTGGTGCTAAGGGGGCTTTTGTTATAATTTCCGGTCTATTGCAGACAAATAGTGAACTTTAATCCTTTCACCACCAGAACTATGTCACGCACACTCTTGAAGTAGGGTGCGTGCGTGACAGTGCTTATGGTTCTTAGACTGCTACTTGAACCAATGGCTTCAGTGTCTTGAACCCAGCTTAATTTATGGTACATATTTACAAACACATTTTGCAGAACACACAATTTTTCATAATTATTTTATATTTTAATTTTTGCAGGAAACTACAATGGAATTATTGATAGATAACAATATTTGTGTGCAGAGGTATAAAACAAATATCAACTTAATTAGCCTCTTAGAATTCAAGTCAAATGTTCATGAATATAGTTGCTAAAAACAACATTTTACACAACAGGTGGCAGATTAGATAAACCAAAAAGATTTATGATTTCAAACTTGTGTTTTTGAGAATAATATACATATTGCAAATAGAGCATGCAGAATACTTGTATTCTTTATCAGAAGAATATATTTTTATTATTATTATTATTATTATTATTATTGATATTATCTATATAGCACAAGCATACCTAGTCTGTCAGGAATGTATCCAGCCATTGTTAATATAATGAGAACGGTTTGCGCAACAACGATGTAACCTGGCAGCCAAGGAGAGTGGACTGGAATGAGCATGCGTGAATAATGATAACTTCGCTGTACTATTCAGTATGGGTGCTAGAAGAGATTTATGTCCGTCAATGAGATTTAGGTCAATATGATGAGGCAACTGATTGTGATTCCAACAAAGGATTTTGCAGAGTGTTTTGAACAGTGGAATAGATGCTGGGAGAACTGTGCGAGGTCCAAGTTGCCTTCTTTAAAGGGGACTGAGGCATCATTGTCCTATGCACAATGTTCCTCATATCCTTTATCTTAAATGTCTCTATTTTTCATATTACATGGCTGGATACTTTCCGAACTGACCTCGTATTCTACAGCAAGCATGTCAAACGCAATGGCTAAAACGGCCTAAATAAACATGATTTAAGTTTATGTGGGCCGCAAAAAAAGGAAAACTTCAGTTTTCATAGAAACATTGGTTTATTTAATAGGTTTCTTTAAGTACAGTATAAAATAAGTTGCCTAACTGACATTGGACATCCTCACACTCTTAGGGCTTCAAAGTAAACAATAGAGCAAATGTTAAAGAGACGTGTATTTGCATATAAACAAAGTTTCAGTCCAACTACCTTGACATATTAGGAAAAGTTTGGTAACAGGACTGAAGTGGTGAATGTATGCTTTTGTACAGCTGTAAAAACAAATGCCGTTATCTTGTTGATTTTGAAGTCCTATGAGTGTGTTCTTCACTTTGGCTGAGATAATCAAGTTTGATGATCTCAGCCAATCCAATGCTTTCCTGTAGGAAAGCATTTGGGAGGCTATTGTGCATGTGTGGCAAAGCGCTACGCGGCCAATGAGCATCTCCATGGGAAATGTTCAGCGTCTCCATGCAGACCCAATCTAATACACTGCCCCCTCTCCCCATTCTAATACATTGCCCCCAAATGCAATCTAATACACTGCCCCCTCCCTCCATTCTTATACACTGGCTCCCATCTAATACACTGCCCCCAAATCCAATAGACTGTGCCCTCCCCCCAATCTAATACTCTGTCCCTTAATCTAATACACTGCTGCCCTCACTCCACTTTAATTGAATACACTGCCTTCCCTCCCTCCAATTTAATACACTGATCCTTCCCTCTCCAATTTAATACACTGCTCTCACCCCAATTTAACACCCCAATTGAATACACTGACCCTCTTCCTCTACCTTATGATTAGCTGCCCATCCTGCAGTTCCAGCTCTGCTCTTCTCTGCTCAAGCAAGCCAGACGCTCCTCCAGGAGGGAAGGGGTAATGGCTGGTCTTCTCTGCAGACAGACAGCCACTCTATACGCTGTAGCGCCGCCGTCGAATATGACTCTTAATGCTGTATGCGCATATCCGGTGGCCGGCGTGGACTAATGATTAGTGCTTTTGCGGCCGTTTGAGCAAGCGATCGGCCGTGGTTGGGCAGAGAGGAAAGATCATTCCAGTCTTGTGGCTTGTCACAGACAAAGCCAGAGGCGTACTAAGGGAGGGGCGGCGGGGGCGGTCCGCCCTGGGTACCACTTACTAGGGGGTGCCCGGGGCGCACTTTCACAGGGGCGGCATTTCGAAAGTATCCACGCTCGTTTCCCATCCAGCAGCAGCAGGTCCTCCGTTCTCACGATCCGCGAGAGCGTTGCAACCCGCAGCAATGCTCTCGCGGATCGCGTGAACTGAGGACCTGCTGCTGCTGATGGATGGGAAACGAGCGTGCAGAGTTCTGGGCCCCTCTTCACTGCCCATCTATGCTGTGCCACCGAACCACCAGGAAACGTCCCCTCCCTGGACACAGATAAAAGTGGAGAGGGAGGAGAGGGGGGGCAAACAGTACACAATACACACTGCTCACCTTCCCAGCACTTATTCCACACAACACACACTGCATCTGCATTCACTATACACACACTGCACTCACCAGGCCCGGACTGGCCATTCGGGCACACCGGGCAAATGCCCACTGTGTTCCATGAAGGGCCGGTGGGGAGATCAAAGCTCTCCCTCACCGACCCACATGCTGTCAAACGCGGCCGCCGGCGGGGAGAGAGGGAGGGAGACAGCCAGGAGAGGAACCTGGCGGAGCTCTAACTTGCAGCTCCGCCGAGTTTCTCTCGTGAGAGTGAACTCTAGCCCCACAGGCTAGAGTTCACTTACCACTAGGACCACTAGGGATGGATGTCAGATGGAAACATCAAAATTGGCCTCCCCCCAACACACAATCCTTACAAACACACACACCCATCACCCTAACACACACACACAGTACCCTAACACACACACACACACAACACACAGCAACCTAACAGCACCCTAACACACATACACAGTACCCTAACAGACAGCACCCTACACAGTACCCTACACACACAGCACCCTAACACACACACACACAGTACACCTAACACACAGCACCCTAACACACACACACACATACAGTACCCTAACAGACAGCACCCTAGCACACACACACACACACAGTACCCTAACAGACAGCACCCTAGCACCCTAACACACACAGCACCCTAACACACCCTAACACAGCACCCTAACACACACACAGCACCCTAACACACACAGCACCCTAACAGACATCGCACCCTAACAGACATCGCACCCTAACAGACATCGCACCCTCGCACAGCATCCTAACACACACAGCACCCACACGCACTGCACCCTCACACACACGCACTTCACCCTCACACACACGCACTGCACCCTCACACACACACTATACTCCTCACAAATGCACACTACACTCCTCACACATACATACTACACCCTTCACACACACACTGTACACCTCACACATACAGACCGCAGCCCCCAAACACGCTGCACCACTCACACACACACTCAATACTTCCAAACATATATGTATATATACTACAGAACCCCTAAACACATTAAATTCCAGACAAACACTAGATTCCTTACCAAACTCTGGATCATCTACAGATATACACACACTAGATCTCTATATACATTCTGAATCCTCTATACACACACACACACACACTCACTAGATCTCCTATATACACTCCTGAGTCCTTCAAACACACACTAGATCTCCTACAAACAGATGCTGCACCACCTACACACACACTACATTTTTGACATACACACTCTGGATCCCCTTCGCACACACTAGAAACAACTGACAAACATTGAGTCATAGGTATACTCTTCTGTCTGTGGAATCATATAGCAAAGAAACAAAGCAAGCCCTGCTATGTACTACTCACTTCACTAGCTGTGCCTTACATGGCTTTCTGGAGAGGGAAATGACACTGAAAGTGGCAATATTTGAACTTACCTGTGTGACAAACAATGAAAGACATAACAAATGATAAACATATGACACATTATTAATTACGCCTGTGCTCTTGCACAGTGATTTAATAAAAATAAATGTCATGGCAATCCCCCTGCAAAAGGTGTATTGTTATGATAATTAAACATCTCCTCAATATGGAATTGGCTTTTGTTTATATATAGACAGAAATGTCTTGCACAGCATCAAGCCAGATATAAATTAGATAGAAAGAGTGATCGAAAGGAACTGAATTAAATCAATTCTCCAAATGTACTGTGCAGCTTCTATGCATTTTCAAATGCCAGATGTGCCAGACACATTGTAGCTCTTAAAGGTTTAATTTTGTTAATACCCCCAGAACACCCTGCAGAATATGCAAATGTGAGCATTCTGGGACCACTGATCATGTGTCGGTAAGGGAACATTGCCAAGGGAACCTACAAACAGTCCAAATCGTATGCGGATGTGATACGCAATAAACCCCATCATGGGGCTTCTACTCCTAAAAGTAGGGTAGCCCCCAAAAGAAATTACCAGGATAACTCTATCCACATTCCCATTGCCCACCCTAGGGGTTTGTGGCCCACAAGGGAGGTTTATAACCATGTGGATGAATTTCAGACTCATAATACCACTCTTGTGTTGTGAGTTAAACCTAAGAATAACATATCCACTACTACAGGAGAAAGTTTTTTTTTAGAAGAGGGACCACTACAGGGTTCCAAACACTTACCCCTCTTTGCCAAACCGGGCCACAGAAAGAGGAACACACCCATAGAGTATCCAGAGGAAAGGGAGGCCGCTCCCAACAAAATGATGTGCCTTCACTAAAGGGGATATTTAACAACTCCTCATATACATTAAAGCCAGCTGAAATCTTACTCAACAGGTCTAAGTTTTGCACTCTCTCAGAATGTCATCATGCTCGATTTATTCAGGGATCTTAATCAATTGATCCGAAAACTAACCCTTATCAGATCATTCAACATTAGGAGGCCAATGGAGTGACAGATTGTCCCAATTTTATTTATAATCCTCAGGACAAGATTATTCTGAGAGGCCTCTTAACTTTGTTGAATGAACAAGATGAGGAGAGTACCTATATGGATGCCCTAGAGGTGATCAATGCTAATATCTCTATGGGTCTAAGACCTCCTTCAACATACTACCCGGTGGCAGACAAGGGTCACTTTATTTCCACCTTTTATGAATTGGTACTTAAAGATTTCAACTCTTAAGGGGCGGAAAAATCCAATAGTCAGCAACGCAATAGAAAACCGTATTGCCCATCTAGTAATCTTACCAAAGCGGAAATTATTGCCCTCAAAGAGTTAAGAAACAATAGGGAGATCATCATTAAGGGGGCGGGCATTGTGGTCCTCAATAGGTGTGACTATTTAAAGGAAGCCCACCACATTTTGGGGGAAATTAATTATTACAGAATCTTGACACGTGATCCCGCTGCTCTTTTCACTAAAGAGTTACGTACACTCGTAGAGGACGTATTATAGGGGAGTCCTGGAGAAAAAGGATATTTCTGCTTTCTAGTTCGGGAGATGTACCGATCTTCTGTTATCTCCCGAAAATACATAAATCCCTTGACAACCCTCCAGGACGCCCCATCATATCCTCTATTGGCTCTATAACGGCCCACCTGTCCAAGTGTGAAGACCATCGTTTACAAAGATTTGTGGTTAATCTTCCATCTTATATTCGGTATACAAGTCATGTTTTAACATTGTTACAAGATTTCAAATGGCACTATGAATAATACTGGGTGACAGTAGATGTCACTGCCCTGTATACTAACATTGACCATACAGTACAGAGTGAAAAAAACAAAAAAGAAATAAACAAAATACTGTTATGATGCATATATCAGTGAGACACAATACTGATTTACTTAAGATACATGTATCAACAAGTCTCAATATAATGGAATGTATCAATAAGTCTCAGAGTAATTAGATAAGTGTATCAAAAGATCAATCTACTGTGGCGGTGTGATAATCTGAAAAGTAAACTCTAATGTCCTAAAAATATAAGAGTAATGAAGTAGCAGCACACATCTGTGCTAATGGGAAGACATTAGTTAATGATAGCCATACTAGTAATAGTGGAGTAGATGGAGTGCAAAATAATTATTGGGGTAGCATGTAGTGCAAGCATATTATTGCTAGATACTGCCAAAAGTCGCACAGAATTATCTCTACTAGGAGCCAAAATGGCGGTGTAGAGACTATAGGTCTAGGTATATAGTTATGGCAAGTAAAATCAATCCTGCTAAATATGACAGTATAAGTTACGAGCGTATGAATATTTGTAGCTCGTAAAGACTGTCAATAGTTATCGGTGTATAGACTGCAGGTTCTAGCATGACGTTGTTGAATGTGTTACCTATCGGTATATAGTAATTGGCATATAAGTAATAGATTTTAATCTAAGCCAAATACTATAGAAGCTGCTGAAATGATCATTACGGCATTTGATGGTCTGTGCCATAATAATTAGCGATGCTGATGGTAAGCAGTCTACTGGCGTACTGAGATTCTAATAGTAAAAACTTAATTAGAAAATAGCGAGTACAGGCGATACTCAGCTGATAAGACCTGTAGCCTACACCAGAGAATATAATAGTGAAAGAGATAATAGCAAAAAAGATAATATGAGAAGTGACAGTCACCACCTCCCTCACTCTGTCACTAGTCAACCCTTCCCTCACTCTGTCACTAGTCACCCCCTCACTCTAGTGAGGGAGGGAAGTGGTGACTAGTGACAGAGTTAGGGAGGGAAGGGGTGACTAGTGACAGAGTGAGGAAGGGGGTGACTAGTGGCAGAGGGAGGTGGTGACTAGGGACAGAGTGAGGGAGGTTGTGACTAGTGATAGTCACCACCTCCCTCACTCTGTCCCTAGTCACCACCTCCCTCACTCTGTCACTGTGTCACCCACTCCCTCCCTCACTCTGTCACCAGTCACCACTTCCTTCCCTCACTCTGTCACCAGTCACCCCTTCCTTCACTCACTCTGCCACTAGTCAACCCTTCCCTCACTCTGTCACTAGTCACCCCCTCCCTCACTCTTTCACTAGAGTGAGGGGGTGACAGAGTGAGGGAAGGGGATGACTGGTGACAGAGTGAGGGAGGGGGTGACTGGTGACAGAAGGAGGGAGGGAATAGTGACAGAGGGAGGTGGTGACTAGTGACAGAGTGAGAGCGGTGGTGACAGTCACCACCTCCCTCACTCTGTCACTAGTCACCCCTTCCTTCCCTCACTCTGCCACTAGTCACCCCTTCCCTCACTCTGTCACTATTTACTCCCTCACTCTAGTGACAGAGTGAGGGAGGGTGTGACTAGTGACAGAGTTAGGGAGGGTGTGACTAGTGAGAGAGTTAGGGAGGGAAGGGGTGACTAGTGACAGAGTGAGGAAGGGGTGACTAGTGACAGAGTGAGGAAGGGGGTGACTAGTGACAGAGGGAGGGGTGACTAGGGACAGAGTGAGGGAGGTGGCTTATAACAGGCACATGGGGGTGTTGCTTTGGCTGATCTGCTGATGCAGCCAAATCTTATCTTAAGAAAGACAAAAGCCTGGTATAAAAAGGTGGCTATCCACATGATACAAGTAGCAACACATAATTCATTTTTACTCTTTCTCCAATTTCAGTTCAAGCTGATTTCCACAATAATTTATGGAGATGGTCAAGTTCCAACAACGGTGCCAGAGGAGTCCAGACATTTTATTTTTAAGATACCGCTAACTGCAAAAAAAAACAAATCCCCTGAAATGTTGCCGGGTCTGTTATAAAAAAGGGAAAAGGACAGACACCCCTTTGCACTGTTTTTTTTCTTTTGAAAGCAGCAAATTTTAGTTAACCAGTTTCCTTCCCCAAAATCTCCAGTTAGATTCTTTTTGCAGGAGTTAGTTTAGAGAATGCTGCTAAAGGTGCATTTGATACCTGCACATTTGGGTAAAAATGTTTTATGGCAGTAACATATAACTGGCTGTCCAAAACCAGATGACGTGTGCATAAAAAGCAGAATTCAAAAATTACCACCATGCACGTTCTCTGAAATTTGTTTAGCACAATGGTTGGAGGAAGGATGTGAAAACTCCCCATATTCAATACCCTGGAATGTCTACTTTATAAAAATATAAACTTTCATGATGTTAACATTAACTGGGGGATGCAAAAATATGCGAAACTGAAGATATGCCAAGCATACCTATATATGAAGTTGAAAAACTGATATGTACAAGTCTCAATTGTGGCTTTTTAGCCCCCAAACAACCCAGCAAACCTATGGGTGGTATCACTGTACTCAGGAGATGTTGCTGAACACATATTGGGGTGTTGTTTGGCAGTGATACATAACAGGATCTGTTAATTCATGTCTAAAATACAATGTGTGTGAAAAAAACACAAAAACAATTACTACCTAAAAGTTTGACAAAGTCTGGTAGTAGAATTAGTGCATGGCAAGTGTTAAAATACCACCATTTGAAATACCCTAGGGTGTCTACTTTCCAAAAATATATGGTTTGGTGGGGGTAAAATACATTGGCCGGCATTACAAATGTCCCAAATAGGACATGTGTGCAGGTTGACTACATGTCAAAATTCCAAGTTGGAAAATGGATATGCGCACCTGCCAAATGTGGCCTTTTAGCCTCCAAACAACTCGACAAGCCTATGCATGGGTGGTATCACTGTACTCGGGAGATGTTGCTGAACATATATTGGTGTGTTTTTTGGCAGCAACACATAACAGGATGTGTAAGTTTAAAAAACAAAACAAAAAAAACTACCTATGCAAAGTTTGGCAAAGACTGGTGGTAAAATGGCTGCATAGAAAGTGTCAAAATATCCTTAGATGAATACCCTGGGTTGTTTACTTTAAAAAAAAAATATATATATACATGTGGGGTGTTTTCCAGAGATTTATGACAAATAATAGTGTTACAATGTCACTATTGATAAATTTTAAAAATGTTTTGAAACCGCAATATCCTACTTGTACTTATAACCCTATAACTTGCAAAAAAAAAAGCAAAAAAGCATGTAAACGCTGAGTATTTTTAAACTCAGGACAAAATTTCGATCTATTTAGCAATTTTTTTCATTAGCTTTTGTAGAAGAGTAAAAGATTTTTCAAGTAAAAGTAAAAAAACATGTATTTTTTTTCATTTTTGCATCATATTTTCTTTATTTTTTTTCAATTAAATTACATGAGATTATATAAATAATGGTGTTTAAAGAAAGCCATTTTTGTCCTGAAAAAAACAATATAGAATGTCCCGAAGTGCACCACGTGACATGGATGCATCACGTGACACGTGCGCGTCATTTGACGTTTGCGTTCCACGGATGGAACGCATAAGCCGAAACCGGAAGCGGAAGTACAATTCAACCCACAGCCGGCAAAAAGCCGAAAAAGACCGCCAAGGGAAGGATATATAACAAGGACTACACCTGGAAACATAAATAGCAACTGAGGAAGCCTCTGATTAGAGGTGAAACGCGTTTTGCACCTTATATAAGGACTACACCTTCTGAATTGTAAGGTTTTTTATTTTGTTTTATGTATTTTATATCTTGTTGTGCATTTTTGCAATAAAGCACTTTAATTCATCAAACTTTGGGAGGACATCACATCTCTGAACACTACAAGCAGTAACAAGAAGGAAGTGGGTCCCTTTAGCACCCACAGAGCTTCTTCTCTTGAGCCTTTATATTGGCTCCATGTTTGTGAGTGTTCTACCTTCCACACATACTGCATACTGCATTACCTTATTGTGGACTGGCTATATTGCATTATTTCTTTGTATCTATGTTTATGTTCTAGAATATACTCCTACAAGGATCAATTTATTATTATTGTTATTGGAAGAACCCCTCTTCCATAAGGATCAGTTTACTACAACAACTCTTGGCGAATTTATTGTGTGCATATACTCCACCTTATACCGTATGAACCATAATTTGTATGGGAACAGTAAATGAGAGAGCGGAAAATTACAGCTAAACACAAACACCACAAAAGTGTAAAAAGAGGCCTGGTCGCTAATGTACAACATCGCAAAAACAGTCCGGTCCTTAAGGGGTTAAACATGATTAACACTTATGGTAACCTGTATCTCTTTTATATTATTATCCGTCATTCTTATTTCTTTCCTTTCTCTATTATTTATTACAGTTCATTCAGCCAGTTTATGCAGCCAGTGCTTCTTTCTAATAAGACCAACATCCATTGTTTGTTAATACTTATATGGATCTTTTTTGATATTTACTAATATTCTTTCATTGTATTTTTTATTTATACCCAGTTAACAATTAATCTGGTTACTAATGCATCTTGGAGTCTTTCCTATCCATATAGTTTATGATCTGTTTATTAATATTATTTATATTCCATACTGTTCTTTCAATATATGAATCCTCCGTTCAGTTTGCTACTCAAATGGTTTAAAACTTTCTCCAAAGTGTTGTACCTACTCTCTAGGATGTTATTAGGTTGATTAAATTCACTAATATGTTTTCATTGTTTTTTTATTTAGTTAACAATCGACATTATAATCTGGTTACTAATGTACCTCGCTATCCTGGAGTCTCTGCTATCTATATAAATTTATTTATCAATATTATTTATATTCCATACTATTTTCTCAATACATGAATCTTCCGTTCGGTTTGTTACCCAAAGGGTTAAAACATTTTTCTTTTAAGTGTTGTACCTACCCTCTATGACGTCATTAGTTTCCAGCCAATTGGAGTTACTTATGTGGACCAATGAACATCGACTCTTTCCTTTTTAAACCCGGTATTTTATTTTGACTGGTTCCCCTCTGATGAGCCAAGTCGGGCGAAACGCGCGCGTCAGGGGCTTCGTACATACTGTCTCCTTATCAGAGGATGTCAGTAACTCTACCTGTCCTTTTTTCTATTTAGGTTATATTATAGCATGGGAAGACATAGGTGCCCTTGAAGGCACGCGGGAGAGTTTATAGTGCTTAGTGTATTTAGTCATTTTTTCAGTACCCTCTATAGAACCATCTACTAAGACTACATTTGCTTGGAAACACTTAGGTGCTCACGGGGGTGAGCTGTTAGTGTGGAAATTATCATAATTAGCAATTTCTATCCTTCTCATATTATCTTTTTTGCTATTATCTCTTTCACTATTATATTCTCTGGTGTAGGCTACAGGTCTTATCAACTGAGTATAGCCTGTACCCGCTATTTTCTAATTAAGTTTTTACTATTAGAATCTCAGTACGCCAGTAGACCGCTTACCATCAGCATCGCTAATTATTACGGCACAGACCATCAAATGCCGTAATTATCATTTCAGCAGCTTCTATAGTATTTGGCTTAGATTAATATCTATCACTTATATGCCAATTACTACATACAGATAGGTATCACATTCAACAACGTCATGCTAGAGCCTGCAGTCTATACACCGATAACTATTGACAGTCTTTATGAGCTACAGATATTCATACGCTCGTAACTTATACTGTCATATTTAGCAGGATTGATTTTACTTGCCATAACTATATACCTAGACCTATAGTCTCTACACCACCATTTTGGCTCCTAGTAGAGATAATTCTGTGCAACTTTTGGCAGTATCTAGCAATAATATGCTTGCACTACATGCTACCCCGATAATTATTTTGCACTCCATCTACTCCACTATTACTAGTATGGCTATCATTAACTAATGTCTTCCCATTAGCACAGACGTGTGCTGCTACTTCATTACTCTTATATTTTTAGGACATTAGAGTTTTCAGATTATCACACTGCCACAGTAGATTGATCTTTTGTGTTAAGACCTGCAGTGGTTATGGTACTGCGGTCTTCTATTCCTTCCCCAATAGCTGAGCATAAGTGATTGTAACTGCAGTAGTAGGTAGAGGAATAGTGTAGATGAATGCAGCTTCCAAGATGATTCTCCCAAGCAAATAGAATATTCCCCAAACATGAGCCTAGACTTCATGAAGGGTGTAATAGAAATGAAGTTTATTGATGACACACTGGCTATTACGAGAAATCCTCCTGCAAGAGGACCTCCCACAGTAAACAAAGACAATAACCAATCAACATACAGCTTTACAGTAACCCCCGCCCTCTTTCTGCCTGGGAGATATTGAGATAAGTTAAGGAATAACCCAATTATCTCCAGGCAGAGGGCACACAATTTTCCCAAAAGTTAGAACACCGCTTTCCACACAAGGTATCCCCTGATAGCCCCGATCTGGGGGACCAACATATCCAAATTTCACCCAGATTGGTTCAGGGGTTCTTAAAAAGTATGGAAGTCACAAGTTACCGACCACACACAAGGCTCCTGCCCAAAACAGTTCCACTGAATTCCTCGGTCAATTCAGAAAAAGGCATAAAATGAAAAAAAGTCCCGAATGGATCCTCCTGGCTCATAGGAGCGATTGCTCCCCTTGTCCGTATGAACAAAACTACCGAATGGCGCTCTCCTGGCTGTTTGGCAACTAAAGGAAGCAGGCGTTCGGTAGTTTCAGCGGTGGTTTAGGAGGTTGAGTGTCCGATTTTAGTTCCAGACACTCGACGACCAAGTCACGCTGCCTCCTTTCGTGCAAGCAAGATGGTCGCCGTTTTCTGTTCCACGTGGCATTCGGCTATACGAACAGCGGTCGGCCAGAGAGCGCTTAACAGATGGTTCTTTTGAAGTTAATGAGCCAGGAGGGTGGTCGGTGTTCGGTAGTTTTAAACTACCGAACTAATAGATTCAACATGCACAAAATGCTGCAGAAAAAGCCCAAACATAGGAGAAAATACCGAACTAAGTCTATTGTCTTCACATTTTGAAACACTTATCTAATTACTCTGAGACTTATTGATACATTCCATTATATTGAGACTTGTTGATACATGTATCTTAAGTAAATCAGTATTGTGTCTCACTGATATATGCATCATAACAGTATTTTATTTCTTTTTTGTTTTTTTCACTCTGTATATTGGTAGCACTTTTGGGTTTTTGCTAAATTATTTTTTTTAATATTATTTAGAATCTAATAAACTATTTTTTAGTTTTTTGACCTTTGCTCTTTTTAACTCGTGCTTCTGACTCTTATATAATTTTTGGTCATTATGTAGTACAGGCACAAGTTGCCTCCTCCCAATAATTTCTACTAGGAGTTACCCCCTGCTCCTAGTGTACCTTGTTTGGCTGTATCCAGTTAGTTTCTTTGACCACAGGGCCGGACTGGGAAAAAAATTAGGCCCGGGCATTTTTCAATTAGAGCGGCCCCCCAAGAAGGGGGCGGGGCCAGAGAGGGTGTGTTTTGTCATCACTAATGACAACACGCCCCCTCTCAAAGTGAGCATGTTGGTTCAATGCACAGAGCCCTGCTGAAGAGCTCTGGCATTAGAAAAAGGCCCTGAATTTGTTCTGCGCAGCGCAAGCAAATGTAATAACATGCTTGCGCTGTGTTAGCTTTTAAATTGTCTCTGGTGTCTCCACAAGTGGGATACCAGAGGACAAAAGGGCCAGGAAAGTGTATGGTGCATGTGTTTGGAGCATGCTTGTGGGATTGCGTGTGTGTAGAGTGTGGTGTGGTATTGTGTAAATAGGTCAATTTTGTGGTGTAATATGTGGCTAGGGGTTGTAGAGAGTGCGTGTATAGGGGCATAGTGTTATAGGGGATGTAGCGAGTGTGTACATACGGGCAGTAGTGTGTGTATAGGTGACGTAGCGTGTGTAGGGGTTGTAGAGAGGGTGTGTTTAGAGAATGTTGTATGTGTTTGCTTACAAGGAATGTAGTGTGTGTGTGTAAAGGACCCAGAGTGTGTATAGAAGATTGTGTGTGTGTGTGTGTGTGTGTGTAGAGGATTAAGAGTGCATATAGGGTTAGGGATCTAGCGTGTATCTGGAGCGTTATGTGTGTAGTGGTGCAGTGTGAGGGGTGCTGTAGTGTGTGTGTGTATATATATTTAGAATATATTTGGACGTATTGTATGTGTGAGGTGCGCAGTGTGTTTGTGTAAGAGGGGTGCTGTGTGTGAGGGTGTTTTTATCTGCCGTCACATTCTAGGTTTCTAATTTTCTTTGTCTGTTAACTCACTGAGGGTTATTTTATATATATATATATATATATATATATATATATGTGTGTGTGGTAGTGAGGGTGCTGTCTGCGTCTGAGGGTGCTGTCTGCGTCTGAGGGTGCTGTGTGTGTCAGGGGTGCTGTGTGTGTCTGGGGGGTGCTGTGGGTGTCTGGGGGTGCTGTTTGTGTCTGGGG
>OW240914.1:307200843-307261883 GCA_933207985.1 Pelobates cultripes
GCATTGTTGGATTTCTTTTTTAAATGATGACATAGGTCAGACTAAAGACTACATAACTAAGGCTGTACTTAAGCAGTACTTTAAACACATTAAAAAAAAACTTACATTTTCTGGAATGTTTTGCATTTGTTGAATTTGGAACAATTAGTCTGCCTGACATGCTAAAGGAGTAAAGACACTGGGGATTAGAATTACCTAAGAGACTTTCCTGATCAGGTGGTCACAGATAGAAAGGAGCAGAGCAGTTAGAAGATGTGTTCTAAATAGGGACAATGCAGATACAGCATGTGACCATTGATAAAAAAGTATTCAGGTACGATGATTCCCTTCTTATCTTCACTTAACCTATTTAATATCGGCTGGTAATATTTTTACACTCATTGCATGTTTTACTATGCTTTCTCGGTGGTTATTCCTATACATTGTACATATCCTCTTTGGTCTACAGAAAAATAAAATAATCTTTATCCTGTGCACGTCAGTTAAAATGATTGATGCACCTGTCCCGTGAAATTACTTTCTAAAAAATTGGCATTTGAAGTGATCGGCAGTTGTCCAATGTATCTTCTTCAAGTCTTTTCTTGAGAATGCATA
Source organism: Pelobates cultripes (assembly GCA_933207985.1). NCBI lineage: Eukaryota > Metazoa > Chordata > Amphibia > Anura > Pelobatidae > Pelobates > Pelobates cultripes. The sequence continues at coordinate 307,201,438 of OW240914.1, forward strand.
GCTCCAACCTATAACATGTCATTGATAATCAGCTGCGTTAATTTGGCAAGAATACTCAAACTCTCAGTGGTGACGGCTATGGAGTTTTGGAAGAGTTGCTATACTCTAGCCAGTAATTGAAAATTGGATTTGATTTATGCAACAGAGTGTAAAATCTGGCATTAAAACACAAAACTGTTAGAAGAACAGGCATTTTTATACATGACACAGAAAAATTAAGTAACTAATGCTATCGACAGAAAGAGAGAAGGAGACGAAGGAGAGAGAACACTCACATTTTATGAGACCTGCGGGCATTCTTCTGCTCTTCTCTATATTTTGAATGGAGACCGCATGTAATCACTGCAAATCTCTTGCATGTTACATACACATACATATATGTATGTTGCAAGAATCCAGCACTTGGCGTCTTTTTGTGGTCTCTGTGTCTCAGTGATACTCTGGCCCACACACCCTTGCAAAAAAGAGAGCACTCTCTGGGAATTTTTTCAAGAAGTTTAACTGTGCAAAGTGTGTTTAAACTCCTCCAAGTTAAGATGAGTTGTGATAAAAATCAGAACAAGGTGAGTAATACCTTTACCGTGTTGCCTCTAAATACCACGTTTCAGTGATGGTTGTCATGGCACCCAAAAAACAACTAGACCCCGAGCCATCCATATAATTTGTTAGAGACAGCACAATGTTTTCTGCTCAATAGCGCTATATCTCACCCAACAATATGAACTAGCAGCCCGTCAGCGCTGCCAAAACTCCCCACTGGTGTGGAAAATAGAACGACATTGAAACAAGTAAAGACAAAAATTTTAAATTAACATATTGATGAAGTGCATTTCTCTTTTTCATATATAAAACGTGCACTTTTGTGGTGTGTTTTTTTTTTCACCTCAGCAATTCCTGTAGGTGACCCCTGCAAGTCAAGTTTCCTCAGTATGCTCAATTGTCTTGAATGTAATCATTGGGAGTTGGTGGCTAGCCTCTAAGAAGTGGCTTGCCAGTGGTTTATCTGGATGTCCATCACGGATTGCAGTTCAGATTGCGGACCTTTGGCTTCTTAATCTTGTAACGCAATTAATTTGCTTTGTCCAATATAGAATAGTCTTCAGGGGCAGGATTTTCTATAAATTACGTGTTATTTCGGGTAAATGGACTGGTGAATGCTTTTGAAAGAATCAGATGTCCGCAGAATATCTGAGTGTGAGCGCGTATTCCAAAATACACATGAATACTAAAGTTGCTGTTTTGTTTTAAGAAGTGCCATGTTTTATCAATACAAAAAAAAAAAAAAAATACAACCATGTTAGTTCTAGCTTTCCCATTTTAGCCCAACCGTGATTTGTGAGTTATGTAATATGGCAGTAAGTGACAAGAGTTGGCAAACGTTGACAAAAAGCATCAACTTGTGTAAATTCCTACAGCTACATCTGTAACCACGAGGCCCAAATAATACCATCTCAATCTGTGATGTCACTGGAGTTGGCCTCGATGTTGGCTGTTAAAGCATCATGGGAATTATAGAACTACATCAGCTACAAATCTACCATTTGCTCTAGAATCGACATTCTAACTTTTTTATTTAAATTCTCTCACAAAACGTAATAACTATAAAAGTAAAATGCAGAACTATTACTAATATTATCAGCATTTATAAAGCTAAAGCAGAGTTTGCTTTTTAATAATGGTAATACTTTAATATGTTATTTACATGTTATCAATATGTCCCTGTTACATCATTTATTTAACATTCAAACATGTAGGTTTAATGTTCTGCTCAAGATTAAGTTTCTTAGAGGAAAAAACCCATGCATAATTGCATGTTAAATGGTGGTTACCTTTCATACATGGTGACTTAAATTGGTTTATTCTATCAATGTCAACTTAGTTGCGCATGAGCTGCGTGAGCAGCATGAGCTTACTGTTGTCCTTATAGTATAGCGTTTCCTGCCAATATGTGTATGATTAATAGGGAGAAATTTCTCAATGTGTTTGGCTAGCCATTCAGCAATGATCTCATATTGACAGCTGCATCTGATCTTCAGTCACTTGTGTGTTTTCTTCAGTCTTGGCTCTCGTCTGTTTTATTCAGTGAGGTTTTCAGTTGTTTCCCAGAAATAAAATCCTAGCATTTTTTTTGTATTTTACCTTTATTTTGCACTTCATTATACACTTTGCTTAAAAATAAATTAGACAGTTTGTGCTTTTACAGTATAATATTTATATTTCATGTATTTCATATTTAGGTAATATTAATATATTTATATTTTGTTTGTATTTTATATCTATGCTTACTTACAGGCATATGTGTGTGAATACATATGTGTATTAGAGATGTGCACAGGCAAAAAAATTCACTTTGTTTTTTTTCAGTTCATAAATTAATGAATTTCGAATTACCCGAAATTCAGAAATGATTGATTTGTAATAAACCGATATACGGATGCCATTATTCCCATTATTTCAAAGGATACCAAATTACAATGATGTGTAGCAGATAGCTACCTAATTTGGTAACTTTGAAAATTGTAATCCCACGTAAGGGTATGACATTGGAGAGTTTTTTTTTTGTTTTTTTTCTTCTTCTTATTTTTATATTTCCACTGTTTAGTAGATAACTCCATAATTTGTTGTCCTTATGTGTAATTGCCATATTTAAAGCAACACTACAGGGTCAGGAACACAAACGGGTATTCCTGACCCTATTGTGTTAAAACCACCATTTAGGTGGCTTGCCCTCCCTAAGCCCCCTTAGAAGGGGTTAAAACTCACCTAATTTCCAGTGCCGAGAGTGTCTGCATCCTTGGTGACATCCTCAGAATCTATGATTTTTAGCCAATCAGGAAAGCATTGGATTAGCTGAAATCGACAAGGAGGCTGCATGGGGGTAGGGTCAAACACAGTTTTGCCAATCAGCATTTCCTCATAGAGATGCATTGAATCAGTGCATCTCTACGAGGAAATTTCAGCTGGAGACGCTGAACGGCAGTGCAGCCTAGTGTGCAGCACTGCCCCAGGAAGCACCTCCAGTGGCCATCTCTGAAAAGGCAGTGTTTGCATGAAAATGTCTGAAGGGAATGATTATACTCACCAGAACAACTACATTAAGCTGTAGTTGTTCTGGTGAGTATAGTGTCCCTTTAAGGATACCAAATTAGGGAGCTATCTACTAAACAGTTGATTTTTCAGGTTGTTTAGAATATAGTTTCCTAATTTTCTATTCTATACATAACACATACATTGTACATACTTGCTGTATATATGCAGCATATACATTCTGTATTTGAATGTGTTGGATTTTGGTTTGTAAACATATGAAATTCAGATGCTCCCAAATTGACGAATTTGATTCTGAACAAAACAAACTGCACATGTCTAATATATATGTATATAAATCATGTGCTTCCTCTCCTTAAAGTTAATCCTCTCCTATTGCATATTTTTAATATTCATTTTTGGTGCTTGACTTGAAATAAACCATTGCACATTTTCTGGAATGAGGTAAGCATAAATAATAATTTCTTAAATATTTATCTCCCAGCAATGAATGTACACTTGAGATCTATACAGTCAAAATATTTATGCTGAGAAAATAAATAGTGACAACTTTAAACCACAGAGTACGGGAATGAAATCACTTAAGGTAGAATCCGAATATCACGAACGGTCGTAACATCTAACTTTTTTATACTTTTAAATACCTTTTATGATATATAGCAGGTTTTATTTTCTGGTTTTAATCATCGTTTTATTTCAAATTTATTGTGAAATATTTAAACTACGCATTGTTTATCCAATAAACAGTGAGTTTTAATGAAATTTAGTGCAAAATCATTTTTAACCGAAAACATTTTTCGCAATATAACAGCCTTTTAAATCCCTGAGAACCATTTCTAGTCCTAATAATTAGGAAGCGGTTCCCTAAACTAAAGTGCAATTATCCAATTTTGTCTTCCTCAGGCAATTCTTGGTATCTTTTTTTATTTTTAAATTACCTCAGGTTGCTGCTTCTCAAAGAAGGCATCTGATATAAAATGAAAGATCAGTAATGCAGGGCTCAGGTAGGCTTCCAGGTGACTGTCAGGAGGGTGTGCTGTGGAATCTAACTTTGACGCACTCCTCTCAATTATTTTGGTAGCATAGTAGGATCGCATTGAATAACTAGCTGTGCAGCATGTGCTCATTTCCAATGCTTTCACTAAGATCATGGAGAGCATCGACAGTACACTGCTCATGGGTAGGCAGAAGAGAACATGTCGATATCCCCACCTCTCTGTTTGTAAAGTGGCCATCAAGTTTTCCTGTAGACTCCAGCCCCAGTTGTTTCTGGAACCTATCAATGCACATGTAAATGCCTCCTACGTTCAATGCCAAAAATAAATGCAGTGTTGCAGTGAGCATTTTTAGCTATAGTCTAAGGCATGGGTAGGTAACCTTTGGCACTCCAGATTTTGTGGGCTACATTTCCCTTCATGCTTTGCCAGCATTATGCCTGTAAGAGCATTATGGATGATGTAGTCCACAACAACTGACGGGACAAACATTGCCTAACAATTAATTGTTAGTGTCAAGTACCAAGTAAGATTGAGAGAGAAACATCCAGTGTCATAATTTATGACAAGGCAACTTTATCATGTATGAAGTTAATTATACAGCAGAGTGAGTTGGCATTGCTTTGAATCCAGGGTTTAATTGGAATAGGTGCAGTTTGAATGCTGCCGGTGTAGGGTTAAAGAGTTTCCCCAATGACCAGGACCACTTTAATTCTTTGAAGTGGTCATGGCACAGGGACCGTGTGTGTAGAATTTCTGTATGAAAAACTGCACATGCTTAGATATTTTATATTGTTGCTGGAGGTGTAACCCCATGTCCAGCAGCTTTTGTTAGTCAACCAGAAACAAGTGTTCCAGGCTGTCTCATGTTAATTCTGTGCAAATTTTAAGCCTTGCTGGGGAATTTTGTTAGGATATCCCTGGCATCATAACCACATCAGAAGAATGTAAAATATTTTCAGTGTTGTAGTGTGCAGAAAACACAAAATAAAAATTAGTTTAAAGTGTTTCCTGCCCCATGACTTTGATGTGGAGGACACTATCGCTAGTCACATTGTTAACAGGGCAAAACCGCCCTAGGCAAAACATCTAAAAACACATGGATTTCAAGATCAGAGACAACATGGGTTTACTTCAGGGAGATCATGCCAAACTAATCTTATTGATTTTTTTGATTGGGTAACTAAAATTATAGATCAGGGTGGTGCAGTAGACATTGCTTACCTAGATTTCAGTAAGGCTTTTGACACTGTTGCACATAGAAGGCTAATCAATAAACTGCAATCTTTAAGTTTGTATTCAAATATTGTTGAATGGGTAAGGCAGTGGCTGAGTGACAGGCAACAGAGGGTTGTAGTTAATGGAATATATTTGAAGCTTGGACTTGTCACTAGTGGGGTACCTCATGGATCTGTACTTGGACCCATTCTCTTTAAAAATTTTATCAGTGATATTGCAGAAGGTCTTGATGGTAAGGTATGTCTTTTTGCTGATGATACTAAGCTATGTAACAGGGTTGATGTTCCAGGAGGGATAAGCCAAATGACAAATGATTTAGGTAAACTAGAAAAATGGTCAGAATTGTGGCAACTGACATTTAATGTGGATAAGTGCAAGATAATGCATCTTGGACGTAAAAACCCAAGGGCAGAGTACAGAATATTTGATAGAGTCCTAACCTCAACATATGAGGAAAGGGATTTAGGGGTGATTATTTCTGATGACTTAAAGGTAGGCAGACAATGTAATAGAGCAGCAGGAAATGCTAGCAGAATGCTTGGTTGTATAGGGAGAGGTATTAGCAGTAGAAAGAGGGAAGTGCTCATGCCATTGTACAGAACACTGGTGAGACCTCACTTGGAGTATTGTACACAGTACTGGAGACCGTATCTTCAGAAGGATATTGATACCTTAGAGAGGGTTCAGAGAAGGGCTACTAAACTGGTTCATGGATTGCGGGATAAAACCAGGAAAGGTTAAAGGATCTTAACATGTACAGCTTGGAGGAAAGACGAGACAGGGGGGATATGATAGAAACATTTAAATATATAAAGGGAATCAACACAGTAAAGGAGGAGACTATATTTAAAAGAAGAAGAACTACCACAACAAGAGGACATAGTGTTAAATTAGAGGGACAAAGGTTTAAAAATAATATCAGGAAGTATTACTTTACTGAGAGGGTAGTGGATGCATGGAATAGCCTTCCAGCTGAAGTGGTAGAGGTTAACACAGTAAAGGAGTTTAAGCATGCGTGGGATAGGCATAAGGCTATCCTAACTATAAGATAAGACTAGGGACTAATGAAAGTATTTAGAAAATTGGGCAGACTAGATGGGCCGAATGGTTCTTATCTGCCTTCACATTCTATGTTTCTATGTTTCTAGACAAAAACATTTTTTGCCACCCCATTCGTTCCCCAGTGGTGTTGTAGACTTATCCCCACAAGATAAAACATTGTTACCTTGTAGGGTTAAACAAGTCTCTAGTAGCTGTCACACTGCACTTGCCACTTATGCGCATCAGATCCCCAATGCTCCTGTATGAGGAACATTGGATTAGACCAGCGTCACTCTGCGCGAATCTGTGAATTTGTGTGTGCATTGTTCACGGATTGTGAGGACCATTGAGTGTGAGTGAGTGAATGAGTGTGTGGGTGAGGGTGTGTACGTATGTATCAATTATTGCATTTGGGCAGAAAGGAACATTTAAAAAAAAAAATCAATACTTTTAAAGGAACACTATAGTATTAGGTATATAAACATGTATTCTAAGTACTGTAGTTTCTCTGTCCCTACATAGATTTACTTACATTTATTTCCGTTTTATAAGCATCAAGACTCCCTCTGCACGGTTTGCCTCCATACGTTGCACAATGTCACTTATTAGGCAACACTAGCAGACATAAAATGACTCATGAAGACTGATACACACACTAGCCCAAGCAGAAACACACACACTGACTGATGCAGACTGACACACACACACACTGACCCAAGCAGACACACACACACACACACACATTGATCCATGCAGGCACACAATGACCCAAGCAGGCACACACAAGCAGACACACACTGACCCAAGCACACACTGACTGATACATATTGATACACATACATACTGACCCATGCCAACACACACACACATTGATCCAAGCAGACACACACACACATATTATTAAGATTATAAGAGGTAAAATAATAAGGAAAAAAGAGCTGAACCAGGAGCAACAAAAGACAATGATAAGGGACTGGTGGATTAGCTCCAAATTCTCCCACTGTTACTCTTACTGAGGATGGGGGATGGCCTACAGGTAGTATGAAAGTAAAAAAAAGATTAAAATAGCGGACCAGTGAAGGCCCTAAGGAGAGAGTACCAATAAAAAGGAGAGGATGCCCTAACTTTAATACTTCTAAGGATGAAAGAATAGCGGGTAAAAAAACAAATGTAGAGGGAGAATTACACTTATATAGCTGGTAAGGTATATGTACAAACAAGCTAAGGTCCAACTAGACAGACACACAATGTGTCTAAAAAAAAATCCAAATAATGTAGGAACCCCTAGCTCCACAAACTCCCAGCCTGTATACTAGCAGCAGGTATAGCTAAAGGTAAAAATCTCAGGGAGGAAGATGGAGGAACTGAACTTCAGGTAGGCATTAGTGGTTAGTCCACAGTGCCGAGGTAACACAAGGATTGATTCTTTTCAGTACCCTTTTTTGGTTCATGGTTATTGAGGCTCAGTTCCTTCATCTTATTCCCTCCCTTTTCATTGTTACTCTCCCCTTAGGGCCTTCACTGGTCCGCTATTTTAATTTTTTTTCCTTTCATTTTATTATTATTATTGGTATTTATATAGCGCTAGCTTATTCCTCAGCACATTACAATAAAAGAGGAATTTACCAAATGAAACAATAACAAAATGTAACAGTAATAATAGGTAGTTGAGGACCCTGCTCAAACGAGCTTACAGTCTAGAGGAGGTGGGGTATAAAAACACAATAGGTAGGGTATTGGGAGAGACAGCAAATAGACATGGTAGGAAAGTAGCAGAGCTGGAGGTGAGAGTGGAGTGTGGCCCTATAGGAGAGAGCGAGAGGAAGGTTTGAGAGATAGAAGTTACTCTTGCATTCCATAAGCAATCATGAAAAGATGGGTTTTGAGGGAATTCTTAAAGGATTGAAGACTAGGGGAGAGTCTGACAGGGGAGGCAGGCTGTTCCAAAGGAAAGGAGCCGCCCGTGAGAAGTCTTGCAGGCATGAATTTGCTGTATGTTTTCGAGCAGCAGAAAGGGGAAGGTCACCAGTAGAGTGGAGAGACCTATGAATCAGTGAAGGAATGTAAGAGGGGGTAGAGTTGGTTGGAGCTTTATAGGTAAGGGTTAGTACTTTAAATTGTCAACTGTAGGGGACCAGAAGCCAGTGTAAGAATTGGCAGTGAGGTGAGGGAGGAGCAACAGGAGAAAAAGATCAGCCTGGGAGCAGCATTCACCACAGATGTTGGGGGGCTACGGGGGTACCAGTTAGGAGAGAATTACAGTAATCGATGCAAGAGATTACTAGAGCATGAACAAGCTCCTTGGCAACATACATTGATCCAAGCAGGCACACACACAAACTGACCCAAGCAGACAGACAGACACACACACACATTGATCCAAGCATACACACACACGCACTCACTCACCCAAGCAGACACACACACACACACATTGATCCATGCAGATACAACAATACTAACTGAAGCAGGCTAACACTCTTAAAACACACACTATCACACAACACACTATCTTGTCTTCATGTCATATTGGCTCTCTGTGTCTCTCTGTGAGTCCCAGGATTGTGGACTGCGCCATGCTGCTTTCATCTCTGCCTCCGCTCTCCTCCCACCCACTTGACCCAGAGTACAGTGCAGCGGGTGGGAGAAATGGAATGATGCTCCTATGCGCTGCTGCTGGCTTATTAGACGGGTGGGGGGCAACTCTCTGTGATCCTTGCATGCCGCAGGGCATGCCACCAGGCGCTAATTAGTCCCACATTAAGGGGCGGCCCAAACATTAGTAAAGCTGCTGCCGGCGCCCCTCCTTAAGCAGTGCAATAGGCGGCCACCTAATCGTCCCTGATTGCTAACTAACCTAACAACATTGATAACTAACCTGTAAATCCCACAAGGAGACTGAGAACCATTTCTATTTCTTATAATAAGATGGAGGTTCCCGAACATTTAGTGCAAGTAGACAATTTTGTCTTCCATAGGCATTGCTATGGGGGCATCTCTGGTGATGAAACTCTGGATGTGGGGATCTTTTTTTTATTTTGAATTTACAAGAGGGTAGTCAGACCTGCGTTTGCAGCTTTAGCATGCATCTATCTCAAGCTATCAATTTCTGTGTACCCCATCTGTTTGCTGGTGTACTTACATTGTAGTGAAATTCATTAATAAATAATTGGTTGCAAAGGAACCCCGCACACACAAATTTGACAGACTGACTATCCAAAATAATCTTTAGAATTTGGAATGTATCTTGTGATTTAATATTATTTGAAATTTACCAACTGGCAAATGAAAAAAGAACATTGTGTTTCCTCCTGTTTTGATAAACTACCTTCACTGAGTCTCTGACACAGTTATATGGAATAAATCTCCAGACTGATACTAAATAAAAACTTTATATCTTAAATAAATTTTGAGTTTCTAATCAGTTCTACATCAGAGATACTTAAATATTTCATGAAAATGACAGCGATGTCAAAGAACAGATAAAATTAATGTACTGTGTAATTTTAGCAACATACAGTTTGCCAGCATAGAAATTATAAATAGTTACTAATCTGTCATTATTAATTTTTGAAGGGGGTAAAGGGCCATTTCCATAAAGTAATACATTTAGATAGTATATTATGTCTAAATAGAAGAAAGCAATGTTTACGTTCTAGAATACAAATCTAGTGGATCATACAAGAATTTAGGTTAAACCTTCAATAAAAATCACAACTGCAATAATATATGCTCAGCAATCTGAGCTTTCTATAATACGCACAAACTACATAAAGGCTGCACAGTACTGCAAATATATTTGTGCTATTCCCATGCACTTTCTCCTATACATGTTGTTATGCTGGGGTAGAATCTGTATTATGACCTTGTGTTAAAGGAACAGATTTCCACCATAACCACTATAACTCCCCTTAGAGTTCAGGAGTCCAGGAGTGCCTTGGTGCACATCCCCATTGTAAGTAGTTTGACTTCCTACCTACGGTCCACCAAGTGTCAGTCTCTGCCTGTACTACTAACACTTGCCAGCAGGACGTTCCTATTGGCTGATGCTCTCAACAAATGAGCTGAACCCTGTAGTGCAGAGCTTTGCTCAGGAGAGGTAACATAGATTCCTGTCTAGAATCTTTAAGCACTCCGACATAAATAGTGAAAGTGGGTAGGTAGGGAGCAGTGAGCAACACACAGGTAAGAAGTCAAACTGTTCAAAAACTACTTATGATGGGGTGGAGCGGGACTCTTTTGTCACCATAACAATTACAGCATCATGTAGTGATTATGGTACTTGAAAATGTTTATTTAGATTGCTAAGTGGTTATTGACAACACAATCAAAAATCATAAAAAAAGAACATCATGTTTCTCTCTTTTTTTAGTTTATATATTGAGCTTTACTAAATCAAAGAAATAAATGTGATTTGTGAATTGTTTCAACATTTTCTCATCATTTACTTTACATGGGGCAACTTATTCTACAATGCCATTGGTGGAATGTGAGAAAAATAATCAGAGAGGAACAGAATAAATTGATGCTATGGGAAACAGCCTGGGAAAAAAAGTACAACAAATGTCTGTGACCTGTGGGCTCTAAATGATTTATTTCTCTATACCATCTGTATTGTCAATACTGCTAATCTAACTGCAGTGCATCATTTTTAAATTAGTGCATTTTTATTAGTGGGCAAAGGCCAATGGTATGAAGCAAATCAAATTGACTGGGGTGAGCAACACATATATATGTATATTTAATGTGTGTTTAATTTTTCTAAATTGATCCAGATGTATACGACTCTTAAGCAGGTTTTGTAATTAAAATGAGATCAAAATGGATATATACATGACACATATTTAGTTTAACATTCTTTTTGGAGCAAAACATAATCATTGTGGATTGTTTTTAAATCTCAATACAGACCACAATGTAATTATGGGTACATACATTGAGATACAGTGTTCTTTGGTTATATCATATTACCTACCAGCAAAAACGGCACAAAGGGATTGTGTATCCATATTTTTGTTATCTTGAGTTATATTTTAGAATGAATTTCTGTTTCAACATGGTAGAGATTGGTTTAATGTTCTGCAAGCCTGCAGTAAACATTTTATTTTTTTCCAATTAGCTTTTATTGGACTTTTCAAAGGCATAAATAAAGCCAAACATAATATGATATGGGATATAGGGTTCATGGGATATGTAAGTGATACAATACATCACAGATTCAAAAGAAATAAAGAGCACAAAGTGCCTTAAATCTATGAACATTCACTGATCGACTTCCCTAGACTACAATGTATCACAGTGGATATTGCATTTGAGAGGAGAATAAAATAAATAATTGTGAAGAAAGCAAGAGAAGAGTATTAAGAAAAAGAGGCGCAAACAAGTTCAATGTGAATAAAGTGAAGCGAAACAATACTTTAAATGTGCACCCTATCTCTGGTCATACATCAGTATTCCTTTCTCAAGTGGGACATGGTTGTAACACTGTTACCATTTTTCGAGGATCACCAGAATATTCCTCCCATTTTCAATGATATGACCTCATAGTTTCCCGTGCTGACTGAGCCATTTTTCCCCAACAATTATTATAAGTCAGAATATTGAGTACTTCCACCAGGGAAGGTACTTTATGGACTCTTGAACATCATCCTCCATCGATATTTATAAACACTCCAATGGAAGCTCGTGAATGATAAATCAAGAGCTTTAAAACTAATACCATGTGGGGAAAAAAGAACAAAAAAAAAAAGGCAAAGTTTAGTGATTTCAGCCTTCACAGTGTAGAAACGTATACGGGTCATTACATCTCTGGGAACACCTTTGTTGACCTGGGGAGCCTGTGCATTCGATCTGTCGTGGATCAAATCAAGTGTCCAAATTGTTAAATGAAATGCGTGCACGCTTCCCAAAGTAATTTCACACCAGACACAAGTTTCAGGTTAATTAAAAACTTGAGGAAAGTTTAATCCAGGGGGCTGGTATGCCCGTTATAAAGCAAGAATACATCATATGCATAATTATAGATAACAGAGAAAACACATCAATAATTGGTTAGGTTGTAAGTGGTTCATCTAATGTACATCCTACCGGGTGTGATGTCACTGTCATCATGGGATTCTCCTCCACATTCCATCTTGTTAATTGAGGTGGTTAGTCGATGGGAGGGGTAACTCCCTAGCGGCCATTTTAAGTCACTTATGAATAATAGTGATTATAGTTATGCAGAGTAAATAGGCATTTTACTAAAGTTAATATTCTGTCCTCAACAGATCTAAGATCATACCTCCTGGGGCTATATAGGGCAGAAATTCCACTAGAAAATCTTGAACACACTAGGCAGGTCTGCATCCTTAACCCTCTCTGGAATCCCCCTTATGCCGAGGTTATTCCTCCTGGCCTTATCCTCCAAATCAATAAGCTTTAACTTTAGCGCTCTTGTGCAGGGTCAGGTGTTCATCCGAAAGGGAGTTGTGGTGGATAATAATTTAGCCCATCTACTCCTCCAAATTATTAGTGCGGGATCCAAGTTCTCCTAAGTCCTTCTTAACAGAATGTCTGCCTTGATATCTTTGAGTTCTTCTGGAACTCTGTAAGGATAAGCTTAATGTCGTCAGCAGTATGGGTGCACCCAGTGACTGTTAATGTGCTCCCGATGTGCGCCATATGGCCAAGCGACTCATCCAAGTTTTAGGCTTCCGCCACCTTGGTTCTGCCCTCTGGAAACCACATCTTACATTTGGTTGAGAAAGCAGACCCAACACTTGTCTATTTTGCTTGCTCTCTGCCCAACTTAGAGCGTGATATCTAGATAGGTTGATGGGTAAGTTTCTTGGCGCATATCACTGTTTTGTAATCAAACAGGAGCCAATCTCCATGGAGCTCTCCTAAGACACCTCCTGCACCATTTGGCTCTCAAGATTTCCTAATAACTCCCTACTACCTGCTAGTCATAAGTGCCTGTCTGGGATTCTTTCTTAATTCTTCATTTTCAGAGTGAGGGCTTAAGGAGCTGAAGTCCCCCATATTGGTCTTAATATTACCTGATATTTACAGCTGATGGACATAGCATGAGGATATTAGTGGGGGTTTTTTTTTCTCATTGTTTCAATTTGTACCGGGAAGCTGCTTCTCAGTGTAGCCTATCAGCCTCCTATTTCTGCTTATGGTTCCATTTTGATTACAGAGGGCATCAACAGCATGTTGTTCATGGATAGAGGAGACAGGGGTAAAATATAATGGCTGGGATATGTCATGACTTATCTCCAAGTCTTTGTTAATATCAGGATCATCATGTTTTCAATTGGGCTCATGCCCCAAGTGTTTTTGAACCCTAGCTACATCCTTGCTTGCATTTACGATCTATTGCAACATCTGAGAACATTGTTCAGGTAAAGAGGGCTGCTGGTTATCGCTTTACATTTCTGATCTCTTGCATATGACTATGGCCTATGACTGCTGCATTGTGCGACTTTTATTGTAATAAAATTGTTTTTGGCAGAGTGAGTTTTTGATTCAAATATCTAATAAGCAAGTTATCAGTCCCTGCCCAATCATATGTGTGTATGATATAAAATGTTTATGAAATTGTTGCACCTTAAATACGAAGCCCTCTTTCATAGCAAGAGAAAAATAGAACTTAGCGTATTTTCATATTTAATACAATGTCTTCAGCTTAAAATGTGGAATGTTGTGTCTTTTATCCCCATATAGCTCTACAATGGATTACGGTCTTTTTAACTAATTTGGGGTTAATTAGCTGGCACTTAAAGCAGCAATAGATCAAAAAAACACTTTAAATGAAAAATGTTTATCTGAAATAAATGTCGATTTCCATTACATTACTTGGAGGCTACATCTTGTAACACGTTAATATTAATGACATATTCCCATTTGGATGCCTTTTATTAAGTAAAAATGGAGAAAATGCACTCATACCATCTATCATAGTGAAGGATCCTGATAGAACAGAACAGTCACTTTGTTCTTTATAAATCCTTTAGCTAAATTAATGTTTTGTTCTCTTTTTGTGGTTTTCTTATGGTACATTTAGCATGCACAACATTGACAAAATCGAAATAACAAACTTCCTGAACATCATGTAATTTTCTACACTTTAGCAAACAAAACAATTATTAACAATTTTCCAGAACAAACTGTGTGTTTGCTAGTTTATGGAGGCAGAAGTTTCCATATTAAAAACTGGTGATTGCTAATTTGATTTAGTTTGTTTCATGGATGTGTTTACATTTCAGTTTCAAAAATAAGTTACGTGATATAAACTTACAAAAGAAAAAATATTTCTTGAAGCATTTAATTTTAAAAGATAAGGCTTGCTTATTGTTTCAAGTCATATGATATAAAAGTATATAGTAGAAAAACATTTCTTGAAGAAGTTAGTTTGAAAAATACTGATTATTTATTGCTGTTTCACTTTTTGCAGCAGACGTTCGTGAGAAATAAATTAAGTTGTAAGGTTCTGGACATTATCCTTAATCCTGAGTTTAAATAGTTTTATCTGATAATAATCTAGGCAGGCCAGGACATGTATGTCTCTGTGTTTTAGGGGTCCATTTGTATGGTGTCTATCATACCATGCATTGCTATTTTTAATGCTTAATATGGCTTCATAGTGCAGTACAAGATTTGTAAATGTGATTTGTTTTGTGAAATAACTGTCTGACAATGTAATATATAAAGGTGTTTATATTGTTGTGAATTAGTACATACCCTGATCATCCACAACCTTAAAGTCACCTGTCCAGAGGCAGAACTACAAAAAACAAGGCCCAAGTGGCAAGATTTCCCTAGCCCCCCCCCCATGTCTCATTCCCTCTCCCCCAGCCCTTCCATGTGTCTTATCTCTGCCCCCAGGCTCCCTATGTATCTCATTTCTACCCCCCATATGTATCATTCCCTCCCACCCAAAACCAATCCAATTGTCTCATTCCACTCCCTGAAGCCCCTCCATATGTCCCATACCGTCCCCCCAGCTCCTCCATGTGTCCTATTCCTCCCTCTCTCCCCCTCCCCTCCATGTGTCCCATTCCTCCCTTTCTCCCCCCTCCCCTCCACGTGTCCCTTTCCCTCTCCCCTTCATGTGTCCATTACCACCCTCCTACACAAATCATTATTAATTTTTTGTCATGTTTATTTTGCTCATGTTCAAACCAATGTAAAGTCAGAAAATTCTTGGGTTAATAATTTGTTGAAAAGTGGTTAATTAGAGGTACTCTATCTCTACTCTACTCTCTAATCTCTACTCTATCTAGTCACCCACACTTCATCTCAATTAAGTGGTGTTGGTGCAGTGTCCCTGTCCCCTTAACCCTGCAATGTAATGCTTGCAGTTTATGTTTACTGTAACGGAGCATCTGTACCTCCATTAGATCAGCTTCCTCTCTGCTACAAGGGACCCTGTAGCAGTTTAGACCAAGTTACCAAAGCTGAACTGGGGTTTCTAGGGTTTTTTTTTTTTTTTTACTGGAAGGGCTACAGGGATTACTGTTCTTTCTCCTGTTGCCATTCCTGTACAGCAGCAGTGACTACATCCTTTCCCCCAACACATTAGCCAAGAGATAATATAGGGGGTAAATGAACAGTGCCAGTACAATAATCCCCTCCCTAGCACCACTTAGTCTGGGGTCTTCAGTATGTTACTCCCAACTAATGAAATATACTCCCCATTGTGTCCTCCCAGCCTTGGTGTACAAGAATCCACCAGAAGTCCCTTTCTCTGGGCAGCACCCCCATTATATGTCTCTATATAGCTCATCAGCACAGCTACCCACTTATCAAATAGTGCCCTGATAGAAGAATCACAGCAGCATGTTAAAATTTCACAAGTGTTGTGGATCGTGGTTCGGGATGAATACGTTTGCACAATTCAAAGAGTTTCACAATAACTACTGTGTTAAATTTTCAGAAGCACCAAGATGGCTGCCAACTATGTCCTTTAAAGAGTATCAATATGGCCACCAGGCATGTGTCCTTGGCATTACCAAGTTACATTAACAATAGTTACTGGAAGCCCACATAAATATTTGGAAGCATTCAAAACCAACCCTTTATATTTGTACAGCTATAATATACATTATTAACTGCATAATGTCTTTTGGCAGATATATATCCTAACATGTAACGACCAAATGACAATCACTCAGAGTGCAGCAAAAGATAATATTTAATAACAAGATGTTAGAGAAAATATAACAAATATTAAAAAACATATTCTAGCTAAACCATTGTAATACTAAATCGACAATCATCTTTTGCAGTACTAATCATATATTTCCCATGATTGCAGTTAAAATATATCCAGGGCCATCTTTCCCCATGGGCACGCTGGGCAGTTGCTCTGGGTTCCCACAGGCATGGGGGCCTCACCATGCTGCCCAGCATGCCCAGGCCGACAGGGCAGATCCCATAGAGAGGCAGCCCTGTTTTCTGGCCGTGGGCCCTCTCGGGCCCTTCAATCAAAGAGAGAAGGCTGGAGGATCCGGAGGAAGGGAGGAGGGACCTGGAAAGCAAATCACTCCTCCTGCGAGCAGGCTGTGTGGAGCATTCCGGTGCGTTACCATGGCAATGCTCCATACAGCATTCTGCGCGCTGGAGGACAAGAGACAGCCTGCAGCCAAAGGAGCTGCAGACTGTACAGAACTCGCCACCACCGGACCACCAGGGCTTACCACCAAAGGTAAGAAGAAGGCAGGGGGTGAAGATTTTATTAATGTATAGCATTATTAAAAAGGAAAAAAAACTAATTTTCTACCTACACTCCTCAAACTCTGCAACACACACAAACAGCCCCCCATACACACAGAGCATCTATCACTCACATACAGCACCCCCACACACTGCACTTCTCACACACACAGCACTACCCAACACACACACACACACAGCACCCCCCCCCACACACAGCACTCTTCACTCACACCACTCCCCTACACACACACACAGCACCTCTCATGTAAACACAGCACCTGTACACACAGACACATACACTGCACCCTTCAATGCAGTATGGGTGTGTATTTAGCAGTCTGTATGTATTCAGCAATCTGTGTGTGTATTCAGCAGTCTGTGTGTGTGTGAGTATTCAGTGGACTGTGTGTATGTATTCAGCGGTCTAAGGGTATAAGGTAAAAGCACACACGAAAAGAAATATTACACTTGATACAAGATGTTATGGATTTTTCCTGTATAAAGATATAAACAAAACACAACATAGTGTAATCTGTATAAATATTAGGTATAATATCTATACATCTTATTATGTTATGATGACACTGAACATATCAAGGGCTATCCAAGCAATTTAAAATAAACACAAGTATAAAAAATATAAGACATGTTAGACAGTTTTATACGTAACGTCCCAGGATGAAATGGAGATAAAGGTTTCTGCTGCTCTGGATAGATCAAACTTCTTGTCCCAGGATAAAAAAAATATAGTCCTAGAGCACATACTTGCAGTCTTGGAAAATGATTAAAACTGCCTGTGCCAATGCACTGCTACATCTCTGCAATTCCCAACAAACTCCAAAAACCAACTGTTAAAACCTGCTCAAAACATCTTCACAATAAACATAGTAACATGTCCCTCCTTCCAGCCTATTGCCTACCTATCAACCTGCCTTCTGACTCTGGTTAAATTGGTTTCATTAACCTTTTCAGTGTTTAAAACTGGCATTTACGCAGGGAATATCTGTTAAATGGTAAACTAATATCTTTGGGAGCTATGGGCATAAAAGCAGTAATATTGTGTCATTTTTCATGTCCATAACAACCGGTTTGCTATTATTCTCCGATTCGGCAAAGGATCCTGGAGAACTGTGAGGAGAGGCACCCTCAAGTACTGGGTATCTTCAGAGGCCTCCTCACTTCCCTGACATCATCTCCAAATAGTGATGTGATTGTTTGTCAGGGGACTGAGCCACACCTGATGGAATATTCACCAGATTGCTGCAGAGTTCTGATCCAAATAGTTCCACAGCAATTCAGGGTATCTCCCTGTCAGGCGCTTGGTGTACTGAATGGGTCATGGCAGACCACAGAGTCCCCCATCTCCAGCTAGCTGTGGGATAGAATAAGCACCAGGGGCCCCCATATCCCTTCTACAAAGTGACAATAACCCCTTTTTGATTCTTTAGGGGCAGGAGGTTTGTCTTCAAGCTCCTCCACGAGCTAGGAGTTTCCTTCACATTTACAGTACAGGTTTAAGTACTTCTCTAGTGGTTGTTCACATGACAGCCACTAGAAGCTCTTCCGTTGCACTTTGGTCACATGATGTGTAACCCCATAGGAAAATATTGATTCAGTGCTTTCAAATGGGAAAGTTTTGTGTGCATTAGGTTTTCAGTGCCCCTCTATGAGGAACATTGGATTGAACCATCGTGGGGGAGGGCACAGCAATGCTGAGGGAGCCTTGGTGCAGGAAGAAGAATATTGCATTGGGTTGGGGGTGACCTGCCTACGAGTACGGACAGAAACACTAAAGTGTTAGGAATATAGATTTGTTGCTATAGTGTTCCTTTGAGTGCTTTTGAGTTAAGATTGGGGAAATGGACTACATTAATGTGTTGATCTGGGGTTATTGTGATCACTTAACCTTGACTGCTTAATCTAAGGCATAGGGTCCATTTGCCATACTGCCAAAGTAAGAACACTGTGATTGTTACTGTCAACATTGTTTATCGCTCATCTTCAATGGATGAAATATAGATATGCCTTGTTTTAGTCTGCCCAATTTTCTAAATACTTTCATTAGCCCCTGACCTTATCTTAAGTCTAGAATAGCCTTATGCCTAACCCACGCATGTTTAAACTCCCTCACTGTGTTAACTTCTACCACTTCAGCTACCCTCTCAGTAACATAATACTTACTGATATTATTTTTAAGCCTTTGCCCCTCCAATTTTAAGACTGTCTTCTTGTTGTGGTAGTTTTTCTTCTTTTAAATATAGTCTCCTCCTTTACTGTGTTGATTTCCTTTATTTCCTTTACGGACCAAACTTCTGGAATAAAAGGGAAGCATGACATGTCACACATGTCATGTGTCCTTAAGGGGTTAAGCACCAAAATCATTACTATTATGTAAAATTTTTGGTGCTTGATTCTGTTTTGAAGTATTTATTTTGCTTTGAAAATTTTTGATTTCTCTGACAGTCTCTAATATAACAAAGTTTTACACTTTCTTAAAAGTAAAAAAACAATGCTAACATTCCTACGTGGTTTTAACCTATGTGTAATAAATGTCATAGCTCACAAACTGTCCCATGTAATAATTTATTCATACAGGCACACATCTTTTTAGATGAAAATGTGAATGCTGTCATTTTTTATTTTTTTGATCACAGGCTTTAAAAAAAAAAAAAAAGGTATTTTAAAATATATATATTTCGTGTTTCGATTGTCGCGTTTCAAGAAGTATTAGAAGCAGCAGTGACACCAGCTTTACATACTACGTTTTGGTCACAATAAAACAGCAGTATATCAAGTAGAATAATAAAAGGGTAATCATATTGCACAGATCATAAGATTGTTCCAGAAGCTAACTGGGAGAACTAAAGACAAATATAGCAAATAGTAGCTCAGCGAATGCTATATGGGGAGTGATGATGCTCCAGAAGTTCTGGAGCCAATGAATGTCCTCAATGTGAGCCATCTTCATGTCACACAATTGCTGCTCTTGTTAAAGTTGTTTGATGGCAGCAGCTATGTCTTGCTGTTTGTCTGTAAATGCTCAAACATCCTCTTCAACCACCCACATGTGGCCCACCCAAACGGTCATATGCTCCAGAACCACAGAGAGATCTGTAGAAAACACTGTGCATATATCCGACAGAAGGACTTTAATGTTTAATGCTTGCTGGAAATTGCTACTTGAGTGAGCCTGCACTGACAGTGGGAAATTATTGAGGTCATCCATAGCACTGGCCTCCAAGGAAACTGAAGATGGCTTTCTCACAGATGCCCTGGCTAAATGCAGCTGTGGCTGCAATTGAAGTTGTTCCCCAATATGGAGGGATTTAGCTTGAAAGTCACTATTTTCAGTGCCAGTTGGGCCTCTGCTTTCTGTGTGTTATCATCTAGGACATCCAGAGTACTGTACTCTGAAAAAACAGGAGGTGGCCATCTTGGGAAAATGCTGCCATGGAGTCAGGCAGAGCAGGTCCCCAATGTCACGAATGCACCCTACTTCAAGAGTGTGTGTGATGTAGTTGTGGTGGTGAAAGGATTAAAGTTCACTATTTGTCTGCACTAGAATGGAAATGACAACAAAATCCCCCTTAACACCACCCATACTTAACCATAATAATATAAATATTTCTATTTTAATGCTGCCCACCACCAAGACAATTTATAAATGGGGTGCCTTGGTCCCCCAGGTAACTTCATAATAAAACCCCACCAAATACAACTTAACACAATATCTATGAAACTGCAAAACTCTAATTAGTCTCTTCAGGTAATATGATTCTTTACGAGACAAAGGCAGAACTTAATAAAGGAATATTTATTATGAGCAAAAAATAGTCACAGTGCATACACAAATATAGATGACAATCAAATTAGTTACACCAAAAAGAATAAAATAACAGAAGTCCTAATTACTTACTCACTTAGGTTTTCAAAGTAAAACCTCTACCCAGGGGGTCTCTGGCAAGGAAGTTGGTGACTCACTCAAAATTAGATTTTGGCCCCATGCAAGTATAATAAAACATTTCAGTATCATTAAATATATACCCTGTGAATTACCAGGCCTGGCCCAGAGGTGGAGATAAGGCATACCTATAGAAACATACCTATAGAAACAATACCTATAGAAACAATAAGTCACCACCCCTTGTGTTCCAGATAAGCATCAATCCAAATATAAACTTTTGGTTCTACCTCCTCTTTTGTACTTGCCACAGAAATAAGAATTGTATCTATGAATTTGTTAACATTTTTCATTCCATAGATATGTCACACTTCTTACTTGTGTATTGTTGCATTAAATTAAAGGGACACTCTGGGCACCATGACTTTATAAGAATAAAGTTATGTTGCTAGGAGGCTCAGAGCACCAGCTCACTTACAAGGGTTAAATGAACAGTTTACAAACAGTTTAACCTCAAAGTCTTCAGTCCAGCACCCGTCTGTTCTGCCCTTTCATTTCTGTTTGATTTCGAGGCTTCGATTAGGAAGCCTTGGACTGGGTCCTGCTGATAGGCGGCAAATGTCCGCTGACGCTCTCATCCTAACAGTATCTCCTCATTCACAAAACAGAGTGAAAAAAGTTACATATTGGGGTGGGATCTTATGTATTAAAATCGAACAGCATTGTTTATTGCTTAATAAAAAAGGTAAATTAGCGTGCAAGGGCAAAAAATGTTAGTGCTAGTTTTAATGGAAAAAATAGAACCTTTCAACATTATATTTCACTCCATATATTCTTATCACAGTGATTTAAAGAATGTGAGTAGCAGGTGCATCGAGATAACGGTGCAATTTTTTGCTGAAAGTCAGATCAGCCAGATGCACATATTTAAAACATAAGACTCACTGTGACCTTTTACATACTCTTACTATTAGCTGAAGGCTTACATGTTTATAAAAATACTGTACATTCCATCTGTTTTGAATCATACAGGGGAAAAATGTTTATGTTTTAGAAGATAGGTGTAATGATTTATAAATTGTTTTTGTGATTTGTACATAACAGGCAGTCCTAAAGTGACTTTGATTGTAACCTCATGTTTCTCCTGCAATGGTCAAAAGTAACATATTTTAATATTTTTTTTCACAGCTAGCATTTACTTTAAAGAGGTTATAATATTTCCAATTTTTGAGATGGAACAAATATGTATAACCGTTATTGCTGTGGGACGGGGTATACACATATCCATACTGTTATATTGTCATCTATACTGATGACCTCATCTTTTGGGATTTATGATTTATTGTTTAATATCATTTGATTTAAAAATATTGTGAGACCGAAGAGCAATAAAACTTTTTAACCTTGTTGGCACCACCCTTCTGGTCCTCATGGATTAGAGAGAGGACAACTGGCAGGATTGTATTCTCATTAGCTATTGCAAAAACACTTTACAGAACAGGCTATATCTGATACCCTAAAACTGTGGTTAACGTTTGACACTGCAATCCATTAAAACCACAAGTTAAAATGTTTGTTAGTTTCGACTTTGATCCCAGAGCTGCACTGTAGTATATCTTATTCTTCTTTGTGTCTATGCAAATGCAATAGTATGAATCAACTGAAGTCTACATCAAAACATTTTTCTTAACTGAATTTAAATTTTTTTGTTACACGTTACTCACCAGTTGGTTGGGACCGAATATGTTGGTAGTTCACAATCTGTATGGCTTTAACAAAGAACAGTTCCTTCTCTGAAGGTCCACAGTACTTTCTGGTGTGGGCAATATCGTTAACCCCATGATGCTCTAGATACACTCATGCATGCTTCAAATGTGCCAAACTAATGTATAGATGGATTTGTTTTTTTATTGCATCTGGTTTTAAATTTTTTGGGAGGGTCGGTTGTTTTTTTTTCTTTTTTAATTTTCAATGTTTGTATTGCGTTATTATATATTTTATTTTTACTATTTTCTGGTGATAGAGAAAAGAAGATTTAGAAGAATGAATTTACTAGCCCCCATCTGCTGGTTATGGGTGGGGGAATTGGGGTGGACAGTAATCTCTTCATTCCCTATTATTTTCAAGTAAAGTCTCCATCTGATGCCACGGTGGCAACTTGGGGTGGACTCTGTCCCACCTGCTATTTTACAGGCTCTATCCCCTTGGACAGGTGGAGGGAAATAAGGGAGGACTTCAGCCCCCATTCAACTATTATTGAGCCATATAGGCTTTTTAAAAGACCAAAAGCCCGAACCTAAATATGAAGAAGTAGAGTTAAGAAATAAAATCAACTCTAAACGAACCCTTCATTAGAGAAAGCAACCCATATATAAGACTTAACTTTTATTAAGATTTATTAAAAATAGAGAGTGTAAACCTAGGATAGCAAGGCTATAGCCTGTAAAAACGTAATAAGTACCGTATATACTCGTGTATAAGTCGATCTCATGTATAAGTCGAGTGCAGTTTTGTGCCCAACAATTGTGAAATATGCTATGCCTTGTGGATAAGTCAAGGGTAAAACTTGGGGCTATGAAATTCTGTAATTTTTTTAATTATATACACACACTCATACAAACACACACTGTGCATTATATACACACACACACTCATACAAACACACCCTCTGCATTATACACACACACACACTCACACACACACACTCTGCATTATACACACACACACTCATACACACACACTGCATTATATACACACACTCATACACACACTCTGCATTATACACACACACTCATACACACACTCTGCATTATACACAAACACTCATACACACACTCTGCATTATACACACACACTCATACAAAAACACTGCATTATATACACACACTCATACAAACACACACTCTGCATTATATACACACACACACTCATACAAACACACACTCTGCATTATATACACACACTCTGTGTATATAATGCAGAGTGTGTGTTTGTGTAACTTCCCCCCCTCCCTGCTTGTTAACTGGTCAGGGAGGGGGGCTATCTTAATCCCTGTTAGAGAGAAAAGAGCATACAAATGTACTGCTACCTATGTTTACACACTCTATTTTTTTTTGTAGTAGATCTTAATGAAAGTTAAGTCTTATATGTCGGTTTCTTTCTCTAATGAAGGGTTAGTTTGGAGTTGATTTTATTTCTTAACTCTACTTCCCCTTCATATTTAGGTTTGGTCTTTTGGTCTTTCAATATTATAATTAGGGGTTACCCTCCACCCTGTACATAGCAACCTGACACACACTCCCTTAATAAACCAATTTTTATTAACAAATAGGCTTTTTATTTTATTTTTTTACCTTTTAACATGGTAGGTTTTTGTTTTTTTTTAATGTGGGATTGTCCAGATTCTGATGTTTTTTAGTTCGTTGGGTGAAAATCTGATGATTAGTGAATTGCTCTCTGAGTTACCTATTGAGTTGAACCAAAAGTAAACACCAGTTACAGAAGTGTCACTATAAATAGTGACAACTTCCATATAAGGTAACACACTGCCAAATAAGCAACTTTATTTTAAATTATTATTATATTATTTTATTAGAGCTCTAGGTTCATGAAACTTAAATGTCAAGTATTTTTGATATTTTTTCTTTTATGGATGCAGTGACCTTGTAATCTAATTAATTAGCATTATATTTATATACAAGTACCTCTCTGTTTGGAGCGTAGTGGGGTCTTACATTACTGGTCAATTTTCCGTAGCTTTTTTGTTCTCATCTTGTTAAGATTTTCACCGTGAAGCCGAGGTACATTCTCCAAGCCTTTTAGCATTAATGAGCCATAGTTTATTTAGATTTTAAGATCCTTAGGCTAGATTATCGCCATCACAATCACAGGACTGTGTGGTCTCTAAGCAAATGCTGAAAGAAAATGGTATTTGTCAGAAATGTCCTCGGACTGTTTTGAAAAAACTGAATTCTGGAATGTTTGACATGCATTGTACCTCTTAAGTGCTTCTTCTACATCAGAACATTTATTAAACCATTTTGGTTGCATTAAACTTTGTTGTCCACTAAGGCAACAATTGGAGGCTAAGCCAAATTAAATTACATTTTTGGAGGAGAAGCAAATCTAAATATTTTGAGAGAACAACTTAGACGTTTGCAGCTGTTCCAAACTGGAAGAATACAGAACAGGGACCTTGAGCGTACTTATGACATCTAAGTAAATAGAAAAACACAAATCACGTAGTGAAGGTTTGCCAAAATACCACGCTGGATTCAAAGAAAAACAGTGTTAACTTTCTTTCATTCTGTCCCATAATATAATGTTCTGCAACGTGGACTGTATACTTATTGCCAAAGAGATTAAGCCATTGTTATTTCTCATATCTTGTTACATTGCTTGCACTAATAATAGAATGTTTGCATATTCTGTAATAAAGTGGGAAAAGAACCTTGTTAACTGTAGAAGACACATACTTGGAACAACAACGGGTTTAAATCCTGTACAGAACATTCAACGTCTGTCTTGGTTTTTTTGTACAACTGGAACAGACTGCACGCTACCTTGACTACTGTATGCATACATCGAGGATGAGAAAGACTAATTTGGGAAACTGAGATTTTATCATTTCTGTTTTATTTTACAGCTAAGACTGCGGAAGCATGGGGTTTTCCATTAAGCCAGTTTTTGAAGGAAAACTGCTGTTGCATTGGACGTAATGCTAGAATGTCAGCTTGTTTGGTATGTCCTACTCGATGTCAGTATTTATGTATGTTATATTCTTGTTAAGTGTCAGTGTTTGTGCATTTGGGCTATGTAAAGAGATTGCCAAAAGTCTAAATGTGCCTGTAACATGTTTTCTCTTCTTAAGTATTATTCATACGCAGAACCAATGAAACATTACACAGAAAAAGTCTCCCAGCCAAAATATTATGTCTGATGAAGCCTTACAGTTGACCTGAAAATTATTTTAAAAACATGTAGTCTTTCTGGGATCTGTAACTAGAATATACAATGGGTAGCAGGCTGAAAATTTGGAAAACAGCCTGCATCTACGCAATTGTATTCAAATCTCTAAAATATTGTGGTTTACCATGGGGAAAGTAAATGTAATATGAAGTTTAAAAAACACAGAACTACACTTCTTGAACATGTCTGGCCAATTCGTATTATATAGAAATGGGCTATTTACTAAAAAGAGAATTGTGGGGAATTGACGAGGGAGTTGCAAATTATAGGCCAAAATACACAAGTATTTTTTTAAGCTTGTGCAGTTTGGTCTTAAATGTGCAATTCACTAAAGGGTTTAGCTTAGGACAGCTAATGGAAGATCTAGCTCACAAGCTTCTGGCTCTCCAGAGTTAGTAGACGATGCCAGTTCCCTGTAGTGGTTATGGTGCTTGGAGTTTTCCTTTAAGGAAAAGGTTAATTCAAAATAAAATATCAGTTCCTCACTTGAATCACTTAAAAGGGACATACAAGCTCCCATGATCCTTTAATCTAATTCAAGTGGTAATGGTCCCTGGAGTCCTCTGTAGCCACCTTATACTTAAGGTTTTTTTACTGGCAAAAACACTGGCATTAGCCTAAACAGCAATAGGAGGCAGTGATAGACCTGGAACAGTCAGCTGATGTCCATTGCATATATGAATATGTATGGCTAAGGAGCAATTTAATTACATTATTGGGCTGCAGGTATTCAGGGACCATCGCTGTTAAACCTTTATAAAGTAGTATAACACTGAACTATAAATTGGCCTCAGTGAACTTTGGACACCATAACAACTTCAATAGCATAAAGCTATAATAGTGCTTATTGTGTTCCTATAAAATGATTCTTGAGAACATTGTATTTTCCATCACAGCCAGTGGTGCCTAGTATTTATCATCATGGTGGTTATGTTTCCAATGTGCCCCAGTGATAGTAAAAATTATAGTCCACAGGGAGGCGGAGCTTGACCGCCATGCGGAGAAGTCACAAGTAACCAGAGCTCCTGCAAAAAGGCAGACTTTAATCCATCCTGACCGCAATTCAAACAAGCTAACCGGGCTCCAAACTGACCCGCTCCACAGAACCCACGGCAGGACCAGACTGGGAAACCATGGAGCCTACGGACGCACCAACCGAGGCAGATCCGACTTGCGGCCTAGCGGTCGATGCGGGGTGGAGAACGCGGACAGTCATCAAGCCCCGAAGTCCTGCAGATGCAGACCTCTCCCACTCTCCCCCCTTGGACTGCTGGGGGCCCTACTGGGGAGACGCGGGCGGGAGAAGGCTACAACGCTCCACACACCTATGATGGCAGCAGTCCTCCTCACAATGCCCCATGCAAACAAGCTGCCCCACGCATCAGAGTAGCAGGCGACTAAAAGGATCTGTGCAGCGATGGAGCAGCGGAAGCCAAAGAGGTCGGTGGCAACTACCTAACAGCAGTAAGCAGTAGAGAGTCTCACGACAAGCGGCAGAGAAAAACCTTACCCACTCCCTCCAGCACTAAGCGCCGGCACACAGAACGCAACGGCGGCTGTATAACAATGAAGCATACTGTCATGGACACCCCTCGCCTAGACCCAGGACTGCACGACCCAACCACAAGAGATGGCGTGGGATCAAGTGGCATGGACTAATCCAGGGACAAAACTTACCAGAAAAGTGCTGAGGGCTACTTGCCCAACCGCAACCACTCTGCCACGCATCCCCTCTGCTCTCACCGCTGGAGGACGCCTGCTGTGCAGCTCATCCTGACTAACAGTGCCGTGCCTCACTCATAATGACCTGTCAATCCAGATTTACACACCCTTTACTAAACTGGTTTACCATCTAAAAAATGTAATATAAATAAATTATAGTCCACAGCAGCTAGCATGCCAAATGCAGGGCCGCGAGTCCATAACGCGGCACAGGCGGCCACCTTAGGCGCACCGGCCCTAGGTGCGCTAGCTTCAAGTGACCAGGCAGGAGGGATATGCTCCCTCCTGCCAGCCACTTATTGTAGCGTGTCCGAGCGTGGTGTACTGCGGTACTGGAACATTTGTTTCATGTACCCGGCCAGACTGAAAGGAAGTGCTCACTGAAAAAGTACTTCCTGTCAGTCCGGCCGGTTACAGGAAACTGAAGCTCCTGTACCGCGGTCCACTTCAATCGACCACACTACAAAAGAGCAAAACATGTAGGAGGCACACCATGGAGGGAGGGGAGGAAAACTAAGGGACGGGATGAACACTAAGGGACTGGGGAGGAAAAGGAAAATAAATACTAAGGGGGAGGAGGGAGGCACAAAAAGAGAGGAACACTAAGGGGGGGACACGAAGAGGGATGGGACGGCACTAAGAGGGAGAAGGGGGGGAGGAGGAACACTAAGGGGCAGGGGAGAGGGGAGATGAACACTAAGGGACAGGGAAGAGGGCCACTAATGGACAGTAAGGGGAGGGAAGAGGACCTCTACGGGACTGGGAGGGAAGAGGAACACTAAGGGACATGGAGGGAAGAGTGGCACACAGGGGGGCCTGACGGGAGATAAAGACACACAGAGAGACATGAGGGGGGAGAAAGACACACAGATGATCCTGGGGGTGAGAAAGACGAAAAGAGGGGCTGGGGAAGGAAATACAAAGGGTGTGGGGGTGAAAGAGACACAGAGGGGCTGGAGAAGAGGAAAAATAGATAAAGAAGGGCTATTGGGAGTTAGACACACAAAGGGGGGTTGTAAGAAATACACAAGGTAGGTGTAAGACCCACAGTAGGGAAAAATAGGGCATAGGATACACTAAAGGGGGTAAGACATTTAAAAAAGGGTATAAGAAACAAAAGGCGGGTTAAGAGGCACACAGGTGAAGATGCTTTTTTTTGGGTGGGTGGGGCCGCCAAAATTATCTTCCCCTGTGTACTCAAAAATCCTTGCACCGGCCCTGGCCAAATTTTAACCATTTCTGCCCTTTAATAGTATCATACATCCCATGTGGCACCAATGCATGTATGCAGACTTGTGATCTCACCACATTAGAATTGTGTGTGTGTGTGTGAGACCATATATTTATCTTAAGACGCTGATTTAAAAAAAATGCAGGTTTGTTTCCATGAGAGAAGTTTTGGTCAACTGGCTAGTTTGCAGGAAACAATGTATATTCTATAGTGAGCTTCCTCCTAATGTTAACATCCATGGTGGATTCGATGACAAGTGATCCCACCTCAACCGACAAAACAGTCCAAAGGTATAAATAAAAAGTCCTTAGAGGGAAACTATAGTTGTTTTCCTGGCACTATAGCTTCCCTCTCTACCAATGCCCCCTCCCGCGGCACTAAAAGGGTTAATAGCCCCTACAGTCATTTACCAGGGTCCAGTTCTAGCGGGGGAGAATTAATGCACATGCGCGGCAATGTCCATGCTCGCATTAGGATTTCCCCATAGGAAAGGATTATTTAATGCTTTCCTATGGGGATTTCGGTGACGTTGAAGGTCCTCGTGCATAACGTGTGGACATCCAGCGTTGCGTAGGTGACCAAAAGTCGTAGAAGAACCCGAAACTGCAATAATTACCACTCTAGGGTTAAGGGTGATGGGAGTTTGCACTCAGACCACTTCAATGAGCTGAAGTGGTCTGGGTGCCTACAGTGTCCCTTTAATTATTTTTTAAAGTGATAAAGACCTTAATCCTTTATTTACTATTTCTTAAGCCTTGCAAAATTCGGTTCTTTGTAAATAGCACTTACAGCAGCGCTTCCCAAACCAGTCCTCATGGCCCTGCAACAATGTAGGGTTTATGTATTTCCCTTTTCTATTCCAATAGAACTACTGACAAAACCTGGACTGTTGCAGTTGCACAAGGACTGATTTGGGGACCTTACAAGGTTATTCACTAAAGTGAGATTTATCTGTAATTCAAAGTGAATTCAAATTTAAAACCAAAAGAGCCAAACTGGGAGAAAAAAAAAACTAATCTTTGCTTCCAGTTCAGCTACATTGGCCCAAAATTTGAAATTCAATTTGAATTCTCTAAAATTCTCACTCTAGAGAATAATCCTGTTTGCATCAATGTGATTGACTCTGTCCCAGGTGTGAGAGTGTAGCTACATATTTAAATCTGTTCTCATGTGTGTTTTTTGTTTCAACAGCTGTATTGTTTTTTTGGCAATTATCATTTTTAATGTACCAAAAGTATATTGTTTCAAAGGATTGATTAGAAAGTACAAAAGAACCAACGATATATGCATAAAATAAATGCATGTGTATTTTTACTTACTGTTTAATTCTCAGATCTCCCCTCTTCCCAACAGTACTATACGAAACAATTCTTTTGTTTATTGATGTTTTGTAGCCTGGCTCACTTATATGTTTATGTATACACGGTATGAACATTAAGCAAAGCTAGAATTTAAATGAAACCCTGTCAAAGAAATATGTAGTTTTACTGCTGTTTTATTGACGTGGAAAGAAAATAAATCTTGATATGTATGGAGGCAATGAAACTGAGTTATGATACCATAAAGAAACACACACACATGATAGTGAATTTAAATGTATATAAACCACACAGAGATCAATATTTATCTCCTGGAAAGGTCTTACAATTGCCGTCAGGTAACCATTCTCTCTTCTTTATGTAATCTAAAATGTGTAATTGAGCTGGACTAAATCCTGGGACAATTATTGATTTAGTTACCTAACAGAGTTAAAGAAAAATTGCGCTAAAAACCTACCTACTTTTCAAATTAAGCATTCCTGATATTTTGTTTTTCTAGACACCTTTGTATAATCTTCTTACTTTTATCTGACCCTGATGCTCTACACCAGGGATAGGCAACCTTCGGCACTCCAAATGTTATGGACTAAGCATCATGGGAGGTATAGTCCAAAACAGCTGGAGTGCCAAAGGCTGCCTATGCCTGCTCTACACCAACCTCATTTCTGCCCCCTTCCTTAGAACCCCACTCTGGAAAGTCGCAGCAAGGCGCTATTATTGTGTTTTTTTTCTTTTGACATTGGACAATGTCCTGATCAAACAAGACAAGCATTCTACCCCACTTCCTGCAGATATCTGGGGCAAAAGCGTTTCATATTTGTAGTAGCTGAAGCAGAACCATACATCAGATAAACAGTACAATGTTTCCAGTTGTTGAAACAAGCAGTTTTTGGAACACTGTGTAATTGTGTTTGTAGCGGAGACCTGGTATTTCACAGGTTAACTCCACTAAGATCCCAGTGAGGCTCAGGAACAAGTGATGAAAATCCCAAGAAGCAATAATTCCAATAAGCAAAGTAATCCATGAATATCCCCATACAGATCCCAATGACTGGACGACACACAGCATCAGGAGCAGAACTGATGTTTATTCCACACAACCTCCTTTTAAGCATTTCTCCCATGCAAGGGAGGGATTCACATTCATTAATACAGTACCCAATGAAATAGCAGTTACCTCCCACACCTCTCCTCCCCTTAGTATGACACCTAATCCCATTATACAGGATACAGTTTTCCCCAAGTTCTGGATGTACCCCAAGATTAGCAGTTACACCCACACTTTACTACGCCCTGATCTGGGTGACTAACATATCCAAAATTCACCCAGATCGGACCAGGGGTTCGGGAGTTAGGTGGAGGGTGAAATCTGACCGACCACACACGAGGTGGTATCCGAAATGGGTTCCATGCGTTTTGGCCCAGCGGTCGGTCTCCGTTCGGGAGGTAGGATACATTGAAATACATGCCATCCATGAATAAACTGTCATTCGCCTAAATGCCCTTGTTCAGTACTCCAAACGGGGGGCTGATTCGTCTTCCTGTTCGGGAGTTATGGAGCTCTGGAGGTGCCAGCGGTGTTCGGGTAATCGAGTTTCCGATTTGAGTTCCAGACACTCGACGACCAAACACCGCTGAGTCTTTCGTGCTTAAGATGGCCGCCGCCACGTGTTCGTATTTTGAATGGCGGCCACCCAGATAGAGCAATAAACCACCTATTAGTCTGCGGTTAACACATGTTGGACACTTAATTGGGAACACACTTCACTCTGGGGAGGTCTATTAGTTTGGTAGTTTCCATTCGTATGAAATACATACGGAAACTATCGAACAAACATACGAATGCTAGTTACAGGGAATTACAAAACAGAATTAACGCACGAATTGCAGGATTCTCATAGTCTTTTAAGGACAGCCACAGTGCCATCCGCTACAGTGTTTAACCATTTTTGCAGCATATACCATCTTGCTTGCACCAAATATAAGTTTCAAAATGTAAAACACTTCCTCAGAAGAATTACATAAAGTAATGGTACAAAGAGTCTGTGGGTGCCATTTCACATATGTTTTGTCAGATCACATGGGCGTGGTTTAGCAAAACATATTGCTCTCTCTTACACCCAGAGGTCACCCAACATGGATGCCAGTGATGGGCTGAGAGTTGTATTGTTTAAGGATGGGCAATCCTTAATCAGTATAGGGTTATCCAGTCCTTCCTAATATAGTCAGTCATATTCTATGGTCTTAAGGAGATTTTGGGTAGAGGATCAAATACTTTTTTCACTCATTGACATGCAAATCAATTTATAACTTTTTTGTCATGCCTTTTTATGGATTTTTTTTTTTTGTTATTCTGTCTTACACTGTTAAAATACACCTACCCTTAAAATTATAGACTGATCATTTCTTTGTCGGTGGGCAAACATTCAAAATCTGCAGGGGATCAAATATTTTTCCCTCACTGTAGGTAGAACTATAAAGTAACAGGACTAGCTTAAGAGAAGGCTTCAAACCAGGAGAAAAATGAAATACAGAACACTACTTAAAGGACCACTATAGTGCCAGGAAAACAAACTTGTTTTCCTGGCACTATAGGGTCTTTAGGTCCCCCCACCTTCAAGGTCCCACTCCCGCCAGGCTGAAGGGGGAGAAAGGGGTTAAACACTTACTTTCTCCAGCGCCGGGCTCCCTCGGTGCTGGGAAAATCACCTCCCTCTTCTGACGTCAGCGCTGAATGCGCATGTGCGGCAAGAGCGCGCATTCAATCAGTCCATAGGAAAGCATTTCTCAATGCTTTCCTATGGACGTCAGCGTCTTCTCACTGTCAATGAGACAGCCACTAGAGGCTGGATTAACCCTAGATGGACCTGGCACCCAGACCACTTCATTGAGCTGAAGTGGTCTGGGTGCCTATAATGGTCCTTTAATTTATGCCATTTCAGTGTTACTCCACATGAGTTGTTCTTTTTCAAAAAGTGTACTGAAGTATAAGATTGGTAAGCCGATTTGACTAGAACTGTTCATATCTATCTAGTATGACTGCAAGTTAACGTTACATATATAACATTATGAAGGTAAACTGGAGAAAAACAAGATTGTGTGCCTTAGAAACTTCTCTGTCGCGGAAAAGTATCTAGGTACAAATAAAGGTTGGGAGCCGCTACACTAGATGCTTTCATTTTAAGCATGTAGTTTAAGGCTACATTTTAAAATTCATATCATTGTATTCAACACTGGATTCTAGTCATATTCAACCTTAGTGAAAACAGGACTAGAGCTGGAATTTATCTGTAAAAATGACATCTTTTTGTTTGTGTTAAATATCAGGCCATATGGCTAAGCCAAATTGGTTTTAAATTGTCTTTTATGCAGTAATTACTATGCAAAGAAAACATTTTCTGTATAAATATATCATGTTACCTGATTATGTCATTTGATAGGAATAAAGATATATAGATATTTATACACTTGAAAAAAAATACAATATGGAACATTTTCTGTGGCTGCTGTAGCTTGTTAGGCAAAAGGCCAGCGATAATGGAATTTTCTTAGCTCTTCAAACTTCCAAATGTGTGTGAAAGTGTTTTTCCTATCTCTGTCTGTCTTAAATAAACTAAAACCACTATAAAAAAAAAATCTGATTAACAACCGATCGCACAGGGCTAACACATTTGAGTGTGTGAGTTTATTTAACGTCACATAATTAATCTGCTCATGCTGACAGTGCATTTATTACATCATCTGACAAAACGGTAAACAAATCGTCCTTATCTTTTTTTTTTTTCACATTCAAGGCTTTGGAGCGTGTTGCGGTCGGCCAAGGGGTAAGTAGTATTGTTTACTGAATCACATAGATCTGTCTTCCTTCTGATTTCTGTTAAAACATAACCTAAATATGAACTTGCAACATCTCAACTGTTTGAAGTTAACGCTTTACATGGCGCTTTGCTAATCTATTTCATATTCCCCAAAATCTTTTTTTCAGAAGTGGATTTGGGGACTTGCCTAGTCTTCAGCTAGTTAATATTTGTTTTTTCATTCCATACTAAATGATTTAATTACTTCTTTTACTGTGTTTACTAAACCATTACGCCCTTTAAAACATTTGATTATGGCAAGCCTTACAATATTTACATTTTGTATTCTTTGTTGGAGCCCAACAACAACCCAACAACATTTGTTGATATGCTATGACTTTTTAAACATAAACTATTATAATGGTCGAGGTATTAGATGTAGTTTTGTGCTTACATATTATTAAACATAAGTATGCATGATTACAACGTGAGGCCATGGCAGGGCCAAGGGGCAAATAAAGGGCTCTTGACACTCTTTTTCCTTCTTACCCTGCAGCATTATGTGATGCGATCTGTAATGTTCTAGTATAGAATGCATGTAAAATATGGCATACAATGCCACAACAAAAAAAACAGTGGTCTCTCAAGTGTCCAGAATTGGTTCCATGCTAGCATTTATCTTGGCACCTTTAGCAGGTTTACTGTACTGTAGATAAATCACAAGTTCCCCAACTACCTTCCTTACTTTTAATTAGTTATATAATTGGATGGAAAGGGTAAAAGATGGCAAACTGCCTGCCAGGTAGCTCTAATTGGTTGGTTGTTTTCTAGTGACTTGGAAGCAAGAGCTGCCAGGTTCCTAGACTTTTATTATAGTAAACAGCCACTGACTGCTTAATGTTTAGTACACATGCCCCCACCCGCAATGCCAGAGGTATTATATCTCATTTATACTATTATAGGACTTATAATAACCCTACAGACATATTGATTTTCTTATTTTAAATAGCACTAACAGGGTTATTCATTAAAGGTCAATAAATATGATGTTAATGCACATTTATTGCTGGTTTTATTTCAGTCAACCGACCCATTTATTGAGTTTGACTGCTTGAATATCAGCTACTTTTAAGTTAGACAGCCTTGTTTTGTACCTCAGAGATCCGAGTTAATAATGGTCTGTTGTCTGAGTAGGGAAGTCCCTAACAATGTGAATCCGGCTAGTATGTGGAACTTCAAAGTGACTGAGATAGGGAATCAGGGTAGACACCGAGAGACCCTGAATAAAGTAATTACTAAGGTAATTGAAGCACACCAAATTGCCAGGTAACACGGAGAGAGTAAATAGCAAATAGAAACTAGCTAGTGCGTACAGTAACAGTTACTATGCCTTCAAGGGCACCTATCATCCGATTGTTAATCTGTGCCTTCAAGGGTGCCTAAAATGGATACCAGAAACTGCTGCACTAGCTGATAATCTAAAGGAAAATCTTCAAGAGCCACTTACCGGCGAAATGCGCATCGGGGCACATACCCTAAGTTTCATCCTGCAGCTGATCTACTATTAGACCTTTATGCGTTAACATGCTACTTTACCTACCTACAGTTGCAAGAAAAAGTATGTGAACCCTTTGGAATGATATGGATTTCTGCACAAATTGGTCATAGAATGTGATTTGCTCATCATCTAAGTCACAACAATAGACAATCACCGTCTGCTTAAAGTAATAACACACAAAGAATGAAATGTTGCCATGTTTTTATTGAACACACCATGTAAACATTCACAATGCAGGTGGAAAAAGTATGTGAACCCCTAGACTAATAACATCTCCAAGAGCTAATTGGAGTGAGATGTCAGCCAACTGGAGTCCAATCAATGAGATGAGATTGGAGGTGTTGGTTACAGCTGCCCTGCCCTATAAAAAACACACACCAGTTCTGGGTTTGCTTTTCACAAGAAGCATTGCCTGATGTGAATGATGCCTCGCACAAAAGAGCTCTCAGAAGACCCACGATTAAGAATTGTTGACTTGCATAAAGCTGGAAAGAGTTATAAAAGTATCTCCAAAAGCCTTGCTGTTCATCAGTCCACGGTAAGACAAATTGTCTATAAATGGAGAAAGTTCAGCACTGCTGCTACTCTCCCTAGGAGTGGCCGTCCTGTAAAGATGACTGCAAGAGCACAGCGCAGACTGCTCAGTGAGGTGAAGAAGAATCCTAGAGTGTCAGCTAAAGACTTACAAAAGTCACTGGCAAATGCTAACATCCCTGTTAGCGAATCTACAATACGTAAAACACTAAACAAGAATGGATTTCATGGGAGGATACCACAGAGGAAGCCACTGCTGACCAAACAAAACATTGCTGCACGTTTACAGTTTGCACAAGAGCACCTGGATGTTCCACAGCAATACTGGCAAAATATTCTGTGGACAGATGAAACCAAAGTTGAGTTGTTTGGAAGAAACACACAACACTATGTGTGGGAAAAAAAGGCACAGCACACCAACATCAAAACCTCATCCCAACTGTGAAGTATGGTGGTGGGGGCATCATGGTTTGAGGCTGCTTTGCTGCGTCAGGGCCTGGACGGATTGCTATCATCGAAGGAAAAATTAATTCCCAAGTTTATCAAGACATTTTGCAGGAGAACTTAAAGCCATCTGTCTACCAGCTGAAGCTCAACAGAAGATGGGTGTTGCAACAGGACAATGACCCAAAGCATAGAAGTAAATCAACAACAGAATGGCTTAAACAGAAGAAAATATGCCTTCTGAAGTGGCCCAGTCAGAGTCCTGACCTCCACCTGATTGTGATGCTGTGGCATGAACTCAAGAAAGCGATTCACACCAGACATCCCAAGAATATTGCTGAACTGAAACAGTTCTGTAAAGAGGAATGGTCAAGAATTACTCTTGACCGTTGTGCACGTCTGATCTGCAAC
This sequence comes from Pelobates cultripes, assembly GCA_933207985.1. NCBI lineage: Eukaryota > Metazoa > Chordata > Amphibia > Anura > Pelobatidae > Pelobates > Pelobates cultripes. The sequence continues at coordinate 307,238,350 of OW240914.1, forward strand.
TACAGGAAACATTTGGTTGAAGTTATTGCTGCCAAAGGAGGTTCAACCAGTTATTAAATCCAAGGGTTCACATACTTTTTCCACCTGCACTGTGAATGTTTACATGGTGTGTTCAATAAAAACATGGCAACATTTCATTCTTTGTGTGTTATTAGTTTAAGCAGACTGTGATTGTCTATTGTTGTGACTTAGATGATGATCAGATCACATTTTATGACCAATTTGTGCAGAAATCCATATCATTCCAAAGGGTTCACATACTTTTTCTTGCAACTGTATTTGACCCAGCAGTATGTTACTTAGGTCTCGAGTCCGGTTCTATCTGTGAACCTCTAGATTGGGCATTTATCTCCTGCACTCTCTGGCTCACTATTTAGATTACCGGCCTCTAGCTTCTCCTTTAGGTTATCAGCTATGTCAGTGTGTTTGTATCTGAGTGTGTATCTGTGGGTGCAAGTGTGTGTATATGTCACTGTGTGTATCTGAGTGTGTGTATTTGTGAGTCAAGATGTGTGTGTCAGGGGGTATCTGAGTGTGTGTATCTGTGTGTCAAGGTGTGTGTCAGTGTGTATCTGTGTGCCACTATGTGCCAGTGTGTGTGTGTATCTGTGTGTCAGATATACATACACACACACACACACACACACACACAGATACACACACTGGCCCATACAAGCACAGATATACACACCTTGACACCCACCAGCACATACAAAAAATGGTGCAGTTTTTAATTTTTCAAGGGGGGAGGGGAGGGTTTCACGATGTTGATACACTCTGTCAGGGGTAGGCAACCTACGGCACTAGTGCCATGCACGGCACTCAAGGCTGCTAGAGCCACACAGGCTCTGGCCTATCAGTAGTCCCAATGAAACTTCAGATACCTGCTAATACAAAAAGGTGGTAAAGGACAATCCTCAATTTATGCATTGCAGCACATAGAGGAAGTGATCTCAGATCACTTCCTCCCAGTACTTGTGAATGGGAATCCACACTGTAGTAGAGCAGCCTGCAGCTGCTGTTGCAGCTCCTGTCCTTGACCTGTACCTGGCCAGCCTGGTCCCCACTGGAACTCAGGGAAGCCACCCACACTACTAGATATACACAGAAATGCACAATAATCCAAATAATATGAACAGCCCACAAACAAAGATACAATCCGCAGAAACTTAACCTGCTAACAATCCACATACATGCACACATCCCCACATGCAGTCGCTCACATACAATACCCCAAACAGCCCCCACACATTCACACACTACCAAAGACACAACGTGACATATCCATCCACACACACAATTCCACAAGCAGCCCCCATACACAGCCCACATTCATATGTATCATACACGATACCACAAACTACTCCTGAACATACACATTATAATAGCTCATATACGCACAAATATTCAACGATACAAAGCAATTACAGTGTAAATAACACAAGCAGAATACGGCAGCATACACACCTCAATTTTAAAAAATAGGACCAGCACGCTACGGGACATCACAATCCTATATCAGCACAGTGCTGCTAAAAGGTTGCCTACCCCTGCACTATGTCAAAGGGTTCCATGGGAAAACTTAATTGGGAACCCCTGCTATAGTGATTGCTCAAGTTGCTTATGACCAATTGTGATCAACAGTTGAAGGTGAGTTTTTGATAGATACTTTTTACTTTATAGACACTAGCTGGTCGTAGTCCGATTCAAGTTTGCAACAGTTTGTGAAGTTTGCCTCTCCTGTCTGTCACATACATAAGCACATACATTAAGGTGAATATTTTCTGTTCTTAGTTTATGTGCATGACTAGAGACTCTATCAGAGGAATAAAAAGTAATTAATCATATTTGATTATGACTGACAGACAATCTCTTTATGGAATGACTGGTTTAAAATGAATCTTTTTGATTCATCCGAGAATATTGTTTGAATCTATTCATCGATGTGCAACTTTTGTTACTCTATATTATTATTATATCAATCACATGATGTTTGTCTATCCAGTTAGCAGAACAATATAAATTGCATGGAAGGTTTGTATGTCTTAAAACTATAAAGGAATGGCCACTTCATTTGTATTTATATTTATAACTCTTTTTTTCCTTCTCTAAGCTGCCCAGTGAGTCCTTGTTTTATCGAGCTGTGCTACAGGTCATTTGCAGAGACGTCTACGGCATCACCCAAAGGTATAGTTTAAAAAGTAGTTTAGCTTTAAATATGCTCTGATACATATGTCTATCTGTATATCTAAATGTATTTTAGTGACAATATTCTTCAGGTGAAGTAGCAGCACTGTTTTGTTTGTTTGAGCGCCACCTATATAACCTTTTGTCCAATGCTCAGATAGATGTACAACAAGAGTAATGTTCAAATGATGGACCTTTGCTAAATCACATTCACAATACATTTAGGTTTCTAAAGGGACACTTTAAGCACCAAAACCACCACATCTTGTAGTGATCTTGATGAATAGACCCTGCAGCCTGACAATTGTAAGTATTGCCCTTCTGAAGTACGGCATGGTTTACATTTGTTAGTCAGAATTCTTCTAGTAGCTGTCAGTCAGGCAGTCGATCAGTAGATGGCCACTAGAAGGATTTCCTCATGACTATTTTAAATAAAGTATAAGGCAGCCAAATGCGGAAAATGCTTCCTATAAAAAAAAAAGCTTAGGGTTCGATACCTCTCTGTGTGAAGCATCTAAATGGCTGAGCGTGTTGAATGCTGTAGCTATCCAGTAAATCAGTAATACTTTTCTATAAAAAGCATTGGAGTGGACTAGATAATCCAGATGGCTGATCTCAGGAGAGGAATAGTTTCTGTATGATCGAGACTGCCCCTACAGGATAAAAGATAAATAAAACCACATTTAAAAAAATATTTTAGAAGGGGGAGGAAGCCATATTCTAAAGGCAGGGGACACTAACGTTAGCAATATTATATTCTATTTTCCATTGTACTTTATAATTTACAAGATATTCTATTATATTGTAATATACTTTAAATCACTGGATTGCATAAATATGTACACTAGTAAGTAGGATAGAAACAATCTTTAATATAAGGTGATATCGTGCAAAATTTGAATATCGTGCAAAAGTTAATTTATTTCAGTAATGCAACGTAAAAGGGGAAACTAATATATGAGATAGATGCATTATATGCAAAGCAAGATAGTTCAAGCCGTGATTTGTCATAAATGCGATGATTATGGCTTACAGCTCATGAAAACCCCAAATCACAATCTCAGTAAATTAGAATATTACATGCAATCAATAAAACAAGGAGTGTACATAGAACAATATCGGACCTCTGAAAAGTATAAGCATGCATATGGACTCAGTACTTGGTTTGGGCCCCTTTTGCAGCAATTACTGCCTCTCAATGCGGCGTGGCATGGAAGCTATCAGCCTGTGGCACTGCTGAGGTGTTATGGAAGACCAGGATGCTTCAATAGAGGCCTTCAGCTGTTCTGCATTGTTCGGTCTCATGTCTCTCATCTTTCTCTTGGCAATGCCCCATAGATTCTCTATGGGGTTCAGGTCAGGCGAGTTTGCTGGCCAATCAAGCACAGTAATCCCATGGTCATTGAACCAGGCTTTGGTGCTTTTGGTAGTGTGAGGTGCCAAGTCCTGCTGGAAAATGAAGTCAGCATCCCCATAAAGCTCGTCTGCGGAAGGAAACATGAAGTGCTCCAAAATCTCCTGGTAGATGGCTGCATTGACCCTGGACTTAATGAAGCACAGTGGACCAACACCAGCAGATGACATGGCTCCCCAAATCAACACAGACTGTGGAAACTTCACACTGGACTTCAAGCATCTTGCAGTGTGTGCCTCTCCATTCTTCCTCCAGACTCTGGGTCCTTGGTTTCCAAACGAGATATAGGACTTTGGACCACTGAGCACCACTTCTCCCCCTTTCCAACTTACCTCCACCTGTGTAGTGTGGCTGAGCCACAGACCTGGGTAAAGACAGGAAGATTTTAGTTTCTCTCAGTGAGCATTTCCTGTCAAAGCAGGTAGAGGATACAGAAGGTACTCTACCACGGTCCTCAGTCTGGCCACGCTACATGTAGTGACTGGCTGGATGGGGAGCGCTGTGCTGTGCGCTCTCCTCCTGACAGTCAAATGGATCCTGTGCCCCCTAGGCCAGTGTGCCCTAAGCTGCCTGTGCTGTCTTATGGTTGTACCGGCCCTGGGGGAATGTTTTATATCTACAGTTAATGGTTATGTTAAATTCTTTGGCACAGAATATCCCAATGCAGTCTTATCTGAAATGTAGATCTTTGTGCTCAGCAAATAGTGTAACCCTGGACATCTAATTTACCATGATGGACAGCAATATGCTTGATGACCTTTCTTTATTCCTCTATTTTTAGTTATCATACATGAGTAATTTTCATAATGTCTCTCTCTGTGAAATAGCTTCAAACGTATTGCAAAGTTCTGTTTTTATAAGGATAAATTTTTCCATTTCTACTTAATGGTTATGAAGCAATCTATCACATTGTCTTCATTTTATAATAAGATCAAATTTTAATCAAAATGTGAACCAGAGCATCTTGAATTTTAATAGGATATAAAAAAATGATGCTCATTATCACTGACAAGGTATATATATGTTGATATCACCAATGCGCTGCTGCTGATTTTTTATAACCAACTGCATATTTTTAATTATTATGTCTTAAATATAGAAGAATGTCAAATGTTTGGCTGTTTCAACTTGAACTTTTTATTCTTTTTCATCACCTGTGTATATATACGGGCTCAATTTTAAAAAAGCAAGTGTTAATGCCAACCTAAACCTTTCCTTTCCTTTTCTTTTACTGTAATGGTCCTTAAAGTATTGGACTATATTCTAGCAACCAGACATACTGGTCCAGTGCAAGGATTTTTGGCACACAAGTGAAGATGCATTTTGCTCTCCCCCCGCCCCCCAGCTCACCCCCAAAAAAACAAGCATCTTCAACTATGTGTCTCTTAACCTTGCTTTTGTATTTCTTATCCCCTCTTGTTGGGGGCAAGTAAGCAATTTACCCAGTGCCCAGAGACTCTCTAACCACTAGACCAAGCTGTACTGGTTATGGTGCTTAGAGTGTCCAGTTAACAATATAATATATAGCTATTTTGATCAGAATTTGACATTAATCCATATGGATGGTATGGGATTCAAGTCAGGCTTTGGTGCTGGAAGGTGAGAATTGTGAACACTGAATAATACACAGACTCTACTAAGGCTGCATAAAAAAACAAAACAAAATGATCTTCGTTTATTCTTATTATTTTTTTCAGCTTCATTTAAAGTACATTTAAATGGATTTAAAATTACTTTCTTTGGAACTGCCTGTGCCTGCATTTCAATGAGATTGGCTTTTTTCTGATTGTCGTATATTGTGTGGCTTTGCCTGCCTTCGCATATTGCATGATGATCGTTAAAGAAAGCCCAGCAGGAGTTTCCATCCATAAACACATCAACCAGTAGCTTTCAGTAATGTCAAAATATCAGGCATTTTGGTTAGCGTAGATGCTTTTACAATGTACTCGTTTGCATAAACTGTTAATACACACAGCAGGTGACATGTTTTGTGTCTGTGTTATTTATTTTTGTACTTTTACTGTGTGTATATAGTATTTTAAAGTTTTATCATAGTGCACCGTGTGTGATTAAAACAAAGCCGAGGACAAACAAAACTGCAAAACAAGAGTACAGCTTGGTATTTTTTGCATTTCAGTTTTCAATTCACTAAAATTCGAGAGTTGAGTATATAGATTCCAGTTATATTAAGACACCAGAAATATATAATGTTGATTTCTGTAAAGAGGGGTATGTGAATTGGAACAAATCTGCCCTACGTGGATAAGTTAAAGGGACACTCTGAGCACCTTAACAACTTCATCACAATAAAAATGTTATAGTGCAAGGGAGTCGAGGGTGCGAGCTTACTTTCAAAGATTAAACCACTAACGAATGGTGTAACTCCAAAGTCTGCAAGCTGGTAACCGATCACTCTGCCCCTTCACTTCATCTGAATGTCCAAGGCTTCAATCAGGAAGCCTTGAATTGGGTTCTGCTGATAGGAGGCTAGTATTTTTTTCACTCACATTTCTGAATTGGAGTCTAGTGATAAGGTGAGAATATCAGCTGACACTCTCTGCTTATGAGTGGTTCCCGGTCTGAGACTTCAGTCAGGGGAAGTGGAGTCAGATTGATCAGGTGCCAGCTAACAGACTTTGGGATTAATCCATTACTTAATGGTTTAACCCCTTATGCTAAAACATTGCATGGAGCTTTCTTGCACCATAACAACTTAATTGTGATGAAGTTGCTATGGTGCCTGGAATGGTCTTTTAAAATATGCAATATTAACCCCTTAAGGATGCAACTTCTGGAATAAAAGGGAATCATGACGGAATATTTCCATCATGTGTCCTTAAGGGGTTAAACCTTATACGCATATTACAGCACTGTGCTTCAATCAATAAAAATCTCAGCTTGTTCGACATCCCAGTCAACCTAGGCGTGAGCCAAACATTTGGTATATGGACAAATCGAAAACTAAAAGAATAATTAAAAATGAGTACCTAACACAACTTGAATCATGAACATTCGCAGCAGCTTTGTAAGTCAATAGCTGTGCCAATGCTGGCAGAATAAAGACGTAACTAGGAGCAATACCAATTTAATCAAGCAACGGTTCACTATCCAGGAGACTTTGGAATGCAACACAGTGTGTTTAAGTTGCCAAATAAAAAGAAAAACTAGAACATATGGGCCTTATGTAAATGTAATTAAGAAAAGGGCACACATTATCAAAATTATTTCCCAAATTTCCAACATATTGTCATAGAGTTGGCATGGCTTACATAACTGACATCAAAGGGGTACTCTTCATCAGCATTCTGGTTAGTTAGGTCATCTTTTGAGCATCAATAACATGATGATACACTGTGGAAGAGCACTGAAAACCTTTTCCTATTTGTTCTATGGAATTCAGGTTTGGAGATTATGCAAACCAGGCCAACAAATTAATCAATCAATCCACATTTTGTTTCTTTGCCAGATATTTCTTCAACAAGGCTTTTTGTGACTCTGTATCTTGTTTTTGGACACTGAGACACCTAATAGACATTTTATTGTGTTTTTAAGAAGAATACAATACTGTCACTTAAAGTATAGAAGAAACCTAAAATGGTGGAATCAGAATTGTGACTGGTACTACACCAGAAAAAAGAATTGTAGCAAGACTAATAAATAGAAAGTGAACACGAAGCATCTCGTATAATTTACCTCTGGATATTGTTTGTATAATTTATTTTTGCTTTTAGCAATGTCTAACCACTAAGTATTTTAAGACCGATGACCATACTTCTGAATGACTGAAATAGCCATGTCTTTGTGGCCCCTTGAGTTTTTTGCTTTTCCTGGGTCTAGATGTAGAATATATATTTTTTCTAGGTTATATACAGTCAAAAATATTAAAGGATGTGATCCAACAACAAAGCCTGGTCTCTAAACAGGCTTTAAAACATGAGTGAAGATACTGTCATCTTTAGAAGTCTTTCAACATAATGTGTAAATACAAACTAAAGTTAATATACAAATTTACACCAAAAATGTAAAAAGAATATATATTAACAAATATACCCTTACTAAAAATGTGTATTCCTAAGGCATCATCCAAATCCTGAAACATCTACAAAAATATACATATTTGTATTTTTATTTATTTAATTTTTTTGCATTATTTTCTTGTATGTTTAAATGTGTTCCTGTACTCAACCAAGCTGTTCTGATATGCAGGGATCCTGGTAGGGAAACATGAAAGTAGATTCCAAACCATCGCTGAACCCCAATACATTGGAGCCATCTACTTTTGTCAACTGTAAAATGTATATGACCAAGTATAGATGATTTTGCGGGAAGTGAATGGTGAAGTGAAGTCATTCATCTTCTGATTCACTTCCTGCTAAGCCTTAGGTCTCTCTCCAAGTTTCATGGTCGTTCTCTACACTGCAGACACCCTACCAAGCAGGTTGTAAGGATAGCATTTAAATTCATGCATATACTGAAAATATGGCCAAATAGTCAATAATTTAATTTCTCTTGCAGGGAATGGCAAAAATTGCAAAAGACAAGTACAAGTGATTTGAAAGACAAAGTGAGGTAAGTTATTAATGTTCTTAGCTTTTTATAAAGATTGTGCAACAGCACCCATGTCACATATTCTTAAATAACTTAACGTGTTGTGTAAAACAGGTTAGTGACTCAGTCATGGCTTTCATCTATACAAGAAAAAGAAGCAATGTAGTCAAAACAAAGAAAAAAAAAAATATATATTTTTTTTTTTTTTTTCCACCAAGTATGTCAGGACAATTCTTATAGTAGTGATATTATGAGAACAATGAGATGATGGCTGTTATTGAAACAAAATGGAGCCAAGCATGTAGGTATTACAAATCAGTGAAATGATTACAAATCTGGGCCTTGATTGAATATTATTGGATAGTTTTTCAAATGATTTCATATTTTTTAGGATTAACTTTTTTTTTTGCCAATCACTTTTTTATTGTGGTGCTTGCATAAGACACCAAAAGTGCAGAGACCGTCAGTGTACAGCTTTGTTCAAGTAAAGCTTGATAATAACACTTATGTAAAAATAAAGTAAGGCACCACATTTTTAAGGTGAATGAATGAACCCTTGTTCACGTATGCCAACTAAGGAAGGTTAGAGAAAATACATTAGACGACATAGAAAACTGACATGGGAAATAAGATAGATCAAAAAAGAACAAAAACAATGGGCAAAGCTTGGGATAAGCATTAGTAGCTAATATGACAGAATTCCAGTGACTGCAGGATAGTGCCATGTAGGTGGTCATGAGAGAACTGGGGGTCCCAGAAGCATGTATGCATTAGCCGATGCCCAGTCTAATCAAGAGCAGCGCTCTTATACGAAATTTGCCTGTATAGGCACATTGTTGGGTAAACTTTTAATATTATTTTAATATTTTTTTTTTTTAAATCATATCTTCATATTTTGATATGTTTACTTTTTTATATATATTTGATATTTTGAAAAATTAATTTTAACAGTTTATGCAAAAATGTTAGATCAAGGCCATAATATGCAGTGGTAATAATTAGTTTCATTCCTGAATACATATAAACACAAAACCGCTGCATGTATTATTGTGTAATAAACCGAAATAACTCTGTTTTAAATGTTACAATTTTTTTTTTTTTTAAAAAGAGCAGTGCAGACAAGTGTAAAGTTGAAAGTGAAATAAATTTGGAATATTGAAGGTATCTTCAGATGTCTTGATGTATTGATAGAGGTCGCACCATTTTGGGCTTGATCGACTATTTTATCCCTACTGCATGCAGACTGGATTACTCTGCTGATGGTAATTTCTGGTTAAAGGAACACTATAGCAATGAAGTGGTTGACTGCCACTCACTCCCTTTTTTAATCCTGCAGTTGACAACATTACTGTTCTGATGATGGTGTTTACATTGCAGGGTTAACCTGCTTCTTGTGGCTGTCAATATGACAGCCTCTAGAGGCGCTTCAGTAAAACATCAGAGTAAAACTCTGCTTTTTTAGTCAGATGGTCTTAGGTGACCATCTGAATGGACTTGAATTGTGGAAAAGCATCAATGTTGATCATCTCAGTCAAAGAAGTAGAGGTACCTGAAGGAGACCAACAGTCCCTCTTATGACTGAGGTAATATTAAACAAAATAACAACCAGACCTCTCTACTATAAATCATTCTTATCGACAATATCTGAATAAGGCCAGCAACCCCCCAGTTTTGTACTTATCGACACACTTTCGTTATGAACAAGGTGGAGAGGTCTGTATGTATGTCTGTTTGTCAGTATGTATGTATGTATGTATGTCTGTGTATGTGTCTGCAAGTATGTATGTATGTCTGTGTGTGTGTATGTCAGTATACATGTATGTCAGTATGTATGTCAGTATGTATACATGTCTGTGTGTGTCAGAATGTATGTATGTCAGTATGTATGTCTGTGTGTAAGTGTCTATCTGTATGTGTGTGTATGACAGTATGTATATATGTATGCGTGTATGTCAGTATGTATGTGTGTATGTATGCATATATCTATGTCTATCTGTATGTGTGTGTGTATGACAGTATGTATGTCAGTATGCATGCATGTATGTCTGTGTGTGTGTGTATGTCAGTATGTCTGAATGTATCTGTGTATGTATCTATCTGTGTGTGTGTGTATGTCTGTCTGTATGTGTATGTATGTCTGTTTGTATGTCTGTATGTCTGTTTGTATGTATGTGTGTGTGTGTGTCAGTATGTGAGTATGTATGTACGTCAGTGTGTGTGTCTGTATGTCAGTATGTGTGTGTATGTATCTGTGTATGTGTCTATATGTGTGTATGTCTGTTTCAGTATTTGTGTCTGTTAGTATGTGTGTATCTTTCTGTGTGTGTGTCTGTGTCCTTTTGTGTCTGTGTGTGTGTGTGTATTCCTGTGGGTGGGATTTGGAGGCGGGCACCCGGGGGCCCAGACCTTGAGCTGTGCTATGGGCCCCACAATTTCTGATGGCGGCCCTGGGTCTGGTCAGTGACAGAGCAGGAAGCAAGAGAAACTGAACTTAACCCCTTAAGGACACATGACATGTGTGACATGTCATGATTCCCTTTTAATCCAGAAGTTTGGTCCTTAAGGGGTTAAAAGACTTACAGAGTGTTGTCTCTATACAGGAGGGGTATACTATAAACAAAGTATTTACATGCAAATTGAGACTGCTCAGATATTCAAATTCTCAAGTCGTGCTTCAGTTTTCAAGCTGCATTTCTGTCCTCAAGCTTCTTTTTTTTTCTTTGGCTTCTTATTTAATTAATATTTACTCTTGCAGGACTAACAAACCTTTGGCCTCCTCTCTCTGTAGTAATCCTAACCTATTATAATTTAAAGTATCACTCGCTGCACCATCACCACTACAGCGTCTTATAGTGATTATGTTGCCCCACCAATGTAAGTAGCTACTGGTTTGACTTCCTACTAGGGGTCAGCAGGGCCATGCTTCCAGCCTCTCTGCATCCACAACTAGAAGCTTTCACGAGTTCCCCTGAACTAAACCCTGCAGTGTGGGGCCAGCTCATTGGCTTAGAGCATTAGCTGATTACTCTTAACCAATGAACTTAACCCTGCACCGGGCTTGGCTCAGAGAAGAGAGCTTCCAGCTGCAGAGCAATGGGGAATGTCACCCTCCAGACTCCAGGTAAATGGTTTGACTACGTACATGAATGGGGGGTGCAAGGTTACTTCTGGAACCATAACCATCAGAGCATATTGCTGTGGTTATGGTACTTGGAGTGTACCTTTAATTCACCGGCGCTTGTTAGCCTTCCCTGCATATGGACTCCATATAACTCCTTCACAATTGAGACACACTCTGTCTTAGCAATTTACCGTCATGACTATAACAATCCAACTCCTTCCATTTGGATATGTTCCACTTCTGTGTCTCGCTTTGTCCATCTATCAGTGTGGCTGTACCAAGTGGTATTCTGTTATACCAGTTTGATCCATGAAAAAGATGAGGGCTTAACACAAGTAACTTTTTTGAATGTGCATGTTTAATAGCTTGTTGAAAGTAATTAACTGTTCTTCCCGGTCTGGGCAGAAACTGCTTAAGTGGAAGAGTAAGCTTATTGGGACTCTTACTATTGATGTGTACGTTGGGTGAGCCAGGAGCTTTAAACAAATCCTGGCTCTCTCATGTTTATAATGTGATCCTATGTGGATAGAAAGGGTTGATAAGGGAGATTGTAAACAATTCACTAAGATAATCTTTAGTTTTTCTGACTATATATATAAAATACATGCATAGATCAAATCTCTTTTTATATCTTCATTATTCGCTCCACATTGTTTATTTATTCTTATGTCATGTTACCTTTTTTGCCTGTTAGTTATTTTTAGTTACACATATTGGTTATTTTCTCATATATTTTCATTCTCATTTCCGTTGTTACCTTATGTGCTTCTGCAATGTTTTTTATATTCTTTTATTTGGAGTTTCATTAAAAAAGGATTATCTGCTTTTTACTAGCTGGTTTGTGTTTATTAAGACTGGTTTGCATTGAATTGATTTTTACAGATATTTTGGGTGAACTTATAGAATATTTTATACCAGATGTTTTATGTAATATTGATTTGTAATTTCGGTGCCAGATTTTATCTTTTTTTTTTTTTTTTTAGAGTGAGTTAGAGCTCTGGCTATTGTGCCTGGCAATATTATGAGATAATGTGATAAGGCTCTCTTAAAAACAAACAAAATAAAAAATATAAGATTCAACTTTATGAACCCTTTGTAATTTTGTTTAGCAATAGTGGAGGAGTGCATGACTATCACTTTGTTTTGTGTATGTAGGTAGAGCACAACATATGAAAAAGGAGTTTAATATTGATGTATCTATATTATATTAAAAATATAACTGCAGTACATTGTCTATTAGCAATCAGAAATATACAACTGTAAGGTGATATTTCAAACAAACAAAAGAAAACAAATGTTCTGAAGAGGCCAAGCAGTTGGGACAGAAATGTAGTTAAACTGATCACAAACGTGGAAAAACAGTTGTCAAGAAAAGTCACAAATGTAAAGACAACATTTGGACAAACTGCATTGGAAAAGGATGTTGACAAGCTGCTTCTTGGGGTAATCACTCAGTACCACAATTGTGCAGGTTAAAAAAAATTAAATTGTGAAAGTTCCTCAATCTTGTGACAAGATTACCATTCAGACAGTTTGTATCTAAGGTCAGTGAACAGTGCTTGTTACCTGGTATAAGGATTATAAAACGTGGAACACTGAGTAAAGGAGAAAATAATGTGGTCTAATGAGTCATCCTTTACTTTATGTAGTAAGTTGGGTTACCATTTAGAGGTAGTCATAAAATCTAATTTGTCAATTTTATAGGAACTATACAAGCACCATAACCACTACAGTGGCCTTTAGTTGTTATAGTGCCAGGAGTCCCCCCCATTGTATTTAGTCATATCATTTTAGAATGAATTGACTTCTTACCTAAGTTCTGCCTGCAGTGCAGTACTAGCCATTGGCTGAGCCCATTATCTAATCACTCTCAACCAGTGAGCTAAGCCTTGCACCTCCGGGCATTGCTAAGTAAAGAGAGCTTTGGGCTCTCACTGAGCAGTAGTGGAGGCACGGTGTGGTGAGAGTTTTTCAGGTCACTCCTGGCACCTTGACCACCACAGCATACTTTAATGGTTATGGTGCTGGAAGTGTTTGTTTAAATATAGCGGGGGATTTATAATGAGAGTCATTAGGTGTGATTATTTCTCTGCACAGCTGTTTGTCCAAGGAATATGAAGTGGCTTTCAAATTGTTTAATTGTATAAGCTATGTCTGTATTTGTAAGAATAGAAAGCATATGCACAATTTAAAGTCATTATTTTCCTTTTAACAGTGAACAACGTGTTGGGAAGATTTATGCAAAATCCACAAGCTTTGCTGATTATGTCAGGAAGTCTCTGAGAAAACTTGGACAAGATGATTCAAAGGTAAGCGCAGTGTTCCAAGTTGTTATTCCTTAATTTTACAGTTCCCTGAAGAGATCTTTTAAAGTTATATATCAGACAAAAGCACACACAAACAGTGTTATTCACTTACGTGAGAATTGTAAACAATTTAAAGGGAATTTCAAATGTCAGGCCACACTAGTTAAACTGAAGCATTTCAGACATGGAAACAATTTCCAGCTCAGCTATTATGGCCTTAAATTTGAAATTCATTCTCAATACCTGACGGTTCTCATGTTACTGAGTAACCCTGAAATGTGCTTACCGATGACACTGCAATGTTACTTTAATGGGGTTATTCACGAAATATGGAATATGGAACTCAACAATGTTCCGTATTTTGAAATTCAAGCCCCAAGCGAGCAGCTGAAATCCATACCAAATGCTGCAACTCCCGGCCCAGAGGCTTCAAATCTGAACCTAAAATCCGAGCTCTCTGCAGCGAGCGGGTGAATTATGTGTTGGTTGACCAGTGCTTGCTAGCCAGCCACCACATTAATAAAGTAAATGAAAAAATATAATTCATTAATTAAAATACTATGGGAAGGTCAATAACATCCCCATATTACTATAATGCAAGTATTTTACTTCGATATTCCCCTACCTCGAGAGAAGTGAGACTTGGCTGTCAGTAAGCCAACCAATCAGAGCATTTTTACTCATATTACAAAGTGTGGGACATTTTCTCATGCTTTGCAGAAGCTGACATAGCATGTGCAAACCTATATAAATGCTCTGCAAAAAGCAAGTGAATGATATTTTGCGAATGTGCGTACTCCTGAATGCATTCAGTTTATGTTCAGTCACCAATCGGTCCTTGATAAATGTTAGATTCCTGTTCTGTATATTATGCATGCAGTTATTACTGATTTTCTGACCACGATTGATACAGAATCAGTAGGACCGACCAAATTCTGACTTCATTTGGTTTTATTAAAACTGTAAATTGCCAATGTGGTGGTAATTTTTAGTGCAATCTGTGATCTGCCAACTTATAAAATGTTCTTATGTGATAAACATTGTTTAAAACCTTAGTGTTGGCAAGTTCCACCTTGTGATCATAGATGTTGCTACATTGTGTCCTCCTATAGACTTTTACTCCTCTCTATACAGTACAGAGATACTCATACAATACAGAGAGCTGAGCATAAACAGAGATGCTCATACAATCAAACAAACTGGGAACAACATAAAGATACCTATAAAATACAGAAAGCTGAGTACAATACAGAGATAACTATACAACAAACAGCTAAGAAAAAAATAGATAATATACACAGTGCACTTCACAATACAATGATACCTATATAATACATAAAGCTTGATAGACTACAGATATATAAACAGCCCTCGGTTTATTTTCCCAACCCTCTCTTATCCCTCCCTCTTATGATCTAACCTTCAGTAGTGTTCCTGCTATGATGATTTTAGCTTTCTAGTAAATATTACTGCTGTTATGAAACATGGCAGCTACTCCATTAGCTCTCAGCACACAGTATGCACATGATTAAAGCATCAAGATAGTGATAGACCCAAGCAGTGTCGGCTACTCCTGACTCACTATTAACTCTCAGTACACAGGGTTAAAGCAGCAGGATTCTGATAGTTTCCTTATTACCTTTGCAGCTGGCAATATAATTAATCTGCATTAGTAACATGGAGCCAAGAAGTAGCTAGTATGGTTAACAGAAGAAGCAATCATTACATAAAACAAATTGAAATCAGAATCAGACCGGTCCTTAGAGTCACAGTCCCGGTCCTGCAATTTCAAGTTTAACAACGTTTCAATTAACTACCACGTGAGTGTCTTGGGTCTCATCTTTGAAGTGACTGAGCACTTTAAAAAAGATGGTGGGTACATGCAGTCAGAGGCGGTTCTCTAATTAGGCAATTTAGGAGGCCGCCCAAGGCCTCGCACTGATGGGGGCCTCGCGGCCGCCTAAATTGCCTTAGGGCAGACTAACATCCCCTCCATCCCTCATACCCCCTGTTACTGCCCCTCCATCCCCCTACCCCCTATTACTGCCTCTCCATCCCCCTAACCCGTTACTGCCCCTCCATCCCCCCTACCCCCTGTTACTGCCCCTCCATCCATCCTACCCCCTGTTACTGCCTATCCATCCCTCTACCCCCTGTTACTGCCACCCACCCTTACCCCTTACTGTCCCTCTCCATCCCACTACCCCTGTTACCCCCTCCATCCCTCCTACCTCCTGTTACTGCCCCTCCACCCTACCCTCTGTCACTGCCCCCTCCACTCCCTACCCTGTCACTGCCCCTCCACCCTCCCTACCCCTGTTACTGCCCCTCCATCCCCTTACCCACTGTTGCCCCTCCATCCCTCCACCCCCTGTTACTGCCTCTCCACCCACCTACCCCCATTACTGCCTCTCCACTCCCCACCCCCTCTCACTGCCCCTCCACCCCCCTATTCCCTGTCACTGCCCCTCCACCCCTCCACCCCCAGTCACTGCCCCCTGTCAGCTATTCCTGACTCACTATTAGCTCTTAGTACACAGGGTTAAAGCAGCAGGAAACTGATAGTGTCCTTATTACCTTTGCAGCTGGCAATATAATTAATCTGCATTAGTAACTTGGAGCCAAGAAGTAGCTAGTATGGTTAACAGAAGAAGCAATCATTACATAAAACAAATTAAAAACAGAATCAGACCAGTCCTTAGAGTCACAGTCCCGGTCCTGCAATTTCAAGCTTAACAACTTTTCAATTAACCACCACGTGAGTGTCTTGGTTCTCATCTTTGAAGTGACTAAGCACTTTAAAAAAGATGGTGGGTACATGCAGTCAGAGGCGGTTCTCTAATTAGGCGATTTAGGAGGTCGCCTAAGGCCTCGCGTTGATGGGGGCCTCACGACCGCCTAAATCGCCTTAGGGCAGACTAACATCCCCTCCATCCCCTCTACCCCCGGTTACTGCCCCTCCATCCCCCTACCCCATGTTACTGCCACCCACCCCCTATCCCCTGTTATTGCCCCTCCATTCCCCCTACCCCCTGTTACTGCCCCTCCATTCCTCCTACCCCCTGTTACTTTCACTCCACCCCCTACCCTCTATCACTGCCCCTCCACCTCCTACCCTCTGTCACTGCCCCTTCACGCCCCTACCCACTGTTATTGCCCCTCCATCCCCCTACCCACTGTTACTGTCCTTCCATCCCCCAACCCCTGTTACTGCCTCTCCACCCACCTACCCCCTGTTACTGCCCCTCCACCCCCATCCCTTGTCACTGCCCCTCCACCCCTATCCCTGTCACTGCCCCACTACCACCGGTCAATGCCCCTCCACTCCCCCGTCACTGCCCCACTACCCTCTAACCCCCTGTTAGTTCCCCTCCATCCCCCTAGTTACTGCCCTTACCCCCAGTTACTGCTCCTCCACCACCCTACCCCCTCTTACATTTGACAAGGGCCTGCTACTACTGTGTTTTCCTTTTGCTGATTCCAAGATGGCTCCTTGCTTCTCTTTCCTGTGGCACTGTAGCCCCCACCTCCTGGTACTATGAGACAATGATGGCCCTTGAATAGAGAGGCCAATAGTATACCTCCACTCATGGGCAGCTGGCTCTGCTTGCCCGAATGGCAACTCAATGGAAATTCCTGAAATTCCTTCTTAAAGTAAATTAGGCGTGTGCAAAACCTGCTGAAACAGGGCAGATTTCAAACCAGCCCCATTTTTTTACATCCCTAGATGTTCTCAACTAAGCTTCTTCAAACAGCTACCAATGAGGAGTGAGGGGCCCTGCAATACTGTCACCTAATACAAAATGAAAGAGACACAACATTTTTACTCTTATTTTTGGCTTGCTAGTCTCCCCTCCAGAAAAATAATCTTAGTGATACTAAACTACTGCAAATTATTTTTTTACCCAAATAAAAACTGGTGGGGCTCTGTTCCAAACGCCTCTATGTACAAGCCACCACTGAGAACTGGTATGGGTTACAAGTGGCTGTAGAAGTACAGATAATATTCCAATGTCTCCGGTCCATTTGGTATGCAGTGGTGCCAAAATACAGAGATGGAGTTGCTACTGTATGCCAAAATATTACACAGTTTCTGGCATGCCTTTGTATCATAATTAAAAAATATAATTAAAAAATACTCTGGTCTTAGAACACTTGCGCCACAAAAAACAGAAACCACAAGACAATTTGCTTTTAGTAAAGAACATAGCATACAGTGCTGCCTGTAGCTTCTACTCCTGAATACACACAGGTAGAAATCCCCTCCAGTGTTTACATTTTATTAATCTGGCGAGAGTTGATTGAAGTTTAGTATAGGACATTATTTCCGTGGTAGGAGCGAAGCATTGAATTACTTCACTGACTACGCTACATATTGTAAGAAGAAATGATTTATATATAATAATTCATGTAGGTAAGCAGGTATTTATGCTTAGAATCCATAGAATGAGAGATATGAAGTCCCCTTTTAGTTGATAGGTAGCCTGGAGCTCCTCCATTTTTTGTATGAAAGCCTGGTAACATCAATGCACTATTTTACTGGATCCCTGTCCTCTACATATTTTATCAATTTGGTTTTATTGTATTTGTTACTATTTGAGACAATAGTTTGCATAATTATTTTTTGGGGGGAGGCACTCAGCAGATTGGGGTAAATTCATTCGAAAAACTTCACTATATTTAGAGAACATGGGAAGACTTCCAATGATTGTAAACAATTGACACAAGTTTCAATGCTGGTTAGTAAACCAAGCAGACTATAACATATGAATTATTGTCCCATGCCAGAATATACTGTATATCGACTGCTATTAACCTGCCTTAGTTTAAACTTTAGGTGTATACCACTGGCTAAACTAATTTTCCAAGCATCAACTACAGTTTGTTCCAATACTTTTTTGATGTTCGAATTCTAGAGAAGTTACCACTAGCATATCTACATGGTTTTGTCAATGTGTGTGGTATCCAGTGATCCTTCATGATGCATGTATGAATGTGTTATTTTTGTGTGTTTAAAGGAGCACTATAGTGCCAGGAAAACAAGCTTGTTTTCCTGGCACTATAGGGTCATTAGGGGCCCCCTCCTGCTGGGGTTAAGAGGTTAAAAGCTTTCTCTGAAACAGCTATTTTTTTCAGCTGCAGGGTTAAAACTAGAGGGACCTGGCACCCAGACCACTTCATTGAGCTGAAGTGGTCTGGGTGCCTATAGTGGTCCTTTAAGGATCTTCTGATTTAATATTTTGCATTCAAAATTAGGTTTAGAATCTTTTTAGTTATGAAAATTACCTTCCTATCATAATCACTGTTCCACCAGGATGCTATCATTACAAAATATGCTTAAACAAAGTTTAGCAACAAATATACAATAAATACCCAGCCTGGCGCTATATAATCTTATGTGTATCCATGAAATCAAATGACTCTATAACCTGCCTTTATGTACATCTTCAGTAATCAGTGACAAAACTGTATGTTCTATGATGAACAGAACTACTACTGCTCTAACACTGAAGCGCTACCTAGCTGAGGGTGATCTCATGAAAAGATTACCCAGTCCACACCTGTTCTAGAGTAAAAGTGTGACAACATCAACCAAATACAGCTACTAAGATTGGCCAGCTGCTAGGTTTTAAACCTTTTCACTTTAGGCTGGTGGTAGCAGAACTATTCAGTCTCCCCACTAACAATACAACAAAATGTTGATTTATTACCCTAGAATATTCCTGCTACGCTGCTGTTTAACCATTGGTTCCCAAAACTGTCATGCTGGATCAAAAGATGCTTTATCGCTAGATGCAAACTATTATTTTGCAACGTTGTTGTGAGCTGCTAGGGATTTAATATTGTTTTATTTTATTAAACATTTTAAAATATGTTTTGTTTCAATTATATCCTTCAACATCCACCTTTACATTATGGCTTAGATCTCTCTGGAAAGGAGAAGGAAAAAAAAAAAAAAAAGCTCCTAGCCTTAGTTAGAAACTGTTCAAGGTTTGTTTGTGGTTGGCACAGTAATGCGAAATGCTTGTTGTTTTGCAAAGAATGCTTGAGAAAGCACTTTCCATGTTGTTTCCACTGTCCCCTGCAGTGGGTATCATACTGGAGCTAAATGATAGCAGCTGCTTCACTGTCAAGGAACAGTGGATGGAATCTCTGGTTAAAGGGATGTATTCATCGTAGAGCATGGCACAGACCCCCTCCCCGGGAAGGCAAATGTGACAATTTACCAAGCAAAGATTCTATATCAAATGGAATGTTTATCTCTTTTCCCAGCATTGTTTAACTTGCTGTCATAACTTATTAACATTATAAACCCAAACGCAAAAACATGTTCTCACGAAAATGTCTTTAATAATAATGTTTAGTTGATTAAGAATTTTCTAAAAATACATTCTAGATATGTCTCACTTGTTTAACCCGTTAAGGGAATCATGTGTCCTTAAGGGGTTAAAATATATCATATTGTCTTGAAATGGCCAGGATACTTGGGTACCACTGTTTTACCACAGTACCAATGACACTTGATAATTGAAGATTTAGGGTACTTATAATAAATTTAAGTAATGTGGGGAGGTATTTTTTGCTTTAGTAAATTCCACAGCAACAAATAACTTTAACATAGAAACAAGGTAACCAATCAGAAAATAGTACAGCACATATATAGAGTGGATAAACCCCCCCTACTCCACTTTGTTGATGCAAAACTAGAACAGGTAACAAGCAGCACAAAATACAAACTTCAATGAGTATGACATCCAAAATAAGAAAACAGCTGGACCACAGCAAAAACGAATTCACAAGTCAAATATCCAGATCTGGAAGTAAAACCTAAACAAAAGAAGCATGAAAGGAGTGGCCAGTGCTGGATATGAACTAAGATAATTATTCCTAGCACATCACACACATTTAACTATCAGACTGAACTAATGCAACATAATAGTTACTAAATAATACCAGTACACTAAATATGATGCAACATACCATTTGAACCTTTAAAAATAAC
Source organism: Pelobates cultripes (assembly GCA_933207985.1). Lineage (NCBI taxonomy): Eukaryota > Metazoa > Chordata > Amphibia > Anura > Pelobatidae > Pelobates > Pelobates cultripes. The sequence goes on from OW240914.1 coordinate 307,258,929, forward strand.
AAGTAAACGAGAATAAAACACAGGCAAATACATGATAAAGAGCGTAAAGAAACCCCCGAAAAATCAAGAGAAAACAGAAATTGGAGGGCTAGGTAATCGCCTCCTGTGATTACTAAAGTTAAGATTATAAAAATATTTTTAATGCTAGCATAATCTTCAATTTTCCACCATAAGAGGAGGCTCATAGTCAGAAGAGAGAAAGCAGTGTGTGATGAAGGACAACAGTATAAAAAACTCGAAATATATCCTCCCAAGACCAGTCGCAGGAAATCCGCTGGACATCCACTCGCCGAAAAAACACCCAACACTGACGCACCTCAAACAGAGTGGAAACCAAAAGAGGGGTCCACACACACTACTAATAATAGCCATTGAAACCACAGAGCCATGGTGGTAACTGAGACTGGTCTGTGCAGAAAGACAGACATAAGGCATCAAGAGTTGACCAGTGGGGGAAACTCGTAATGGAGACAATTAGCTCCAATCAGTGCCGCAAGGCCGACACTACATACAAGTTAGGTTCCACTAGAACAAATGGATAAGACAGAGACTTGTAATCTGATTTTTATATGACAGAATCTGATTTCTATATGACAGAAGATCCAAAAAGTAACGCCCTCTAAATAAATACAAAAACCATCCACTTTGAAAGCCCAAGCATCCAAGACTTGATGGAACAAAACCAAATATAAAAGAAGAGAACACTTTGCCGAATGCTGGCGAGGAGAAAGGAGATCATTATCTGGTCAGTCATGGTGAAAACGCAACATGACATTCATGTCCCACAGATGAGAATACTTTGGTCCCAGAGGACAATGCAGCTGAATGATGTGCAACAGGTGACAAACAAGGAGTCCTTACCCATTAAAACCCCCATTAATTGATCGATATGACCAACCTCTCGAAAAAAAAGATTAGACAAAAAATTTACAACGGAAGTGACAGGGGCTGTAATGGGATCTTAACCACTCTCCAGACACCTGTGTGACCAGGAATCCCATACTGACAAATAGCACCGCCTAGTAACGGGGCCGTGGAGTCCCAAAGAAGATCCTTAGCTCCCTGTGATAATCCACCGAGCCCCCAGGAACCCTGTAAAGAGTCCAACCCACGAGACGGAGCCCGCCATCCTGAATGAGAGGGTGTACATTGCTCTTTAGATCTATCACAAGACTTGAATGTCCGTAAGGAGAAGAGGATCCATGTACAAGAGTGTCAATAGATCCAGAAACCATGGCTGGTTCTGCCAAAATTACCAGGGTAAATATCACCCGTTGTCTGCATAGTTAGTGGACTGTCCAGGCTAGCATCACGAATGGTTGAAAAGCATAAGCTCCACGAGCAAGCCAATACTGGAGGAAGGCATCCATGGCCATGAAATCCAGGTCTGGGAAATCAAGGGAAATCAGTTTGGGACAGTCACAAATCAAGGAGTACAGACTGCAAGTAAGATGAGACTCAGCCTAGACCTGAACCTTCTTCCCCCCATAATGGTCCTTGGTCAACTACATCTATCCAAAGAGTGGGAGGTGGGGGCATCAGGGGCATAGAGCATGTCTTTTTAGTCTACCAGGCACTAGGGAGACCAACCATAAGCTGCCCAGCAGTGAAGGCCATGTCTGAAATCCAGGCACGAAGAAGTCATGTCAAATTGATAATAATTGAGGAAATCACCATCTGGCGTGAGAGTGAGCAAACTGAAAATGGTCGCTGGCCCAAAAGAAACTGAGAGTGAGAGGAACACTTCTCCTGGGACCCTCTCCTTGCAAGGAACCTCTGGAGAGGAACAAGGGAGTCAAACCGAGGGTGAAGGGTAAAGCCACTGGGGAGAGACACCCAGGAAACAAAACTGGACAGAGAAACCCAAAAAACAGGCACAGACCCAGAAGATCAGAATAATTGTAAGTAAAAATATATATATGACAATGTAGCACTAAATAAAGCTTAGGTAATGAGAGAGTAAAAACACTTTGACCTAATCCTGTGGAGCAGCTAAGAAAGAGGAGGGGCTTCAGTCACTCCACTCTATATATGTGTTGTACTGTTTTCTGGTTGGTTACCTAGTTCCTATGTTAAAGTTAATTGCTCATGTGGAGTTTATTTAAGCCTCCTGTCATGTTGTAAAATTTGATGTGCCTCAACCGATGTTTATTTCTACCAAGGGAACTTCTAGAGTTCTTTTTAAGCACAGTCTCAAATTTAATCAAATCTGCTGCCAAATAATATGTCATGTTATGAGACAGCTTAAAAGTTCTATTGTCACCACCCTTAGAATGATGATGATCTTGCTGGGAAGTGAAAATGCAATGGCTGGCTTTTGCCAGATAGTTCGGTAAGAGCAAGTCTTCCTGAGCTGTCTTGCTGAAGCATAATATACTATTTATAATAAAAACTGTTCATTGAATACCTTTTAGCTATATGTATCAAAATTATTAATTTTTGTAATTATTCTCATTAACAATATTTTACTTTTTTAATTTTTTTATTTTTTTTTTTGTAGTGCAAGTGAATACAACAGGTGAGCATGAGGTACCCCGACGGCATTCCTCATGCATAATATCCAACTTTACAATAGGGGTTACTGATAGTACATGCACCATTTTATATTTTATAACCATGTAGGAAAGTCATAGGTTAGGTAGGTAAACGTTTCAAGATTCGAACAGGCATATGTTAGGATTCTATACTAATCTGTGTGCAGGATTATAGACACATATGCTTTGATTATCAGGCTTATATGCGATAGTGTACTAGGCCTATGTTATAAACATACTAGTGCTGAATACGCAAGCTTAGAAGGGAATAAAGCAGTCAAGTAGTACATAAGCTCAATAATGCTCAAACCTAGGCAACAAAGGTTTAAACCTAGGATGACACATTAGCGTGATAAATGATGTTTGAGTCTGGAGTGACAGATTGTGGTATTTGAGTCACGACACCATTAGTTAGGATGAT
>OW240914.1:307272601-307290395 GCA_933207985.1 Pelobates cultripes
AGCTGCAGACCAATGTCTGGGGTGGCTGGCTGGGCAGCCAGGATGGGCCTCGCACCCGGCGGCATACCGGGCAAGCCGCCGGGCCCCCTCCTGGTGTCAGGTCCTCGGTCACTGACCGAGGACCTGACACAGTCTGCCCACAGGTGGTTTAAGCGGCCGCGAGGCCCCAGCCAGTGCGAGGCCTTAGGCGGCCGCCTAATTAGAGAGCCGCCTCTGCTGCCTGATATCAAGTTTGTCCACGTTGTGTGTAGCATTCCTATATCGCATTCAATTCAGACTGCGCTGTCCTCTTCCCAGAGATTGAGAGCCAACTTGCCATGCACTGACCTTGACTCAGCCAATGGCTGCACTCAGCATCTTAATGCAGGTGGGAGAGTGATGGGGTGATCAGGGCTGCCATTGGAACACATAAAGAACCACTGACTGGACCTTCCTTGATGTGTAGATATATAGCCTCCCACACAATTGCATACATTCACAGACACACAAGTACAGTTACATAACCGAGCCCCTGAAGGGATCATTCATGGTAAGTATGGTTTTTTCTTTTTTTAAATTTTATTTATTTTGTTATTTTTTTATCAAATTAAACATTTGGGTGATTTTGGTTATATTATTTCCATTTACAGCATTATATATCAGGGGTGTCAACCCAAATTTACCAGAGCCCCTGGTAGAGGTGTCTTTTCATATGGGTGCTGCGGATCTCTACTCACAGATCCATACTCCCAGACACACGCAGGTTTGTACTCCTGACACACTAACAGATTCCTCCATTACTGATACTCACACAAACAAACACTCATGGACACTCTCATACACACAGATCTCGGGGCACTTCTCTTAATGTTGGTCAGAAGGTAAGCAGTTCCATTAAAATACTGTCAGTTTCCAGGTGTCCGATTTCTAATCAGACAATCTGGAAATCGAGTTACCGGCAGTTTCCTTCCTACAGCCCGGGCAACAAGACATTGCCTAGGGGGCAACAAGTGGTCCATGGGCCAGTGGTTTGAGACCCCTGTTCTATATAATGCAGTAAAAGGAGGGACATTTTCCACCAATGGTTTCTCTTTAAGCAGCCATCACCCCTTTCTCTCCACTCACTATCCGGTTGCTCTCCTACGTGTTAGTGATGGGAGAGGGAGGGTTTTAGGCAACAAATCAATGTTTTGCAACAAACATTGGTGATGGGTGAGGACTATTTAATGGTGGTGGGAGAAGGAGGGTGATGTTTAATCATGATGGAATAGGGAGGGTTGATGCCTAATGGTGATGGGAGTGAGATGGGTGCTGATTAATGAATGGGAGAGGAAATGAGCTGTGTTTAGTGGTGATGAGAGAGGAAGAAGGATAACCCCGCTTCCATCACCATTTATCACTACTCCCTTCATCTCCCACCACCATAAGGCATCCATCACCCTCCCTTTCCCATCTCCATTAGACTCAGCCCTCTGTCTCCCATCGAGAGAGAGAGAGTGAGAGTGAGTGAGAGTGTGTGTGTGTGTGTGTGTGTGTGTGTGTGTTTTTTTTGTTTTTTTTTTACTGAGGAAGATACAGAAACTAATCCTGGCAGTGGAAGATGAAGAGGCCTTATGGTGATGGGAGAGGGGAAGTATTGGCTGATAATAATGGGAGGGGGTTGGTACCTTATGGTTATGGTAAAGGGAAGTGGTTTATGCCTAATGGTGATGGGAGAGGGGTTACGCCTAATGGTGGTGTTAGAGGGAGGGGGTGATACCTAGTTAGGTATCATCTCACTTCCTCTCCCATCACCATTAGTTGTTTGCCCCCTCCTTCTCCCATTAACATCAAGCAGCACTCCATCTCTCTCCCATCAACATTGGGCTTTACCCCCCTCCCTCTCGCACAACCATTGCCACCACAACTCGCCCTTTCCCCCTCCATCTCCAATCTGCCAGTGGAGGGGAGAGCTCTGCTCAGAGATAATGCTGCAGGTTTACTAGTGGATTTTTTATATTCTTTATTTTTGCGGTGCGTACGTTTACAGCAGGTGATTGTGAGGTACCCCAAAGGCAATCCTCCAATGCAAATTAGACATTTGAACATAGAGGTACATGAAAGAACTAGCACCAATTTTTTAAATGATAGTTTAAGCAATAAACAATAGAGGGTCTTACAGCTTATTCTGTGTCGTAGCTTAACATCACCTCGCTAGTACACAGAGTTTGCTAATTTTGAGCATCCTAGAATAAAATACGAGCTGGATAATACAGGCTAGATCTAGATTCCATACAAAAGTGGATTACATATAATTAGTTTAAGCTCTTCGCTAAAGTGTGTGATTAAACTAGCTGAGTACATGCAATTAATATCTGCGTTGTCATAGGTTAACCGATAAAATAATACAAGGGAGTAATGTAATCAGTCACATGCAAAATAAGGCAAAACAGTAGACAGGTCTGATCAGTAACGTAAGGATACATAGCGAGAATTACCAAGTACTGTCCTGTGACTAGCGTAGCTTAAAAGAAATAATAAAGATTGCCCTGCACAATGCAAACTCGCTGCTCATGGTAAATAACGTAGGCGCTTCCTAAGGCTTTAAACAAATGCGTTCTCGATTTTAATCTAATAACAATAATAATAATAAGGAAGTCATTAATGCCTCTGCCTCAATGCAAGACAAACATTAAACATGCTTAAGTGCACATTTGGCATATACGGTTAGATATAGTGCTAGCTGATGTAGTATGTCAAAAGCGGTAAGATGCGTTTGCATACAAGCATTGGGTAAGCATTGCGTAGTAAGAGACATATAGAGAGTTCCAACTTTGTGCGTCTCGGCTCGGGCCTTGAAGGGTATAACGGGTCAGTCTCTGGAGGGTCAGCCGACACCTAGTCTGGGAGTAGCGGGTACGTGCCTGTGGGTTCCGTTGGCGAGTCTCCCCGGCTGCTCCTCAGTGTCCTGCGCGTGTTTGTGTGCCTCCCAGTGCCGTCCAGATGAGGTACTCCCCTTGCCCTGGGACCTTGTTGGAGCCATGATCACTTTCTCACTGACTTGCCACCATCTTGGGGCTGGGTCCTTCCCCTGTGCGGGGCTGCGTAAGGCTGTGTTTAGTCGCTTGTGTATTCATCTTATTCTTCGCAGGCGTGAGTGATGTTTAGGGGCTGCACCCTTTGTGGCTTGCTTCCCAGGTGGGCTAGCAGCGTTGTTGTAGGTAGGTACCCTGGTAGCTATGCCCAGTTGTGGCCTCTTTGGCTGCATCGCGGTTTTCCTCCGTTTTTGGACTGGAGCTTTAGCTGGTTGTCTGGCTGTTAGTGGTTTGACCCGGGAGTTAAACGGTGACAGTGCCGTTGGCTGTCGCCTGTTCTCCAGGTGTTCCCAGAATTGCTGGCAGAGGTCGTCGAATTTCCTCTGGAAGGCTTCCGCCCAGGCTCTGGCGGATAGTTGATCATTGTGTTTCGTGAGGCCGTCGGCCATCTTGGGCGGGCCTCGTGTCTCCCAGCTTTCGGGTACATGCTCTGTGCTCCGTCGGTGCATAGGGGGTGGAACGAGGGCCCTGACGCAGGCGCTCGGGTCGTCGCAGCAGCGGGATCGGGTGAGCGGTCTCTCCCGCGTCTGCCAGGCTTGTAGGCCCCATATGTTCGTCGGGTGAGTTTTGCTTAGATTGGTGCATGAGTGGTATCGTCTTATGCAGGGTGATGTCCCCTCTCGTATGGTCACCCTCTTCTTCAATTTAGCGCCGTTTGGGCATAGAAAATCACTATTAACCTCTGGGTATAGCAGGAGCTGTGAAGGGTTGCTTCTTCCCAGCTCTGCAGTCAGGCCCCGCCCCCCTTACTAGTGGATTTTAAAGGGAGAGGGGTGATTACTGATGGTGGTGGGAGATTACTAATGGCAATTGGAAGGAATATAATCCCTAATAGTGAGTGTAGAGCGAGGCGTGATGCATCAGGTGGTGAGAGAGGGGTGATTCCTAATGATGGTGGAGGTGATGACTAATAATAAAGTGCGAAGGGAGGGGGAGATACCAAGTGGTGATTTCTCATGGTGATGATCATATTACAAGGCATCACTCCTTCCCTCTTTACGTAACCATATAGCAGTCTCGAGCACAGAGTCACTGCTGGCATCTTTCAAGCTCAAGGTTTTTGTTTGCTCTCCCTGTTGCCTGCTGGATAGCAAGCGTGCGGGTGGTCCAGGGGGAGTTAGCTGTTGCGCCATGCAAACCTGCAGCCTGTCCTGCGAGCTGTCACCAGTGGCGGAACTGGGGGAGCATCAGGACAAATGCCTCCCCACCCGAAGTCATTGTGTGGTTTGTTGGCTAGGGAAGACCATGACAAGTGCCTCCCTTAAGATGCCAGGGGCATTTATCTGGCCATTAGCACATTCCCTGGCATATTGGGGCCACTTGCCAAGGTCCTCCTAACCCAACAAATCGCACAATGCCATAGATGTCCAGGAGCAGTCATAGAGGATTGGAGGCATCCCAACATGATTACAAGAACAGCACCAACAATCACCAGCTTTACTTCCTTGTTTGTGAGAAGTCCAAGTACTGTAACCCTGCTTCCTGATGCTGAGACAACGAAAGCTCTAGAGGAGAAGGCAATGTACATGTCTCTCTGCCAGGATGTCCAGGATCAGATGTCGCAATGGAAAGTGAATAGGTGACATCAGAAAGCCCTTCTAGGAGCAGATAGAGCCCATCTCAGGTGTAGAATCAGAAGGGGCACATTTTGCAATTGTGACAAGATCTTGACATCCTGAGTTGGTCTCTACAGCTTGTCCGGACTGTCATCAAGCAGGGGGAGGGGAAGCTGGAAAACTGTTATCATTCCTGAGATACAACCTTTTTATTTTTATTTGCATAACTGTAACTCACACTTTTCTAAAGTGTTAGTTTGTGGGGGGGGGTTTCATGAAAATGTTTAAGCCAAACTCCACTGGAAATTTTTTTCTTAATTTCTTTTCCTTTTCCTGTTAATATTGTTTTTTTGAAAATCTAAAATTAAGTTTAAAAAGAGTGAATGAAAAATCTCAGTCCTCTCCATTGCCAAGAGTTTGGGGGGATTTTATTTTTTGCAACAAACATTGTTGAGATGCTGCCCTAAGTTCTGCTATGGATGAGTCTCTATTGCAGTTAGCTGAAGATCGATGAATGAAGCATCGCAGACAGCAGATCAGAGAATTTCATCTGACGGCACAAAGGTAGGTCGTTATATATAATCTCTTATCATCAGTCTGTGAGATTTAAGGTTTCATATTTTATTTTCACTTTATTTGGTTTTTCTTTTAACGGCTTTTCTTCAGTAAGAAATACATGTTTAATTTTTATTTAATAAAGGCTTACTCCAACCAAAATCCAATCTTTTCACAAAAACACTGCTTTTGGTTGGAGTAACCCTTTATGTGGTTCTCCACCTCTGCCCCAAAATGCCAATCACTCTTACCTTGCCGGATAGGGAGGGAGAGCAAGGAGAACAGACTGAGGGGAGGACAGGGGCAGCATGTAAGGGCACCGTGCTGCCATTGGCTGTCTGGCGCCAGCATGCTGTGTGTATCGGCATCAGACGCCAGTTTTGCACAGCATATATATTAGTGAGCTCAGAACTCTTGTTCCCATCTGGCTAATAAGACGTCTATGATATGACTGTATTTGGAGTTTCTGGCAGCAGAGGGGTCAGTCTCTGTATGTGCAGCGTCTCATAGCGAAATACTGCATGTACAGGCTTCAAGCACTATGACTACTTCAAATCACTGCAGTGGTCATGGTGTCTGGAGTAAACCATTAAAGCATTGATTCTGACTCCATGCTTAGTGTTATATTAAGATATTACTAAAGCGTTATGTTTGTCTGACACCCATCCAGCTCTGTAATGTAAGTCAGGAATGTAGGTAGTCACATTATATTTTTATAAATGAACAGAAGTCTTTAAGATTATTTTTTTACCTCACTGTTATGAGTTTACTTTTCTTACATATGGCAACTTGTTTTGTCTTCTTCATATGTGTCGACCTTTAAGAAAACCTTGACCTCACTGGTAAGACCCCATATTGAATATGCTGTGCAATTTTGGGCACCTGTTCTAAAGAAGGATATTATGGCACTAGAAAAAGTGCAGAGGCGGGCTACAAAACTAATAAAAGGAATGGAACATATGGCTATGAAGAAAGGTTAACAAATTTAAACCTATTTAGTTTAGAAAAACGTCGCCTGAGAGGGGATATGATAACATTATACAAATATATTCGGGGCCAATACAAACCATTGTGTGGAAATCTATTCACAAACCGGACTTTACATAGGACACGAGGCCATGCGTTTAGACTGGAAGAAAGAAGATTTCGTCTAAGGCAAAGGAAAGGTTTTTTTACTGTAAGAACAATCAGGATGTGGAATTCTCTGCCTGAAGAAGTGGTTTTATCAGAGTCCATACAGATGTTCAAACAGCTACTAGATGCATACTTGCAAAAACAGAATATTCAAGGATATAATCTTTCAATGTAGGGTAATACCTGCTTGATCCAGGGATAAATCTGACTGCCATTCTGGGGTCAAGAAGGAATTTTTTTTTCCTAGCTTGTTGCAAAATTGTGCTTCAAACTGGGTTTTTTTGCCTTCTTTTGGATCAACAGCAAAAACATATGTGAGGAAGGCTGAACTTGATGGACGCAAGTCTCTTTTCAGCTATGTAACTGTGTAACTATGTATTCATGTTCTGTCTGACTATTTAAATTCATGACATTATAATTACGTTTCTTTCAATGTGTTAAACTTCACATTATACACAAGGGTTTGCTTATTCTTATTTCTCTCTTGCAGTTAAATTATGAGCCCCAGCGCCAATCATCGATACTAATCTCATCTGGAATTATTCAACTAATTTGGATTTATTACAGGTTTCGGATTATATTTTGGCTTCCTATCAGCGTCTCTGTTCTTGTACCATCAAATCTGTGCTGTGATTGCAGATTACTTGCGTACAAAATCTGGCGTGATCTAATGATTGCATATTTCTCTTAATTCCTAAATTGGATTTTCTAGTAACGACTTGGCTAAAAGACTTGCTTCTATCTAAGCCCTGGATGTTAACGATTACCTGTTATCAGAGGAGACTTGTTTAAAGACTTTCCTCCTTTTACTCTCAGACTTGATTTCTGGTTATTGGAACTGGATCTGGCTAACTGGATTTTCATTCTCCTCACTTTGTGGATTCTTATCAACATTGTGACTCATGTAGTAACTGATTGCTCCTATAATTTTATATATCCTGCTATAGATCATTCTACCTACATCTTAACAAGTAAAAATAAATGCAATTTTTTTTTAGTATGTAACTTATAAAGTGTATAATGTTAACCACAGAACCCCAGTCCGCCTTGCGTACCGGAAATAACAGTTTGCTTTGACACTTATCAGTATGTTACGGACACACAGGATCTGGTAAATCTCATGTGATTATGTAACTCAGTGGAACTGATTATTGTTGCCCTCTTAGTAGCACCTTCCATATAACCTTTTATTTATGTATTTATTTCATTCTATTGTGATGTTTAATTTCTATTTATTTTAAGTTAAATTGAAAAAAATTGTCTTACATTTTTAAAAATGTTTCTTCTGTAGAAACATTAGTCACACGAAATTGTATAATGAGAACAGAAATATAAACAGTGTATAACAATTGTTAAATGTTTTGGATATTTACACAATGTAACTATTTCACCAACTTAGAATATGACGATAATATCTTACAAAATGACATTTTCAAGTTAGAATTAAGGCAACAAGTAACCTCTTTTTGTAATTTGATGTTTGTCCAAATACTAATAAAAATTATGTGAACAAAGACAAGCACATCCCATAATGAAATCAATACGATTAATTCATTCATTGTCTGTAAATCTGGTAATAGTGAAAGGAAAGCAGCATTGTCACCGTTCTGAGAAACTGCAATAATTACCTGCTAGTGTTAACTCCTCCTACCAGACAACCACTAGAGGAACTTCTGGGTCCTTGGATGACTTTTGGTCATCTAAACAACGCTGGAAGTCCTCATGCTCTGGATGAGGATATCCAGTGTCATCGGAATCCCTATAGGAAAGAATCGATTAATGCTTTCCTATGGGGAAATCCTAATGAAAGCGCGGCAATAGCCTGGGAGACATGCCAGCAAGGGTTATTCCAACCAAAAACACTGTTTTATTAAAACACTGATTTGAGGTGGATTAGCTCCTTAAGAGTAAATTGTGCACTGTTTGGGGGCCATGACAGTGTAGCTCTAAGAGCCATTCTGGAAGTTGGGCACTGCGCCCATAATATCTGTGTGAGAAATGCAAAAAGGGGGATAAGAGCAGAAGTGGCCAAAAAACCTTGCACTAGGAGGGGGACCCTTGATCTCCTGTGAGTTGTCAGTCCGTCTCTGGCTGTCACTTTATCTGTGAATAAAATCAACATTTAGTGGTTGTCTCCTAATTTTCTACCTCTTTATTGGACAGGAGGGGCCCACATGATTGGGCAGACGTCTTGTCCATCATGGCAAGCTACTTTTCTTATTTGACCCCACAAAAAAAAAGCTCTACCCCATTCCACACCTTTTTTTTCTGGCAACAGGAGTGGCACTCTGAACACGAATCAAAATGAGCATGTTTGGGTTTGTGGCCGTTCGGAAATCTACATTTTGGCCTCCTATCACCCAATCATGCCGGATTGTGAGTTTAAGCATTCATGGGATAGGCATAAGGCTATTCTAACTATAAGATAAGGCTAGGGACTAAGGAAAGTATTTAGAAAATTGGACAGACTAGCTGGGCCGAACGGTTCTTATCTGCCATAACATTATATGTTTCTATTTGGCTGGATTACAGTTCAGCCCAAAATGAATCTCCGAGTCTAGTTTCCATACCAGTTCTACGTGTGTCTGCAGATAATGTATATCGAATGTTTGTGATATACACCGGATACCAAATTAGGGAGTTATCTACTAAACAAGCCCTTTTCCTAATTATCCCCTTTCAGCTGTTTAGTACATAACTCTCTATTACCAAATAAGGGAGCTATCTGCTAAACAGCGCCCTAATTTGGTATTCCTAATTATTGCAATCCCACGTAAGGATCTACTAAATTGCTGTAAAAGCAAAAAAAGAAAAGCCCTTTAGTCACTAACTTGCTATCTTTATAAAAACGAATGGGTAATAAATCATTTGTTTTGATTGGTTCCGAATTCATTCGTTTACACTACATTTCAATTTCCATCAATTTGAACATTTTGACTTGTCTGAACTGCTGAATTTAACAGAATTCTGATGAAATTTGATTTGGAACAGAACATATAGCGCATGTGTAGTATCTTGGGTCTTTGTGATACACAGGTCCTGGGTGTTAAGTAAAATTGTAGATTATGCTAGCGTAGTGTACAGATAATCTTAATTTTAATAATGACAGGAGGCGAGTATTTTGCATAAACTTTCTTTACTTTATGCCTCCAGCAGCACAAGTCAATCAATCAGAAAAGAAAAAGTTTAACCAATCAGAGTCCAGCACCTCTTGTATATAAGTCCCTGACAGGCTTCCCATTTCCTCTTTCTTTGTTGTGATCATGCCGGAAAGCGACCATTCTTTCGTAAATGCAGAAACTTGAACGTAATAACTTGTCAACTTGTGGAAACTTGTGGAACGCAGAGAATGTCTAGGGTCCGACTTCTGTCTCATGAAGTGAGGTTAAGCTGAAAGACATAGAAAAAAGGTGAAAGGCGTGGGAAAACGACTGTCGTCCGCATATCAACCTTTAAGTCTAGTCTTAACTCTAGCAAGAAACTCATGTTAGTATCTAAATTCTAAAATTAACACCTCAACGTTAGCATCTCTAACAGCCATATAATCCTATGTACACAGAGAGGTTATAGTCTGATCTGATAACTGAACTAATTAGTAAATGACATCTGGTTTAAGCGTCCCTTGTCACAGTTTTTACCCATAGCTAACTGAAATAGTATGTGAATCCTCAGAGTATAGGGAGGGAATGACAAATAAGGGGGGGAAAATACTCGCCTCCTGTCATGATTAAAATTAAGATTATCTGTACACTACGCTAGCATAATCTACAATTTTATTACATGACAGGAGGCTTCCTATTTTGCATTTTTAACGCTGGGGTAAAAACGCTAAGGACGCGTGTGATGATTGGCGAAAGTAGAACACCCTGAAGGTATTCTCTCTGGTCCAATCCGCCGTACGTAGAATGTCCGCAAGGGAGGCACCCGCCGAGAAGGCCTTAGAAGCCGCCGCCCCTCGAACCGAATGGGCCCCGAAACTAGCATCTATCCCGGCTAGTGACAGTAACCATCGTATCCATCTAGCTAACGTAGTAGTGGTCACTGGTTTGTATGGTCTGGTATACGAGATTAACAGTTGTCCCGTTCCGGTAGCCCGAAGAGGCGCCGTAACCTCCACATAACGGAGTAAGGTGGAGACGACACAAAGACGAGGAACCGCCGGAAAAAACGGGTAGGACACGGATTTGGAGTCCGTCTTAGTCCTTCGGGATATCAAAAACGTAACACCGACGGGCGTTATAGTAAATCCGTCCACGTCGAAAGCCCGAACATCCGATACCCGTCGGAAAGAGACTAAGCATAACAACAAGGTAAGTTTGGCTGCTAATTGTCTGAGTGATAGGGCAGCGTTATCCGGCCAGTTCTGAATGAAACGAATGACCACGTCCACATCCCACAGTTGGCGATACCTTGGTGTCGGTGGTCTAGCCAATTTGATCCCTCGTAATAGTCGACATATTAAGGCTTCCTGACCCACTGGATTCCCGTTAACTGGAACATGAGCCGCCGATATAGCGGATCGTGTAACGTTAATGGATCGGTATGATTTCCCGTTGGAAAACAAAGTGGAAAGAAAATTCAGTATGGCTGATACAGGTGCTGTAAAGGGATCGAGGCTCCTTCCCAAACACCAGCGGTCCCATACATTCCATGCTGCCATGTAGTTACGTCTAGTCCCTGGTGCCCAAGAGTCCCAAAGGAGGTCCTTAGCCGTTTGCGATAAGCCTGGGATTGCCCAAGATCCCCTGAAAGCGTCCAGGCTACCAACTCTAGACGTTCTTGAAGTATGAGAGGATGAGGTTCCGCATCCGGATTCGTAAGGAGCGTGGGGAACGTCGGTAAGACCAGCGGGTGGTCGTGAGATAGTGCGAGCAAGTCGGGGAACCATGCCTGGCTTCTCCACAAGGGTGTGATCAGGACCAGCGATGTCTGGGATGTGCGTAGTTTGTGAAGCACTCTTGCTAACATCGAGAAAGGTGGGAAGGCATACGCTCCCATCGAAGGCCAGTGTTGTAGAAAGGCATCCACTGCTTCGCTCTGGGGATCCGGCAACCAGCTGTAGTACCTCGGTAGTTGCGTATTCGTGCGTGAGGCAAAAAGGTCTATGTGGAGTGGTCCCCTGATCGATCTCACCGTATTGAAGATCTCCGTGTCCAGATGCCAATCGCTGGAGTCCCGCCAATGACGAGAGAACCAATCCGCCGTGAGGTTGTTGAGGCCTGGTAAGTATTCCGCTCTGAGGGTTATGTTGCGAGGGAGACAAAACTGGTAGATGTCCTTGGTAGCCTCCGTCAATGTCCGTGATCTGGCTCCTCCCAGTCTGTTCACGTATTGGACTGCCGATATGTTGTCCATGCGTAGCAGTATGCAACAATTGGACACATGCTTGGCCAGGCTGCGGATGGCGAATGAGCCGGCTATCAACTCCAGGCAATTGATGTGTAGTGACTTTTCTTCCTCCGACCAGGGACTCCCCGTGGATGCGTGTGCGCAGTGGGCTCCCCAGCCCCACAGGCTGGCATCCGATTCCAGGATGAAATCTGGGTTCGAACCGAATATGGCTCTGCCGTTCCAAGCCTCCATGTGGAGCAGCCACCAACGGAGTTCCGTCCGAACTTCCGCGGTTATCCTGATCGCTTGATCGTATGAGTGACCTTGTCTCAGATGGTGAGCTTTCAGCCTTTGCATGGCTCGGTAGTGGAGGGGTCCCGGGAAAATTGCTTGAATGGAGGATGAAAGTAGGCCGACAATCCTGGCCAGTAATCTCAGAGGGACCATGTCTTTCCGAAGAAAACGCCGTATCTCCTTCCGAATATTCGCAATCTTCGCCTTGGGAAGGCGAAGTGTGCATGTTACTGAATCTATCTCGAATCCGAGGAACTGCACCACTTTCGATGGGGAGAGAGCTGACTTTTCCATGTTCACGATGAACCCCAAGGATTCCAGAAAGTGTACTATGAATTTCGTCTGAGAAAGCAGTTTGGAGTTGTTGTTGCAGAAAATCAGTATATCGTCTAGATAGATTAGGCATCGGATCCCTCTTGTCCGTAAATGCGCCATGGCTGGCTTCAGAAGCTTCGTGAAGCACCAAGGGGCGGAGCTGAGACCAAATGGGAGGCACGTGAACTGGCATGTGCGTCCTTTCCAGTGAAATCGAAGGAAAGGTCGACTGGACTGTGCCATCGGAACTGACAGATAGGCATCCTTTAAATCCAGACGTGTGAACCAATCGTGCTCCAGTAGTAGATCTCTGAGGAGATGTATGCCCTCCATTTTGAAATGTCTGTAGGCTACGAATGAATTCAGTTCGCGTAGGTTGATGACAGGTCGGTAATCTCCTGTCTTTTTCTGGACCAGAAATATGTTGCTGATGAAACCCGTGTCGTCGGGGGCAAATTCGACTGCCCCTTTGAGGAATAGTGCTCGGACCTCGTCGTCTATGAGCTTGGTGAGTTCCACCGACGTTCGTATCGGTTGTGGTCGACGTGATTGGGTCGGTGTGTGCGCGAAATCGATCTCGTAGCCCCTGATCGTTTGAAGGATCCAGGCATCGGAGGATATCTTTTCCCAGTTCTGTGAAAAAAGAGACAGTCTGCCAGCAGTAACAGGGGAGAGGCACAATGGTACTTGAGGGGTGCTCACCTGTATTGAAGCGCCCGCGTCCGCGGGTACGAGCTCCTCTGGGTCGGAAGGTTCCTCTCGAGAAGGGTGGTCTCGATGGGAAGAACGACTGAGAAGCTTGATTCCTGGGGCCTGTTGGCCAGAAACGGCTGGTGGCTCTGCCCCGATGGCGACCAGCCCTGCCGAAAACCCCTCTGGTCGGAGTAGGGTTACGAAAAACTTGTTTAATGGAAGTCTGGGCCTTGCTCAATGTCGTAAATAAGTTCACATGTTTCTTTAGCTCTCCAATGAAGGCTTCTCCGAATAGTTGGCCATTGGCCCGTGGCCCCAATTCTTTCTTGCCGAGTTCCAGGAGCTTGGAGTCCATCTTGAGAAGCGCGGCTTTACGTCTCTCCGCACAGAGTGCGGCGTTGGTGTTGCCCAATAAGCAGATTGCGCGTTGCGCCCATTCTCTCACATCGTGGGCGTCCAAGGCACTCCCTTGGGTAAGCGCTCCGTCTGCGAGGTACAGGATCTTAGCGAGTGGGCCAAGCATATCTAGTAACTTATCTTGCGAAGCTTTGAGGCCTTTCTCAATGCCCTTACGCGGGTCACGTCCCGTCCGTGACATGAATACGACTACCGTGGTGTCGAATTCAGGCGTGTGGGCAATCTTGTCCGGTAGGCTAGGTCTTGGACACTCGGCCTTCAGTCTCGCCCGGACCTCTTTGTCCATAGGTTGTCGTAGCCAAAAATGAATAAATTGGGCCAAATGGTCCGGTAGGCCCCATTCCAATGATCTCGGGTGACGTATCGTACGTGGATCAAACATCGGAGTGCCTTGGGGGTCCATGAAGGTGCCGTCCTCCAGGTCGTCCGTCTGTGTATCGGCCTTCCAGTGCCCATGACGGGTGTCCTGCTCCTCGACCAGCTCCGAACCCGTGTGGCCGCGGGGTATGTCGAGCCAGTCCTCCTCCTCAGATGGGGAGTCCCCCGCTCTCCACTCGTCCATAACTTCCAGCGGGGTTGGTGAGTTACCTCCCTCGTCATCGGAGGATGTCAGCGGGGGGGTTGACGGACCTAGGCGGTCTGATTGGCGGCTCCTCTTGAGTGGGGCCTTGCCCTTTGCCGTCCGTGGGGCTGGGCCATTGCCCTTCCAATGTCTCTTAGGGGGGGCACTATCCCCTGAAGACTTCTCATGGCCTTTGGTATCCGGGTCCCCATGTGGGGTTTGGACCAATAGTTTCGCTATGGCCTTTTCCATTGAGGCCGCCACCGCTGAATTAATTAGTGCTTGAAAATCGGGTGGAGTTTGCTGTGAAGGCTCACCCATGTTCATGGTTGCAGTCACTGTCTGTAAAGACAGGATAGAGTCAGGTACCGAAGTACGTGAATAGTACAAGGCAGTAATAAGGAGGTACGGCGTTCCTCCTACGACTGGGGGTCGTCTAGTGTGGCCAATGGGCCCAGATCAAACAACCTGTCTCAAGGTATTAACACTGCCTGTAATCCTGGGCTAGCGAGGGGGTCACCCTCTGGCTGACCGGAATGAGCGGTCTGAGATATAGAAATCTCGGCTAGGTCGTAGTGCCTAGATATTGTACGGGTCGTGCCCTTAATTTCAAAGCCCAGTGGGGAAGTAGTATGATAGATTTTTTCCAGTGGAAAAGGAATGAGCAGGACACCCCAGTCGTAGTATGAAGGGTGCTGACCACACGTATCAGCATAAATAGTAGGGGGGTCACCCCGCTCTTCGGATAGTACGGCACACGCCTGGGGGTCACCCAGCGCAGGGGGGTCACCCCTTGATAACAATAATAGTGTGCCAGTGGGGGGTCACCCCACTCAGAGGGTTCACCTCTGGAAGAGCTTTATTTTTTATTTTTTTTATTTTTTTTGTTTATATTTATTTTATTCCTTTTATTTATTTATTTATTTTGTTTCTGGTGTAGTACCCCAAAACGGCAGGTAGGGGGGGACAATACTGTATATATGGAGATATTCACCTAGAAACAGGATCGCAAGCACCACAGAGAAGGGGGTAAGCAGGAACAACTAAAGCACCCTCTCCCTCCCAGGTCCCCTGCCTCTATAGAGGGGCCTGGCAGACAGAGGGTGATAGGAGTGGGGATGATAACGGGGGACCGTGTGAATCACGGTTTCCCCACTTAAGATGGCCGACTTGATCTCGCGAGTAGCGAGATCCAAGATGGCCGTTCGCGCCAAAACTAAGCGCGGCCCGTGATCGCGTTGATCGCGGCCCGCTTAAGTGACAACAGACCCCGGCCCCCACCCGCCCGCCCTGAGCTGCCCGACACGCCGGAGAAGCCGGACGCGCTAATCAGCCGCGACCACGGCAATTTAAAGCCGCGGTCGCGGTAAAACCGCGAGAAAGAGCTAGGGGGCAGAAATGAGGAGGGGGGGGGGGGAAGTGGCAGGGGGAGAGGCGCAAAGAAAGGGGGAGCTAACCCTTAAAATAGCAATAAAGACCTCTACTAGGCAAGAGATAACAATATAAACAAAATTATTTAAAAAGCAATATATATACTGTAAGAGTTATAGGTAAAATCACTCTGACCTGTGTCCTGGCTGGAAGCAGCAAAGAAAGAGGGAATGGGAAGCCTGTCAGGGACTTATATACAAGAGGTGCTGGACTCTGATTGGTTAAACTTTTTCTTTTCTGATTGATTGACTTGTGCTGCTGGAGGCATAAAGTAAAGAAAGTTTATGCAAAATAGGAAGCCTCCTGTCATGTAATAAAATTCATTCTCCGAATAGTCTTTTTCAAATATGAGTATTGTCTATTTATCATATGCTGTATAAATTCCTTAATTGTATAATGAGTCATTTTCAAATTAATATTTATAATTGTAATTTTAATCATAGTAGGTGTTATTGTGGTTAAATACATTTGTGTATTTTTAACCCTGAGGGAAATTAACCTAACGATAACGATAATGACTGTTAGGAAGGAAGATTTACTAATGGTTGTTGTAGCAGCAGAAATGGGCATGTTTGTACATATCACTCCAAAACAATAATATCTTCAAGGTTATTCAAAGCAGAAAGGATTTTTCAACCTCAAAATGCACAACGTCTGTCTCTGAAACTGTGTGTGTGTGTGTGTGTGTGTGTGTGTCCCCATCTGTGCGTCTCTCTCTTTTTCTGTGTTTCTCATTCTCTTCCTCTGTGTGTATATGCCTCTCTCTCTGCATGCCTCTCTTTTTCAGTCTCTCTCTCTCCCTCTGTATGTATGTATGTGCATACCTCACAACATTTACAATGGACAAAGAGGGACACTTTAAATTTAGGTCTGTTAAAGGTGATGTGACCATGAGCGGGTCTGTTCTGATACATTGTAGGTGATTTACTAAGATTGTAAAATGTGACTAAGAACAAAACAATGTATTTACACAGACTGGCTTCTAATTATTATAGAGACACAATACTGGGAGTGTTATTACTGTGGAGCTCTGTTATACACTCAGACACATTACTGGGAGTATTATCGCTGTGGAGCTCTGTTATACACCCAGACACATTACTGGGAGTATTATTACTGTGGAGCTCTGTTATACACTCAGACACATTACTGGGAGTATTATCGCTGTGGAGCTCTGTTATACACCCAGACACATTACTGGGAGTATTATTACTGTGGAGCTCTGTTATACAATCAGACACATTACTGGGAGTATTGTTGCTGTGGAGCTCTGTTATACACTCAGACACATTACTGAGAGTATTATTGCAGTGGAGTTCTGTTATACACTCAGACACATTACTGGGAGTATTATTGCTGTGGGGCTCTGTTATACACTCAGTCACATTACTGGGAGTATTATTGCTGTGGAGCTCTGTTATACACTCAGACACATTACTGGGAGTATTATTGCTGTGAGCTCTGTTATACACTCAGACACATTACTGGGAGTATTATTGCTGTGAGCTCTGTTATACACTCAGACACATTACTGGGAGTATTATTGCTGTGGAGCTCTGTTATACACTCAGACACATTACTGGGAGTATTATTGCTGTGGAGCTCTGTTATACACTCAGACACATTACTGGGAGTATTATTGCTGTGGAGCTCTGTTATACACTCAGACACATTACTGGGAGTATTATTGCTGTGGAGCTCTGTTATACACCTTATATTGCTGGGAGTATTATTGCTGGGAGCTCTGTTATACACTCAGACACATTACTGGGAGTATTATTGATGTGGAGCTCTGTTATACCCTCAGACACATTACTGGGAGTATTATTGCTGTGGAGCTCTGTTATACACTCAGACACATTACTGGGAGTATTATTGCTGTAGAGCTCTGTTATACACTCAGACACATTACTGGGAGTATTATTGCTGTGGAGCTCTGTTATACACTCAGACACATTACTGGGAGTATTATTGCTGCAGAGCTCTGTTATACACTCAGACACATTACTGGTAGTATTATTACTGCGGAGCTCTGTTATACACTCAGACACATTACTGGGAGTATTATTGCTGTGGAGCTCTGTTATACACTCAGACACATTACTGGGAGTATTATTACTGTGGAGCTCTGTTATACACTCAGACACATTACTGGGAGTATTATTACTGCAGAGCTCTGTTATACACTATGACACATTACTGGGAGTATTATTGCTGTGGAGCTCTGTTATACACTCAGACACATTACTGGGAGTATTATTGCTGTGGAGCTCTGTTATACGCTCAGACACATTACTGGGAGTATTATTGCTGTGGAGCTCTGTTATACACTCAGACACATTACTGGGAGTATGATTGCTGTGGAGCTCTGTTATACACTCAGACACATTACTGGGAGTATGATTGCTGTGGAGCTCTGTTATCCACTCAGACACATTACTGGGAGTATTATT
>OW240914.1:307290495-307348096 GCA_933207985.1 Pelobates cultripes
ATGACTGAGAACTAGGACTTGAAAGTCCAGTTCTCTATCAAGTTAGAGACCAACTGTGTTTTTAGAGGGTTCATTAGACGTAGTAACTCACACAGGACAATTAAAACTAAAACATTTTCAACCCAATGTATACAGAAACTACTCAATATATAAATATATAATATATAGAAGTCAGTGCTCGGACTGATGCAATTATTTTTTCCCCAACAAGTACTCCGAGTATGATTGTTTTCCCTGTTGCATAAAGTTCAGTGTTACGCTAAAACAGCTGTATGGCAGTAATTAACTTTCAGATACTGCCGGAGGATAATATATCATGGAAGGGATGTAATGTGTACCTTACTTGTCATATGGTGCTGCATAGCATGTGGAATATATTAATATCTGGTTAAAAAAGCTGAATTAGTTCCTTTGCTAATGCTTCTGTAATGTAAAGTATGAACTGCCCTTTAATTTTACGACTTATGTTTCGTTTCTGTGTTAATTTTTCCACCCTTAAACATTTTACCAGACTTTCTCTCTCTCCAGCTGTTATTTTGTGGTTTCCTCCATACAACGCTTCCACTTTCTACACTCCACCTGTAGTCTTTCACTCCCAGTTCCTCTCTTAAAAGTGACACTATGATCAATGTTTTGCCCTCCTTTTTAGAAGCACAACTTATTTATTATGACCATGAATGATTTGGAATTCTGAAACCATTCCAGAGTGCAGTTTAAAGAGACTCTATGCTTATGTATGATGCCCTGAGTGAAGGCACACTAGCTGTTGGTAACAGCATGGTTTTTGGTTGGATAAACTATTCTTCTAACCAAAGTGTACTAAAGATGGCTGCCCCACAGAGAGCAAGGGTCTGCCAGGAAATGCACTAAAAAGCTGCATTAACTTGTATGTGACCATTACAAAATAATGAAGACAGGCTATAACACATGTACTCTTTAATTTAAAAAACAATAAATCACAATAGCAGTTCTCCTTAAGAGCTGATGGGTTCAGTGCCCTGGTTCTTTGTAAAATATATTTGAACAGTTTGACCAAAACCAGGGATATTTGAGGCATCTGCAGCCCAGTCCCTACTTAGCTGTTGCTAATGCAGACTATTTCTTCCATATTTTATTGTCGTTTGATGGCTGATCAGGTCAGATGAGACTTGAAAGGCTGAACTTGATGTACTTGAGTTTTTTTCAGCCTATTTTACTTTGTAACTGCTATGTAACATATACAACTAATGAATATTCTAACCACAGATCATCAATCTGCTACCACATTAGAAATGTTTAATTCAATGGTGAAAAATATATTTTTTGAGTAGAATACACAAATACTTAAATGATACAGAGAGGAATGATAAGTATCCGATAATGATCCAACATTTTTGTAGAATTGAGTAAAGCCAATACAAACACTTCAACGTTTATGGTCATTCGAAGAATTACACATTCTTATAGAAAAGATAAAGTTTATGCTATTCCTGTAGTTCTATGAATATTCTACACCATAACCTTGAGTTTGGTTTAAGAATACGGTGTAACTTTTAATTTTTATTCATACAATTCTATTACATAATAATTACAAAATTAAGTTATTTGTAAGCAATATTAAAATAAATAAAAATGATGATAATAACTCCTGTTTCAGTGTTCTATGCCATTACATATTGGCCCTTGGCAGTGACTGCGTTCAGACACTTAGCATATTCTTGAAATGTTCTCTAGACCTGTTTTGTTAGATTTTCTATTAGACTGATACCAGACAGAATAGGGATAATATTCAGGAATTCATTGGGAAGAACTTTGTTATTAGCAATAATCAGCATGGTTTTATGAAACATATGTCATGCCAAACTAACCTGATTGCATACTACGAAAAAGTAATTAGAATTATAGATCACGGTGTTGCAGTGGATGTGATCTACTTGGATTTTGCCAAGGCATTTGATATGGTTCCTCACAATAGGTTAGTCTTCAAACTAAATGCAATTGGTCTAGATGAATATTCTTGTTCTTGGGTAGAACATTGGCTTAAGGATAGAGTACAACGAGTTGTCATTAATGGTAAATTTTCAAGCTGGACAAAAGTAAGTGGTGTCCCTCAGGGTTTTGGGACCGCTTCTATTTAACATATTTATAAATGATCTTGCAATAGGCATTGAAAGCCATGTTTTAGTGTTTGCAGATGACACAAAAATGTGTAAAGTAATAAAATGTGAGCAGGATATTGCTTTGCTGCAGAGGGATTTAGATAGATTGGGGACTAAAATGGAAGATGGAATTTAATGTAGAGAAAAGCAAAGTTATGCACTTCGGGGTCAAGAATGCACAAGCAACTTACACCCTAAATGGTAGGGAATTAGGGATAACCACACACTAGAAGGGTTTGGGAATTGTTAAAGACAACAAATTCGGCAGCAATATGCAATGTCAATCTGCAGTGGCTAAGGCTAGTAAGGTTTTGTCATGTATAAATAGGGGCATAAATTCTCAGGATGAAAATATAATTTTGCATCTTTATAAATCGCTGGTAAGACCTTGAATAAGCTGTGCTATTTTGGGCACCTGTTCTAAAGAAAGATATCATGGCACTAGAAAAAGTGCAGAGACGAGCTACAAAATTGATAAAAAGAATAGAGCACTTTAGTTACAAACAAAAGGTTAAAAAACGTAAATCTCTTTAGTTTGGAAAAACGGCACCTCAGAGGGGATATGATAACATTATACAAATATATTCGGGGCCAGTATAAACCATTATATGGAAATCTATTCATAAACAAGGCAAGAGGTCACACGTTTAGGCTGGAAGAAAGGAGATTTAATCTAAGGCAAAGGAAATGTTTATTTTTTACAGTAAGAGCAATAAGGATATGGAATTCTCTGCCTGAAGAGGTGGTTTTATTAGAGTCCATACAGATGTTTAAACTGAAATTGGACAAATACTTGCAAAAACATAACATACAGGGATATAATTTCTAATTAGTGGGATAATAGCTGCTTGATCCAAGGAGACATCTGACTATCATTTTGGGGTCAAGATGGAATATTTTCCTAGTTTGTTGCAAAATTGGAAGCACTTCAGACTGGGTTTTTTGCCTTCTTTTGAATCAACAGCAAAAACATATGTGAGGAAGGCTGAACTTGATGGACACAAGTCTCTTTTCAGCTATGTAACTTTATAACCATTGGATACATATGATATGCTGAAATATATGTTTTCTTGGAATAAATTATCATTCATTTTTAATTTGGCAAGTATGGAAATGTTTTAAGAAACTGTAAATGAACTGTTAAGTATCTTGGTAAATTATGAATACAGTGTAATTTTGATATATTGATTTTAACGAAATATGTTTGATGAATACATAGAAAACTTACTCCAAGTAAAAAATGAATAAACAGTATTCTTTCAAATACTTGGAATGTGGGGTTTCAAATAAATGTTAGAAAGTGCTTAGTTCCAGCAAAGATGGAAATCATTACATGTAGATTGAATGCTTGCTGTGTAGGATACAAGCCTATAAGTACATTGGCAATTGCAACAAGCCAGCCTGTTCCCCTGGAGTTTTCAAAGTATCTTTTCGCCTGTAATAAATAAATAACTGTGTAAACAAAAAAGCTCAAATAAATATACTGTGTCGTATTTACAAAATCTAAAAAGATTGAGTTGCCAATTAAATCAATACTCCGGACCTCTAAAGCACTTCAGCTTGCTTGTCCCAATTCATAAAATTTCAAACTTCAAGATAAATAGGGACTTTTATGAATAAATTTGGGAGTACTCCCACGATGGTCAAGCTGACAACGTCCTTTTTCACTCTGCTTGAACAGTCGCTCAAACAAAAGTGAGAACTTCCGTTGGGAAGCATTAGTCTAATGCTTCTCTTTGAGAAGCATTCTATTGTGCAGTCACCTTCATTGTTGCAATTGATTGGAGCATTAGCGGCCAAGTCTGCACATGCACCAATTCTGTGCGGACAGGATGGGATACCTTTGTCTCACCGGGATGGAGCACAGTAGAAGAAAGATTGGTCTTGCCGCTGGAGAAAAAGGTAAGTACATTTTATTTTTAAGTTAGCTAGGGAGTATCTGGCAAATATAGAGTTAAAGAAATATCAGTTTGAACATTGAACTGTTTCTTTAAACGTACCATTTAACTCTTCAGAACGTTATTAGAGTTAAACGATTAGAGTGGGATAAAATGGATGGGTCTCTATTTATCAAAGTACACCTGGAGAAAAAGAAAGTATTAAAAATGAATAAAGTACACTGTAGGTTTTGATGGCAATTCATCCTTGGTTAACACTTTCATCTTCACATCTATTCCTATTGTAATATCTACATACACCGTTTCCTCTCTAATTACATATATAAATTAGTACATTTGCTCTTCAATTGATCTCATTGATTTGTCTTGCCTTGCTTGAAGACCAATGAGTCATCTTAGGAAGGAAAAGTATTAAAATGACTATATTGAACAAATATCACTCCCTCCCCCCCCATCCTTTTCTCTCTCCCTCTCTCTCCCCCTCTCTCTCTCTCTCTCTCTCTCTCTCTCTCTCTCCCTCCCTCTCTCTCTCTCTCTCTCTATATATATATATAGTACATTTACAGAGTATAAAAAACCTGATGAAAAGTCTTCGCTATAAATAAATTTATGGGTATAATATAGAGTACTAAGCTTAGGAAAATCTAATTTCTAGGTATTTCAAAGAAATTACTGCCCATATATTATTTCTGGTATATGAAGTCAATGAATATGTACTTTGATAACATTACACTCCTGTTTAGTGCATAATTTATTCTACATTACATATGGGACATGGTTTGTGCACAACAGAGAAACACATATATCATTTCTAGAACGTAGTCTTCAAATTTCCAGATCTAAATATTTAATTTATAAATCAGTCTGCACATAGGTGTTATCAATAGATTACAGAGACAGACAAGTAACAAGATAGTTACCAGAGCGTGTTCGTAACCGATAAATATTTCCTGACGTTCAGATGGAATTGCACAACAGTTTTCAAAAATGTCAGATACAAAATTCGCAGACTTTACTGCTGTTCCTCAGCACTGTTAACAATAATAAATATTAAACCTGAGATTGTAATTTACTCTCTAAATTAATAATTGGAAAAACATTTCTTACATTATGTAAATATAAAAAGTAGGGATTTTTTTTTACAGTGAAGAAGTGGGTGTTTTCTATTTTATTCTTAAATTGTAAATTTTAACAAATAAATTATTCTCGTATTGCTGGAAATAGACAGGTCACAGGCCATATCACCAGTTGAGTAAGAAAAAAATATATATATTTTTTTGTAGTTTTAATGTTGAAGAATGAAGTGCTTTTTCTCACTCTTTTATCTTTAAATGTATTTTCATGATGAGTCAAAGCCAGACTTACTGCCTATATTTACATTTCTTTGATCAAGTAATTTATACAATATGCAGTTAGACTTGCACTTTACAAAGTCTACAAATCCCACTAAAAATAGTTTATATATCTTTCTTCTCATTGGGAATCCTAGTTAAGCAATATCAAACCATTGTGTGAAAAAATACTTGGAAAAAGTTGAATATACCAGTCTAAATAACACACATATATTAAAATAACAGCCGACATGTGGGTACTTAGCTCATCTTTTATTGTTTCCTTATTTTAATGTGTGTGTGTGTGTGTGTGTGTATATATATATATATATACATATATATATGGTTGGGTTTATTCACTAAACAGTACTGACAACCGTCTGTGTATCTAAATAAAGGAGATGTTTCTCCATTTAGCTATCTTGACTAGAATTTTACCAGAGATTTGCTAAATTAAAATCGGTTAAAGGAATAATCCAGTGCCCAAACACAAAATAAATAATCATTTTAGTACATATACCCAAAATGTATTGCATGTATTTAATTACGCATTTTTCCACTGGGTGTAGACATAGAAAAAGCTTGCGAATCAGGCAGACATTTTGTGTGTTGCCTTTGTTATTTCCCCCTTTCTAACCAAGCCCAGATTTTCTGAGATGACACACTCTTAACACACAACATTTTTTTCAGCAAGATTTATGTGTCTGCAGTATACCTTTAAATGAATGCACCCTATAACATGTTCTGTAGGTATATATACATATTCCAGAGTTCCAGAAATCCGTCTCATGCTTTTAGTATGAACCAAGCAGGATTTTAGTACAATGAAGCCATATAAAAGACATATAAGACATTAATCTTTAGAGTTATAGCTCCTGCATATAATCTTTTTTTTTGTGTTTGTTTTTAAATACAAATAAATATGTTGTATTGAATCAAACCCTGTTCACAAAAAAATTGCATTTGTGTGGCTATATGTTTAAACCCTACAATGTCTGACTCAGGCCTCTATTTAATAAGGCTTTCCAAATGATTCAATTCTGTTTGAAAACCCTTCCACACAATTGATCTACAGAAGTCACCATTAAGGTCTATGGGCATTTTTATAGATAACTAATTTGAAAAGTTTTTCTAACAGTAGTGAATCATTTGGAAAACATTAAATCGAGACCTCAATTTAATCATAGCACGTGCCAAAGCAATACACACCGTTTTTATCCCTGATTCTGGCAAAAAATGCATCAAACGCAAACTTCTTTCGTTGTGGGCTTGTGTCATTACAGAATGTGCGTTAACGTGGAATAATTTCCAGTGAGTTGTGTACATGAGATTGAGGTTCAAATCAGAAGAAAGTAAGGGATATTACAGGGTGTTTAAGGACAATTTGTGAGATAGTACTGGCCCTAAACTCTATGTTCACTCACTATAAACAACACATAGGAAATAATGTAGATCCTCTTTACCGAGATGATATAGACATAAAATTTGGAAACTGAAACCTATGCCAAAATATCTATCACTAATGCACTGTAGCACATAACAGGGTTGTAAAGAAGCGTTTTATTACTGAAAAGGTATGTCTCACATTACCATATTACAGTGGTCTGTTTTAAACATATTCTGTAATACACAACAGAATGTATTTTGTGCGTGACTACCTTTTCGGCAATTGCCATACATCACTTTTAATGCAGGCATTTATCTTTGCTATCTTGCAGACATTTGGAGAAATATGTTGTGGTACGCAAGATCATTTGTAAAACTCACTTTTTTAATAGCCTGAGAAAAAACTTTATTATTTAGGAGCTATCTTTAATAGGTCAGCACGACTGAGGCTCAATATAAAATGCACTACGATCATATGGGTTATATTGCTTCCTTCAAGCCCCATCCCGCACTGTAAGAGTTAAAAATACCTTACTTTACTTACCCGATTTTGGGACTGGGTCTGCGCTCTGCTTCCTATGAAATCAATCGACGGGACGCTAATGCGCATGGGTGACGAGCGCTAGAGTGCGTTTGGCCCTCCACCACAGGAAAGCATTGCTTCAATGCTGTCCTATGGTGATTTTACTGATGCTGGATGTCCTCAGGCAGAGAGTAAGGACGTTGAGCATCAGCAGTTAGGCAATCAAAAATAGAGTAGTACGCAGGAAACGCATCTAGTGGCTGTCTGATTGACAGCCACTAGAGGCAGTCTTAACTATGCAATGTAAATATAGCTGTTTTCAGAAACTGCAGTAATTAACATTGCAAGGTTAAGAGGACAGGGACATGAGGGTCAATGAGATGAAGTAGTCTGGGTGCCTATAGTGTCCATTTAAAAAAACACACACAAAACTTACCCCTGGTGCACCCGTAAGCCTTTCTTCATTTCACACAGGCAATATAGGTCATCACTCAATCTATCCCTCTGAGACTTATCAGGGGACCCATGTTAGATACAGATGCCTGTTTTTAAACACACCTCCCAAAATTCATGCTTTTGCTAGGACAGTCCTGATTTAAGGGTTATCTCCTGCTTCAATCCCCAGTGGTCCTGCATTTGAGGGCACCAGGGAACTGTCCCTGGGTGGCATAGTGTGAACACAGTGGTACTAGGAC
Source organism: Pelobates cultripes (assembly GCA_933207985.1). Taxonomy (NCBI): domain Eukaryota; kingdom Metazoa; phylum Chordata; class Amphibia; order Anura; family Pelobatidae; genus Pelobates; species Pelobates cultripes. The sequence continues at coordinate 307,298,467 of OW240914.1, forward strand.
CATGCAGGAAGCATTTCAGCAGCATGGTCCTCAAAGCTGGGGGCCTACCCCATCCCAATTACACACTGTTCATTGTTGTGGTGTATTTTTATATGTAACATTATAGCTGCTTACAGTCATACGCTATTGCCACTTTGGTATCTTCCCAAAAATTGATGCTGAATCATTCCTAAAAGCCATGAACGGTTTATTTGAACATTTACTCAGGTTTAACATTGTCTGATGTACTGTATGTAGTTTTGTGCAATATATTCAGTGCTTTTCTGCATTACTGTGAGGTTCAGGCAAGCATATACACACAAATACTTTATATCCCCTCGAACTTTCTGCAGCTAATGACTGGATAATTGAAAAAAATATTTTCTTTAACTGTACTTGATTTACTTTTGTCCCTGAACACTGATCTATACATTATTCCATATGCTATATAGGCATCCCATGCATTAACTAAATTGTATGCATAACGTTCCATGACAGAATGACATCAAGACTGTTTCTTTTTCTTTTTTAGTAAATTGGTTATTGCAGCTCAGTGCATTATTATTATTAAGTATTATTACTGTCCATGATTGATGTTTTTTTATTTTTCTATTGACAACAATTAGAGCCAAAATATAATTCAAAGCATATTTTCCATGTACATACTTTTCTCATTGCTTAATAAAAGACCACTTACCTACTCTGCAAAAATCAAGCATTATGCATCCGCATCTTTGATCTTATTCTAGAATGCACTAGCCCAGTGATGGCGAACCTATGGCACACGTGCCCAGCTGGCACGCCGAACCCTCTCGGTGGGCACGCAGCCATAGGTCACCAGTAGCGTGCAATTCCGCATTTTGAGAGTCTGTCCTGGGCTCCCTAATTCCGGGACAATGTAGTGTCCTGGAATGCGTTGAACTGCACCGCCGCCGCTGCAGTGGTGGATCCAGTGGGGGCAACGGGGAAATTGCCCCTCCCAAGAAATTAGTGCAGCTCTCATAGGGAAACTACCTCATCAGGGGCCCGTTCGGGTGTTGCAGCCCATTGGCCGACCGTGCCACTTTAATGTTGCAGAGCGTGCTGGGAGGAAGTGACTGTTACTTGCTCTCAGCATACAGACCGCGCAGGCTGACAGGATACTGAAGAAGCAACTGAAAGAGGAGGCAGGAGAGAGAGCTCTGCAGCTTCTCCTTCAGGCTCCCATCATCATCAGCCAGCCTCAGGAATTAACCTCACTGCAAACAAAAGGGAGCAGAGGGTGGTTAACAAATGTAAATTGCAATTTGTGTGTTTGCCCATATGTATGTTTAGGTATGTGTATGTGTGTATATATGTGTGTCAGTGAGTATCTGTGAGTGTGTGTGTGTCAGTGTATGTATGTGAGTGTCTGTGTGTATATGTGAGTATCTGTGAGTGTCAATTTGTATATGTGAGTATCTGTGAGCATGTGAGTGGATCTATGTGTGTGTGTGTGTATATCTATGAGTGTCAGTGTATATATGTGTGTCTAAGTAGCCAGTTAATGTTTGCAGAAATACAGAAAATGCACTGGCAGATATGTTTTTGACAGACTCAAGTATAAATTTGATGAAATGCACTCAAGAAAGTAAGTGTCTCTGTATGGCAGTTTGGAAATGTGGTCACCCTAGTCGCCGGTGAGGGGGGGGGGTGGCGCCGATGGTGCCGGTCAGCAGCCCTACACCCCCCGGCGGCAATACAGAGTAGGCACCTTCCTACCCTAAACGGCAGGTGCCTACTCTGCTTTCGTATCGTTGGTGGGTGGGATGGAGGGCAACTGTATGAGTTGGTTTTTTTCTAAACTTAAACCTCAGTATTCAGGTTTAATTGCCGTGTTGGTTTGTATTGCGGTTTGGGCACTCGGGCTCAAAAATGTTCGCCATCAATGCACTAGACAGACTTCTCTGCAGCACACACAGAATCATTCAACTTTAGCCAAGCTATACTCTTGCAACAGACATTAAATTTAATACAAAGCTTTTTTCCCTCTGTACATTTTTGAAAAATTAAATAAAATAAATAGCATTTTACTGTTATCAGAAATGTACAATTAGTTTTGTTTCAAGTTGAATTCCGTCCGAATGCATGCAGATTCAGCAATTCGCAAGCATCTGAATTTCAGAATCAACGAAAACTGAAACAAAACTTAGTGGATTCTAAACAAATAAAAACAGATTATTTAGGATCCTTCCATTTTTATAAGGATAGCAAATTAGAGAATTATTATCTATTCTACAACTAAAAGAGCAAATGTATTGAATGGCCTTTTTCTTAAATTTGATATTTCAGCTGTTTATTAGATAGCTCCCTAAGTTAGTATACTTAAATATTGCAGTCCCATGTATGGATAGAATAGGAAATAGGCAGTTATCTACTGAACAGCTGGAAGAGCAAAACATAAGAAAAGGGATTTTATTAAATTTGATCTTTCAGCTGTTTAGTAGATACCTCCCAAATTTGGTGTCGTTACCTGGAATTTCCATGATTAAGAGTACCAAATTAGGGACCTATCTACTAAAGAACTGAAAGAACAAAATGAAGAAAAGCCCCTTTGTTTAATTAGCTTCTTCGGCACTTTAGCAGATAGCTCCCTTATTTGGAAATTGGTATCCTTATGGCAAGCCCACCTAAGGATTGCAAATCAGAGAGTTATATACTAAAGGGCTGTTCCTAATATTGGTCGTTTAGCAGGTAACTCTTTAAATTGATATTGAGACTTTGCGACTGCCACCTGCACTCATGCACCACAGGGGAATAACAACCTTCCAAATTTTTGTAAATTAACAAGTGTTTCAGACAAAATTCGAAACTTTATAAAATTTTCATGCGTGCCCATCATTGTGAGAATATAGCCTCCATTCATATAAAACAGATCCTTTGTAAACTCCAGTGTATAATGTTTTTTTTTTGTTTTTTTTGTTTTTCTCTCCTATGTATTTTCAAAACATTTATTACAACTTGGATATTGTTTGACTGCTAAATAAGCCATTGTATAATATATCAGTGGTCACAACTCGCAGAGAAAAGAATCATGTATGCATGATTTTCTCAATATCCTTGTGTGGGTTAGAAAGCCTTATTCGAGCATAACGTTAATTCCCAATTGTGTGGTTCTGCAGAAGTCACACCCTCTACCTAGTTACAATAAGTAAACGGACAATTTTAGAATTAAACATTTGCTGTTCCCTTGCCTATTCACCACAATTCCAGGTTTAACAATTAAATCTATTGTCTACGATTACCAGATTTCAAGAAACTCTTAAGTTGTGTGATCCACCGTTCATATTTTGAACAGCATTAGAGGAATAACACATTATGGGAATTTTGATAAATAGCTTAAAAAACTGAAAAAAAAAATTGCAAAACGTTAGGAAGAAATAGCTAAGCTGTAACCATAACTGAGTTGAAGTATTCTTCGAAATCAGATATTTTTTTTTGAAAATCAGCTAAATTGAGGTTTCAGCACTCTATAGTTTGGTGTTTAGTGAACACACCTATTGGTTTGGAATAATTTGGGGTTTACGGTTTGTTTTATAAACTACTGATATTCTGCATATATTTCATTAATTTCTATTGTCTTTGCCTTTGTTTCGAGTATTTAATAAAAGATCTCCGGAAGATCTTGAAAATATTAATACGTTTAACCAGAAAAGATACATTTTACTTGCCAAATATATGCTGAGATGTTCTGTAATTTCTTTTAAATGAATTGTACTTCTGTGTGAGCAGATTTAATTGTAACGTGTATATTATTTCTTTTCCTTTCTTTAGCTGTCAGACCAACAGATCAGAGACTACTTTGAGACATTCAAGCACAGAAAAATTGAACTGGAAGCATTTAATATGGTAATGTCACACAGATCGAAACATAGAATGTAACGGCAGATAAGAACCGTTCAGCCCATCTAGTCTGCCCAATATTTCAAAATACTTTTAATTAGTCCCTGGCCTTATCTTAAGTCTAGGATAGCCTTATGCCTATCCCAGGCATGCTTAAACTCCTTTACTGTGTTAACCTCTACCACTTCAGCTGGAAGGCTATTCCACGCATCCATTACAGTGGTGTATCCTGGTTTTGTGCTGACGTCATAATCCGGCTCCCGGCATCACTCTGCGGCGCGCAAGGGAGATGAGCAGAGAGCTCAGGGAAAGTGCTCCCTCGCCAGCGCCGCTCGCCCGTCCAAATTTTTAGTTAGCCGAAGGGCAGGCTATTTCAGCTGCTGTCCGTTCTCAGAATACTCTTGCGATACGTTTTTTGCTCTCCATAAGATTAAAGGGTAATCCAGATGTGGACCTCTTGCTCACGGTGCCTAGAGAGATATCAGCTATGCCTCACTGATGATGCCTAACAAGGCTGAAACGATCGCCTGGGGTTGCTGTATCTCTCGTGCAGAGAGAACTTACTGGCATTTCGGATCTGGACTGCCCGTATGGGTGGGACCAGTCTGATATGCTTCAGATATGTTCTCTCTCTGTAATGGCACAAGGTGAGCTAAAACCAGCTTGAGTTCTGAGCGGGGACCCACCGAAGGGCAGGCTATTTCAGCTGCTGTCCATTCTCAGAATACTCTTACCACCCATTTTTTGCTCTCCTAGGCTAACAAGACATTTGCCCTGGGCATTTGGGGGCCCTTTTTTTGCCACCCTTTGGAAAATGCCGCCCAAGGCAAATGCCTTGTTTGCCTCGTGGCTAATACGTCCCTGATCCATTACCCTCTCAGTAAAGTAATACTTCCCCATATTATTTTTAAACCTTTGCCCCTCTAATTTAAGACTATGTCCTCTTGTTGTGGTAGTTTTTCTTCTTTTAAATATAGTACTTTTACTGTGTTGATTCCCTTTATGTATATAAATATAATATCCCCCCCCCCGTCTCGTCTTTCCTCCAAGCTATACATGTTAAGATCCTTTAACCTTTCCTTGTAAGTTTTATCCCAAAATCCATGAACCAGTTTAGTAGCCCTTCTCTGAACTTTCTCTAAAGTATCAATATCCTTCTGAAGATACGGTCTCCAGTACTACGTACAATACTCCAAGTGAGGTCTCACCAGTGTTCTGTACAATGGCATGAGCACTTCCCTCTTTCTACTGCTAATACCTCTCCCTATACAACCAAGCATTCTGCTAGCGTTTCCAGCTGCTCTATTACATTGTTTTCCTACCTTTTAAGTCATCTGAAATAATTACTCCTAAATCCCTTTCCTCAGATGTTGAGGTTAGTAGGGTATCAAATATCCTATAACTCTGCCTTGGGTTTTTACGTCCAAGGTGCATTATCTTGAACTTATCCAAATTAAATGTCAGTTGCCACAGCTCTGACCATTTTTCTAGTTTACTTAAATCATTTGCCATTTGGCTTATCCCTCCTGGAACATCAACCCCGTTACATATCTTAGTATTATCAGCAAAAAGACACACCTTACAATCAAGACCTTCTGCAATATCACAAATACGAATATTAAAGAGAATGGGTCCAAGTACAGATCTCTGAGGTACCCCACTGGTGAATTTAAGGAAACTAACTTTCATTTTCACAATTCTATACAGTAAAGTAGGGCTTAGAATCTTTGAGAGACCCCAGTCAATTGTTTGTTAAAGAGGACATCACTGCTATTCTAGAAACACCAGTGAGTGGGGATTTGATGCAAACAATGATTATTGAGAGATCATCTTTTTTTGCATTTTATTGCATTACCTGTATAATAAACACAAATGTATTTGTCTGATGCACTCACAGTGTACAGTGATAATAAATGGACTGAAGCACCCCAATCAAGCCCTGGTGACCCCTTGTTTGAGACATCACAAATGTGTATAGTGTAGGTACCGAGCTTCCTCAGTATAAATAAAAGGGAGCTTGTTGTGTATGTCTAATACAATTGTAAAGCAATTTTCCAAGACTGTCAGCAGTTTGCATGCTAGTAAAATGTATTTGTGTTTAATTCCCTTTCTAGCTAACTTCAAGAAATACTGTCTTGAAAAAAATGTCCTGTACACCATGGTTATTACATGGGAATGTGAGGCCCAGCTTTCACATCTTAAGTTGGTTTGACTTTGTTTATGAAAAAAACATTTTGGAAACGCATAACACTCTGATCCTTTGAATGCATTAGTACTGTGCAGCAAATCATCTATATTATTTTGTGCAGCTGTTCCAAGCTCTGACCATTTAAACTTTTAGTAGAAGCCAGGAATCTCTGTTTTCTTTTTTAAATATGACAAATGGAGCATTACGATACTTGGCTCAGCCATGTTTACATACAGTTCCAAAATTCTGTCTGGTCAAGTAAGCAACCCCACATACAGCACTTGTCAGCCATGTTATCGAAAGTCCCCCTTGAATATGTAGACATGGGGTAAATTACATCAGAGATGTTAAATTCAAATGAGTAACATTAAATATTGTTGTGTACTGCTGGAGCAGATCCTATTCAGGAGTGAGTTCCTTATAATCCAGTGATATCATACATCAAGGATTGTAGGAGTCCAAAATTTTAATCCGTCCCATAAATTATAAGCTCAATTTCTAGATAAACTTTTAAAATAAATGTAATATTTTGATTTTTTTTTTTTATATTTTGATATATTTTTATGTGATATAATTTTTTTTTATTATTTTTTTACATTTTCATATTTTGCAAACCAGGCATTGAGTTTGCTGACATTTGGTATTTCTTCTGACACAGAGAATTGTACAAAAATGTGTTGTAAGAAATGTAATGTGGTTGCTGGGGGAAATTCTAAAGGTAGAACAAACATGGGAGTGTGTTCTTTGTTTCCATAGTGATTACTCCATATTTAGACTTTGCCCCACAATTGCTCTTTAGTAATAAAATCTTTGATATACAGGTATTGGATTAAAGAATGTTCAAAATTAAAAATAAAGTGCTCCAACCCATTTGACATAAGCAACCTCTCAAAGGATATAATCTCTTTGCCTTATACGTATTCACAATTTAGAACCTTTTTTTTAAACACATATACATCTACATCCTGTTTTTGACTTGCCTCCATTATGTCATAGTGAAATGGGAATTAATTTTTATTTAACATGTTTTCAACATTAAAAATGTACAGTTTGGAATTGTTTCAGATATATAAATGTCTAAAACAGTGTCCAACCATAGTTATTTACATTGTAAAAGGGAATGATTGGTTTTGACATTATACAGTGAATTCTTTGCTCTCAGTGGGATCACAAGACCCTTGTTTCTCAAGTGTATAATTTCCGAGCTGTGTCCAATATCATCGAAGACACAGTTTGTACGTCTTTTAAATGTCTGAGCCATATGTTATTCTATTTAGCTAATAACATTTTAGTTCTCGAAACACATACTTGTTTCCAACCAATTATTTTGTTCTTTCTCTGTAGATTTCTATACATAAAGATACAAATTAAATGCCTGCCATGAGTAGGGAAAGGCAAGTCTCACGTCTATTTTTCCAAAGAGCTGTGACTCATAGAAATCTGATTAAATCTCTATTTTGCTGGTCAGCTGCGGGAAATGACTGATCTGTTCATCCGGTCTGGTCTCTACAAATTAGAAAGAAGCTAACAGAATCTGCAAAAATTAAATTAGTGAATATTGCTAATAGAGAATAAATGTCCTTTGTTACTATATTGTAATGATGTTAACTGTGAGGACTGTTGCTTTCATTGAAAAAGAAGTAGTTTGTACTTGGCTACAATGAATCTTCAAAGAGACCCCTTAAAGTGATATCTACTTAAAAAACAAACAAACAAAAAAACAAACGTTTAATTGCCTAGATTTCTCGAGCTGTTTCCCTGACTCCTTTATTCACAGTAACATTTTCATTTAGCATGGCTGTACAGAAGTAATATTTCTTGTAATTATGCCATTACTATACTTGGCTCAGCCATTTAAATGCCAGGCCATGTCTATGATGTTTGTTGCCAATCCCAAAGGATGCATATAGCAAAATCATGTTCCTCCTTTCATACCGGAATAATATAAAGGGACTGCAGTCTTTGATGTTAAAGTGAATCTATAATTCATTATTTTTAAAAAATATCAATCTGTGTTGCTTTATTTATTCTCTTTAATGTAAATTATTTTAAAATATGAATTTATTGCAGGCTATTTCTTTTTTTAAGCATTTTTAAGGGCATTATCTATTTAAAAGAACCGTAATGATATATTCTTCCTGAAGATTTTTTTTTCACATGAGCTGTCATTCTCCTACATTTTTGATCTGAAAGTGGCTGAAAGATCCATGATCTCCCCGTGCTGAAGATTCCACAAGCATATGTTCAAAGTGTATCCTATACAAATGAATATAAGCTGTTTATCTATGTGCAATAGAGCTGTAGAGTGAGTACATCCTATGTTTTCTTATGGGGAGACGTTGTGGATTTACTGTTGCCCTCTGGTAAAGCTAAATTGTCAGTGAAGAGTACTAATTAGTACAACATATAACATACAAGATCCAGCGCACTCGCTCATTCACTAAACAGCAATTTCAACATGCTTTTTACATGTTTTTTAGGATACAAATATATTTCAAGATTGCCAAACTACTTATTACCATTATAATCAGATTTGGAAAAAAGTTATATATTTAACATGTTACTTTGAATCCTGTACCTGTAAAATAATTCACCATTATGTTTACAGCTTAGTGAAATAAACACAGTTGTGGTCAGAGATAACACAGTTTTAATAACCATTGATTTGTTCCAAGAATTGCAAAATTATTATCTATCTCTTCAACACAGATAGCAGGGCACTTGCCATTAAACTTGCTGTCATTGGCATTACCAAGCTCCACGGATGAATTTAACTCAAGATATAATAATAAAACGCACAGGGAGTTGTTGTTTTTTTAATGCTAGACTAAACATTTTGTCTTCACGATACAAGAAAGTCATACATTGTACCAGATATGGGAAAAATTATTATTTATAAGCAGTGTATTCAATTCTACTAGCTGTAAAACAATTCTGGGCAAAATAAAAGCCATATTAGACAGTGTTACTACTATATAATGGATGTGGCACGACTTCCAATAACATTTATTGGATTATTACTATAATTCAAAAATCTAGTCGCAACAAAGAGTCCAGCTGTATGGCAAACAGCTATAACCAAATATAATGGCTTTGATATACTGTGTTAAAACTTTAACAGAAAACCCACTGCTGTGTTTGTTCCCAGAAAGAATTCCTCCAATTTAAGATATTGATAGTTTTCTCTTTTTTTTTTTTTGTAAACGCTTTACTTATACATTTTCTGGACGCATTTCCTCAATAATGACATGCATCACAGCCAAGCTCGGCCATTTTCTATCCAAAAAAATATACTCTCTATGGATCATTTTCCATAGAAATATCTTACGAAAGTTTAGAATTTGCCTTTCAAACTCTTTTAATGCCTAATCAATCTTTCTTTCAGCTGAAAGTCTCCCTGGCTCCGTGTATCGAGGCCTTGATCTTGCTGGACCGACTATGTTATCTTAAAGAGCAGGTATGTTTGCTTTCTTTGATTCAACAGATGGCAGGTTCTCCTCGTCAGATGACATCATTCGCACTTACTGAGGAAGGAACGTTTCATTTTTGGATGGCGCACTGGGTTGTGTTCATCATTTTGAAGAGAGAAGCAAAATCACAGCTTTTTAGTGTGCATTCCCAACATATGCCCGACAGATGTTATTAGTTATGGCAAAGTTAAAACTATAATATTATTTTAATTGAAAGCTAATTGGTAGGCTCCAGGCATCGCGCTCAGACAGACGGTTTTCAGATACAGTTTGATCGCAGATAAGAGCATTTGAGATATTGATCAATCCATTTCTTCTCAATTATTCAGTGAAACTAGGATGAGCACATATAAAAATATGCAACATTTTATAGGTAAAATGGCATTAAAGGAACGCTCCATTGAAAACGTATTTCTTTTAACAGTTTAGTAGGTATAACCCCAATGAAAACATCCATGCATTTATTTCATCTTACAATGTCCTCTTACAATCTCTTGTCTGCAACCTTTGTAAGAACTACTCTTTTTATTGAGAAGCCTCTGTGCTGGAGCTGCAAGCGCGCACATGCAAACATGATCGCAGCTTTGTAATGTCCGTTAGTACTGTGGAGTAAATGGAAGAGGAAGAAACCCTCTTTGGGCTGTTTGATTGACAGCCAGGGAAACATTCCTATCCCTGGTTATAAAAGTGCCAATTTCTACAAAAATCTGCAATTTTAGAAACTGTCACAAATGCAACAGGCTCCAGCTATATAATGATTATTGTGTGCGTGGAATGTTCCTTTAAGTTTTCATAAGCTCTAAGTAAATCCCTAAAAATTGTAATGCACCTGGTGAACTAGTTAATGGAAATATACTGGATATTTCTGACAAAAAATGGATTGTTCTATACCTAAATGTATTATTATTTTATTATTTAATAACATTATTTGTTCCCTCCATGCTATATACAGCTTGGAGGCTGCAGATGATACAGTATTAATGAGACTTCCTGGCATGGTTTAAATATTATAACCCATCACAATGCATGCTATTTCATCAATGCGACTAAGGTGTTGGTCCATTCCACTGTTCTTTCTCGCCTTGACTACTGTAATCTGCTTCTCAGTGGTCTTACATGCTCCCAACGTGCGCCGTTACAGTTCATAATGAATGCAGCGGCTAAGCTCATCTTCCTGTCCGCCTGCACCGCCCACGCCTCACCCTTCTGTCAGTCCCTACATTGGCTTCCTGTAAGATATAGGGCTCAATTTAAAATTCTGGTTCTTGCTTTCAAATCTCTACATAATGCTGCTCCCACCTATCTATCCTCCCTAGTGCACAAGTATGTCCCGTCTAGGCCCTTACGATCTGCTGAAGACTTACGTCTTTCTTCTGTCCGTACTCCCACCTCTGATGCTCGCCTTCAAAACTTCTCGAGGGTTGCACCGTTCCTGTGGAACTCACTTCCCTCCTCTGTTAGATGCTCACCCAGTCTCCACTCCTTCAAGAAATCATTAAAAACCCACTTCTTCATAAAAGTGTATCAATTAATCTGTTAATATCTCCCGACTGATTCCTCTCTTGCAACTGTCACTAGTCTAATACTATCCTTACCTTTTTGTGTCATTTTACCCCACTCCCTCTAGCATGTAAGCTCATTGAGCAGGGCCCTCAACCCCTCTGTTCCTGTGTGTCCAACTTGTCTGGTTACAACTACATGTCTGTTCGTCCACCCATTGTAAACTGTTGCGGAATTTGATGGCGCTATATAAATAACATAATAATAATAACATAATAATCAGTGCAGTTGCTAGCACATGTATAGTTAAAGTGTATTTTAGGATTTCTTTTTTTACCTTTCCGGTTTTTACTGCTACTCTGTCAGCTCAGTGATAAAATGTACTGCTATTAGGACTATAACTGGCTGTGCATACAGCAACCTTTGGTAGCAAACCACAAATTCTTAGAAATCACCCACACAATAATTGTGGATACAGCTTGTGGGTAGGGTGCGGGAGGTGACTGTGTGTGCAGTCACTTAGTCCATTCCAGGACGCCATGATAGTTGAGTAAAAAAGGAACTTCCTAATCCTTGTATTGGCTATGGATTTTGGCAGCACAATGTAAAGCTTAGTGGTACACATACTGGAAACTCAAATTGTTTTTACACAATCTTTGAATGATAGGTTCATTTTAATATTTTATATAGGTAACGCTTTGTTCAGAATGTGTCTTGAATAACTCTCGTATACAGCTTTTGTTATAGAGCTGATAATCCTCCTCCTAGCTCTTCTTATTGCTGTTTATATTACTTGCCACAAACAGTGTGTGTGTTGTATGTATGTATGTATATAACCAAAAGGGCTGCACTCACTTGAACATGCATACTTATAAGGTTGCTGCTGGGGCCCAATTTATACAACAAGATCCAGCGCACTCGCTCATTCACTAAACAGCAATTGCAATTTCAATTTCAAGTCTCACAAAATGTAATAGTTTTATTTAAAAAAAACACCTCATCTATGCAAAAATAATGGGGGTCTGGTGATGTGTTATTACGCAGTGAGCAATTTGTTTTATTCTGTATTGATGTTTAATTAAACAATGTTGCAAATCTGCACTTCCCCTTTTATAATCCTGTATATTATGTGTAAGATAGAATCTCATTGTCAGCTATCCAATGCTGACAATGAAGGATTCCTAATTGTTATATCAGTGTTACAAAATTGGTCCAGAGAGTGTTAGTTGGATATTTAGGGGACATTTATGTGTTTGTTGATTGTATTTTAATTAAAAATCATTATGACTATATATATATATATATATATATATATATATATATTTGTTCTTTTACATGAATGCATTGTTGAAGATGAAATTAGAGACACCTCTTGCATTGATATAATTGTCATCTTTGTATATTTCATTTGTATTATAAACTTGTTAGCCATTCATATCCATGAGTTGTAACGATACGGCATGTTTGGTATATAACATCATTATATAACAGACTGTTGCCATTGCAAAATTACATTATTTTGACATTTTGCTGTTATTTTTTTGTGACCAGTGCACTTGCATTCCAGCCACTGACAGTTTTGCCTATGGGAATCTGCTAGTTGCTTTGAAGTTCACATACCATTGTGCTTATTGGTAAACCTCTTTTATAGCTGACAGATGCTGCTAATTGGCAACCAGCCTAATGTAACTCATTGGTGCAACTCTGTTTGTGATTGTTATTTTGTTACTTTTCATTTAAGCTCGTATTGCATGTGATGCTCTTTTTGTTTTATCCACATTCCTGCACACTTTTTGTTTGCTAACTGTGGAGATAATTGGAGCTAAGGTGCAAGATGATTTTGCAGTTTCTACATAACTCCTTCATATTTTTAAATAATCAGTATGGTTTAATTGCACCATGTATTCTTGTGTCTTTGATGTTTGGAGTGCCCCTTTAACGTCAGGCTGTCTTTGATGGGATTCTTTAAATCACATTCCCATTCAGTGAGTTGTGGAAAAGCTTTTTATGCTAGAAAATATATATCAAAAGATGCATTTACTAGAAAACGCATGTGTTGAAAAATATTTATTGAGCTAGAAAAGTGAGGAGATAAATTATACCATAAAGTGGTTTTGCTGGGGAGCTAATGTAATGCAGTGTGTTGCAATAGGCAATCACATTATGATGGCAGTAACATTTCAACTTTCAAAAAATACATATATTTAAGCTCAGGAAAATATATTTTCCTGAGCAAGACGATACAATCTGAGATTAGGGATAGCATACCTCACAACATTGGGAGATACAAAACTAGTATAGTGGTGGGTGAGCCTTTAGTGTACTAAATGTGGGACACCATGGAACAAACCCAGGACAGCAGGGCATTACTCAGAAATCTGGACTGTTCCACCAACCCTGGAACTTTTACGAGGCATGGGATAAAATCAAAGAAAGCTTTATACTTACTGGCATTATCATTTCCTGGCCATTTCCCACAGCACCATTACTAATGTGTTAAATTCCTCCACTAAGCTTACAAGACAGGAAGTAGATTCTAATTCGAATAAATATCATTCTCTTAAGGTAGTAGTCAGTCTACTTACAAAGGCCAATCATTGAAGGGGTGGGGTGGGACCTTGATACTGCTATGGGAAATGGCCAGGAAATGAAAATTCTAGTAAGTATGGTAAGAACTTTCTGTTTTCCAGGCCAACTACAGAGATAATCACTAATGAGGATTACCAAAGCTAAAGAAGGGAGGAAATCCATGTCACTAAATAATTTAATTTGAGGATCAAAAGTGTGAAACTGCAGACAGTACGCTAGTTCCAAATAGGGCATCCTTAGAATTGTGTACCAGCTCTACTAATTGCCTCTGTAGAGACATTGGCCAAAGCCACCCAAGATGTTGTCATAGTCCTGGTGGAATGAGGACGAATGAAGAGGGGAACTTCCAGTCCATGGAGAGCCAACTTCTAATATTAGAGACTGACACTGCTTCACTTTTCTTACAAATATGGAAGTACAAATAACCTGTCAGATTCTCTCCAAGGGTCAGTCTTTGCAATATAGAACAATAGAGACCTGCATATATCAAAAGTATGGCGTTTTTGCTCCTCTGGAAATTGAAGATTTTGAATTAAGACTGGTAGTATGATCTCCTGTTGCTAGTGGGATGATGTCACTTTTTTAGGGAGGAAACCCGGAAAAGGTTTCAAAATCACCTTGTCTGGAAAAAACACATTATGCGGAGTGTTACACGAGAGAACCTTATCTTCAGAAGCCCACTTGGCTGAAGTGATTGCTAACAAAAAGAGTGTCATTAAGGTTAGCAACATTGGTGAAGCCTTATCGGAAGGTTCAAATGAAGCCAAAATAAAGCATTTCAGAACTGAAGGTTAAAGGACCACTATAGTGCCAGGAAAACATACTCGTTTCCCTGGCACTATAGTGCCCTGAGGGTGCCCCCACCCTCAGGGACCCCCTCCTGCCCGGCTCTGGAAAGGGGTTTAAACTTACCTTTTTCCAGCGCTGGGCGGAGAGCTCTCCTCCTTCTCTCCTCCTCCTTTCCTCCTCCTGGGCTGAATGCGCACGCGCGGCAAGAGCTGCGCGCGCATTCAGCCGGTCGCATAGGAAAGCATTTACAATGCTTTCCTATGGACGCTTGCGTGCTCTCACTGTGAAAATCACAGTGAGAAGCACGCAAGCGCCTCTAGTGGCTGTCAATGAGACAACCACTAGAGGATTAGGGGGAAGGCTTAACCCATTCATAAACATAGCAGTTTCTCTGAAACTGCTATGTTTATTAAAAAATGGGTTAACCCTAGCTGGACCTGGCACCCAGACCACTTCATTAAGCTGAAGTGGTCTGGGTGCCTAGAGTGGTCGTTTAATCCCAGAGAGAAGTTATGGTCTTAACAGAAAGGCAAATTTTCAAGGATGCCAGCAGAAATCTTTTCACCACATGCTCCATTGCTCATCTCTCATTGGTAAGTGCTGAAATGGCAGACATCTGGACTTGTAAGGAATTGTGGCTAAGGCCCTTATTGAAGCCAGTAGATCTGGTCACATAGGATTCTGGAGTGATCTACTTACTATTTGATCTATTTAGTCCGTAGTCCAGTAATGAAAAACATCCAAGCTCCTGTGATAAGTCTTGGAATGTGTGCCCATTGAACAAACCAAAATTTTGGGAAAAGAGGCTTAAACAAGCCTGCCAGCTAAGGGATAAGTGGTATATAGGCATAGTTGTAGTACATTAAGGCTCCAACGGATGACATCTTGTCTTAGTTCTAATGAGGCATTGAAAGTACTCAATGTCCCTGGTTTAGTTTGTCCTGCTTAATAGGTCATTTGTTAAGCCCTTTAGGGCTGAGAGACAAACCCCAGAGACTGCCATGATAATTCATGGTAGGTATGCCACAAAATAGAAATGTATTTCATTAAACGAAAAGCCTGCAGTGTGAGTGGAATAAAGAGAAAGACAGACTACTGTCTTATTTATTCAAATTAGAATATTTCTACTTCCTGTCCTGTACACTGAGTGGGCGAATCTAACCTATTAATGATGCTGCTATGGTTGGCCAGGAAATTATTATTTTTTTATTATTATATATTATTTATTTTTTTATATAAGAATACACTTTATTACAAAAATAGTGGTGAATGCATGGCAGAGTTTAGAGCAGGGGAAAGAAACCTTCTGTACTCCAGATGTTTTGCACTATATCTCCCATGATGCTTTCCCAGCATTTTAGCCTGTTCCATAGGATTATGGAATTCTAATGCAAGCATATTGCTTTCCTTGGAATGAATTAAAGGGACACTCCAGGCACCCAGACCACTTCTGCCCATTTTTATAAACTGCAATAATTACCTTGCACGGTTAAAGGACCACTATAGTGCCAGGAAAACATACTAGTTTTCCTGGCACTATAGTGCCCTGAGGGTGCCCCCACCCTCAGGGACCCCCTCCCGCCCGGCTCTGGAAGGGGGAAAGGGGGAAAAATGTACCTTTTTCCAGCGCTGGGTGGGGAGCTCTCCTCCTCCTCTCCTCCCCGTCGGCTGAATGCGCACGCGCGGCAATGAAAATCAGAGTGAGAATCACGCAAGCGCCTCTAGCGGCTGTCAATGAGACAGCCACTAGAGGCTTTGGGGGAAGGCTTAACCCATTCAAAAACATAGCAGTTTCTCTGAAACTGCTATGTTTATGAAAGAATGGGTTAACCCTAGAAGGACCTGGCACCCAGACCACTTCATTAAGCTGAAGTGGTCTGGGTGCCTAGAGTGGTCCTTTAAGTCCTCCTCTAGTGGCTGTCTATCAGCCACTAGAGGGTCTTCCGTGTTCTTAGAACACGAAAAGTTTTTCAAATGAAGCTGCATGTCCTCACGCTATGCATGAGGACCTCCAGCATCACCGGAATCCCCATAGGAAAGCAACTGAATAATGCTTTCCTATGGGGAGGTCTAATGCGTGTGCACGCGGCTATTGCTGCGCATGTGCATTAGGTCTCCCCCACTAGCTGACGTCAGTGGGAGAGGAGCGTGGGCGGAGCCTGACCCAGCGCCGAGGGACTTCGGCGCTGGATTCAGGTAAGTCACTGAAGGGGTTTTATCCCCTTCAGCAACATAGGGTGGGGGAGATGGGGGGACTGCAGGGCCCTGCAGTGCCAGGAAAACGGATATGTTTTACAGGCACTGGAGAGTCCCTTCAAGTCACCAAGATCTTTTGTTAGTTAATTCAATGGAATAGATGGGCCAGTAGTTTTTGGGTTTTTTTTAATATTATTATTATTATGCTGACAAAGTTTAGATTTTTACAGTTTGGGCAGCATTTCGCTTTGATCTTTAAAAAAGATGTTTGCAGTTTTTTTAAATTAAATCCACTCGAGTGAACAGTCCCATTTTTTTCCACTATAAACATTTTAACAGTTACATTGTGTCAGATGAAATACCTTCCCTTCAAATCCCTACTTGGAATCAGACTTTTGCTATAACTGTTCAATTTTTCTCAAAATTGTATTTTTATACACACAAAGCAGTTTTGAAATATGCAGATAATTATGTATTTTCCAGGCTGCCAGCTTACTATAAATCAGAATTCTGTGTGATTTCCAAAAGCTGAGATGAGCCCTAGTCCATGCTGCACTGATTTACTCTCACTGATCGAAACAGTTCTTTGACCCAGAGTTAGTATTTGTATGGTGCATAAGACAACGTATTGTTGTTTTCTGGCAAACATTGCATTCAAATGTATTTCAGGTCCTATGATGTTGACATATTGCAGACATTCTGTTTTCCACAAAGTGCTTCTTGATTAGTAATGCAAACAATTTTAAATTATTTATCGCTATTTACTGTTAAAGGGATTTACCGCCCAATTGCTTTAATGTACAATGTAAATATATTTTTTTTAAACTTAGAAAATCCTTGGCATTGGTCTTTTCCCAGTGATACTCTTTTCAAGCAGGATACAGCAGAGAAATTCATGACATGCTAGTAGATTCCATTCACTTATAGCAATCTTTATTAATTGTATTTCAGTGACGAGACCTCAGAATGATTCTTTCCTGTATGGTGATTGGTTGGCATGACAGTTTAAAGTTTAAATTTGTAGAACATATGGAAAAAATTCTGTAAAAGTTTTAGTGAAGAGCGGATCCTCTCCAGGCCTAGTTGTAATTTCTTACAAATCAATTAAATTTAATCAGGACTGGATACTTTGTTTAATATTTATAATTCCAGACATTATGAATAATTAGTTATTACTGTTTTTTTATCCATGTAAACAATAGTAACCTCTTCTGCTCATAATGTTATAAATGTTTCCTCCATAAACCCAGAGTATCTAGTATCTGAATTACCGGAATGCTTAAAACAAGTCTGCATAATGTATTATTTTGAAAGCATATCAAATCCAGTTTAATACGGGTTTACATAGTGATCTCCCTGATCAGCAGCTATGATTGATAAATAACAGTTACACATGGCTAGTATTAAGTAGAGTATTCCTTAAGGAACATTTTTTTTACTTATCTCGCTGGAGAGAAGTAAGATCAATTTTCTTTTAGGTACTGGGGTGTTTTTGTTATATTTCACATACATCATTGTTTAAAGAATTGACTCCATGGAATAAGATGGATGAGATTAATAAAACATTTTGAAAACAGACTACAATTTCCCCACAAAAAGAACTAACAAATAAATAGAAACACTTGAAAGTAACGCCTTGTGTATTTTTAATTTAGCGTTGCACACTGCCACAAAATGATAGTGATAAAACATAGACAATTTTTTTTACTTATTCAGTTTGATCTTTTTTGATATATAGATAGATATATGTAAAAAAAAAAAAAAAAAGCAAAAGCAAAAAGAGAAACTATTTGGTGCAACTACCCAGTACTTTAAGTTTCTAAATGTTTATAGTCTATTTGATCTACTTATAGTTTTTGCAATTGTACCTGGTGTATAAATCCTCCTACAATTGCAATTTAACACTTTTCCTTAAAGGAACACTATAGGGTCAGGAACACAAACATGTATTTCTGACACTATAGTGATAAAACCACTATCAACCCACTATCAACCCCCCCCCCCCCCCCCCCCCCAAGCCCTGTTTGCCCCTCTATATATAGTAAAATCTTACTTGTATTCAAGTCTGCAGCTGCTGCCTCTGCACATGAACTGTCTGCTGACATCATCAGAAGTGATGGTCTGAGCCATTCACAATGCTTCCCCATGGGATTGGCTATGACTGTCAAGGAGGCAGATCAAGGGCAGAGCCAGCACAGGTCAAACACATCCCTAGCCAATCAGCATCTCATCATAGAGATGCATTGAATCAATGCATCTCTATGAGGAAAGTTCAGTGTCTAAATGCAGATGGTGAAGACACTGAATGGCAGTGCTCCAGGAAGCACCTCTAGCAGCCATCTGAGGGTTAACCTGTGAAGGTATCTCTAGGCTGTAATATAAACACTGTTTTTTTCCACTGAAAAGACCATGTTTACTGCAAAAATCCTGAAGGGAATGATTCTACTCACCAGAACAAATACAATAAGCTGTAGTTGTTCTGGTGACTATAGTGTCCAAACACAAGTTAATATTTATCTGTATTGTAGTCAAGCCTGTTATACACCCCGTTTTAATGGAAACCTATCTATAAAAGACATGCACAATGCAGGGGCGGAATGGTCTCAGTCTTAATCAGTAGAGCATCCGTCTTTCATAAGCAGAACCCTTTTAGAAGGCAGTTTCACACCTTAGTCGGCATTCAAAAGTGACAGTGTTGACAATGAAAGGGATAAGCTACAGAGATTTGATTTATGTTGATTTCTGAACTAGCGTTTTGCATTTGCAAGCTCTTGACTTTCATAAAGAATGTCTAAAACTATTTAGGATAAATTAGATCAGTGTTCCATATTCAGTTTCTTCCATTTAGAGACAAATTAGAGGAAGAGAACTATAATTGAATATTTTATAGCTTTTCAGAAAGTGTTTCTAACTGTTGAAATTGCAATTCATTCTAATTTCCATTTGTGTTTTGGAACACTCTCTGAAATAATATTACATGATTATATTTTCCTTTTTGTCTGTGGAATATTGATTTGCTACCAACCATTTTTTGTGCTGAAAAACCCCCACTCGACTTGTACTCGAGTCAGTGTCTGTATTATGGCAACTTACATTGTTGGGTGCTGGCAGTGAGCTGTAACTTACCTTTCCTGCAGCTCCTGTCAGCTCCTTTCTCCTGCGTTCTGGTTAAAAAAATGTAAATATTAAAATATTTTTTTTTTAAATAATAAAAATGCCCTCCCCCCACCCAGTTCACACACACCACACACACCACACACACACACACACTACACACGCAAACACATACTCATACAAATACACACACTCATACACACACACTCTGATACACACACTCATACAAACACACACACTGCATTATATACACACACTCATACAAACACACACACTGCATTATATACACACACACTCATACAAACACACACACTGCATTATATACACACAG
The DNA here is from genome assembly GCA_933207985.1 of Pelobates cultripes. NCBI lineage: Eukaryota > Metazoa > Chordata > Amphibia > Anura > Pelobatidae > Pelobates > Pelobates cultripes. The sequence continues at coordinate 307,318,484 of OW240914.1, forward strand.
AGTGTGCGTATACAATTCAGAGTGTGTGTTTGTATGAGTGTGTGTGTATATAATGCAGAGTGTGTGTATAATGCAGATTGTTTGTATGAGTGTGTGTGTGTATAATGCAGAATGTGTGTTTGTATGAGTGTGTGTGTATATAATGCAGAATGTGTGTTTGTATGAGTGTGTGTGTATATAATGCAGTGTGAGTGTTTGTATGAGTGTGTGTGTGTGTATAATGCAGTGTGTGTGTTTGTATGAGTGTGCGTGTATATAATGCAGAGTGTGTGTTTGTATGAGTGTGCGTGTATATAATGCAGAGTGTGTGTTTGTATGGGTGTGTGTGTATATAATGCAGTGTGAGTGTTTGTATGAGTGTGTGTGTGTATAATTATAAAAATCACAGAATTTCATAGCCCCAAGTTTTACCCTCGACTTAGCATATTTCACAATTGCTGGTCACAAAACTGCACTCGACTTATACATGAGATCGACTTATACACAAGTATATACGGTACATGTTGTACATGCACGTACAATTCAAGCCTTAAAAAGACCAGTGTTCAAGTTTATCTGCTAAACAGCTATTAATAGATATTACAACTCACTAAAATATAGACATTAACAACAACAACAAACAAAGATGTTTATCAACCTCAGAACTGTTTTCAAGTTTGTTCAAAGTGTTTGTTTTAACTTCTTTACAAATCTTTAAAAACAACTTTCTGTTTTGAGATCTTAAAAGGACACTATAGTCACCAGTGCAACTACAGATTAATGTAGTTGTTCTGGTGAGTATAATCATTATATGCAGGTATTTTCATTCAAGCACTGCCTTTCAGAGAAAATGTCATGTTTACATTGGCTCTAGGGACACCTCCAAGTGGCCACACCTCAGATGGCCACTGGAGATCCTTCCTGGCTCAGTGCTGCACAGTAGGCAGCTCTGCCGTTTAGCGTCTCCACACTCTGCATAGGGACGCTGAATTTTCCTCATAGAGATGCATATACGTGTGTTTGTTTGTGTCAGGTGTTTATCGTACATTTCCATCTATCTTTAACCCTAATAAAACATAACTTTTAATAAATATATAGATATTCAAAACCCTAACTGAAGGAACAAATTTAATTAAATTGATATCGATATCAGGATAAAGCCTACAGTAATAGTAAAGAAAAAAATAATAATAATGAAAAAAATAGATAAATGAATGACAGTTCTCTCAGCGGAAGTACTGAGAGACAAAGCTTGTACAGTAGCAGAGGACTTGTCTTGTGTGGCCGGAGGAGGGAAGTGCTCTTGGTTTCTATTGTCAGAACCAGGTTAATCAATAAAAGTGATACTCTTGACTGTATTTTGAAGTATGCCCCTTGTCATACCTCTTGCTCTGAATCTAGATGCTCTAATGGGGGATTTAGAAGTATTTCGAAACTCTGATTCAGACCATTCTGTTTCCTCCTTGCTACAATATTGTTACTTTACATATTATAACTTTCCAGCTTGAATGACATATACAGTCCACAGTTTTAGAGTGGACAGTCTCTGAATTTCTTTCTTTATCACTATTAATATATTTTTTTATTGATATTTTCTTTGTTTCGTTTATCTCATCTTTTATTTTTTCATTATTTTTTTTTTCTTTACTATTACTGTAGGATTTAGATATCAATTTAATTAATTTTCCTTTAGTTAGGGGTTTAGATATATATATATATTTTTATTAAAAGTCATGTTTTATTAGGGTTACTCCCTGTCCATAATGGTTTACCCCTTATATGGTCTCTGTGTCCTTTTCTTTAAGCCCATTGTTAATATTTTGTTAAATTATACGTTGCATGTGAATTTTGGAGATGTCTTTGTAAACTGGCACTTTACAATATATGTTGCACTGTATTTTCTGAGAAATAGATATGCATATAAGCGTATTTTTTTTTGTGGGGGGGGTGGGGGGGATCTTAGGTGAGTTCCCACACTTTTTTCACCAAGGCTTGACTCCTTCGTTTGAGGTTATGGCCTGCTGCAAACAAGATGCATAGCCAGACACCATTTTCTGGCAGCGTTCCTGAGGAATCTTAACCCATTGTTCATGAGCAATGGCCTTCAATTCAGTAATAATCCTGGGTTTGCTTGCTGCAACCGCCTTCTTCAAATTCCACCAGAGATTTTCCAGGGGGTTCAAGTCAGGTGACTGTGATGGCCACGGTAGAATATTCCAGGACTTATTCTACAACTAAGCTTTGGTGGAATTTGAGGTATGCTAGATATTGTTGTCTTGTAGTCCAATGACGCCTAAGCTTCATCGTCCTCACAGACGGCATGACATTTTCTCCTTGGATTTCCTGATATGTCAATGAATTCCTTTTGCCTTCCACACACTGCAGGTTTCCAGTGACAAAGCATGCATAACAGCCACCACCATGCTTAACTGTTCTTTTCAGAATATGCTTCATTCTTCTTCCTCCTTTTGTTTAATTGCTCCAACCTCTGTGGCTTATTTATAAGATTTTGAGCACATGGGAGCACATCTTGTGCTTTTGGGTCAGTAGTGGTGTATGTTTTGGAGTTCTGGCATGAAAACCTTCTGCCTTTATTACTTGCCTTACTGTGCTCACTGAAACCTCAATGCCTGTTGCCACCAAGTCTTGCTGTAGGTCTTTTACAGACACTTGAGGGTTTTTCACAACCTCAGAAATCTGGTTGCAGCCATTGATAGCTTCCTTATTCGGCCCCATCCAGTTAGTGCAGCTACTGTTCCTTCCACTTTGAACTTGTGAACTATGTTTCCAAAGGTGTCTCTAGAAACATTCAGTGCCTTCACTATCTTTTTATATCTTGTTCCTTGTTTGTGAAAGGCGATGCATATTTGTGCTCTTGTGAGGTATTTTATTCAGGGGGTTGACTAATTTTGAGACTGGAGAAGTCATTATAAGTTGCATTTTAGTTAAATTTGGAGCTTTTATTGTGTTGAGCTATTTCAATTGCTTTTGTTTGATTTGTTAATTGCAAACAGCTGAAAGTCTGTACATTTTGACAATAAACCTGGTTTTCAATGGGGGTTAAATAATTTTGATTAACTGTTTGATTTTGTCAATCCTTAAAGGACCACTATAGTGCCAGGAAAACACTTGTTTTCCTGGCACTATAGTGCCCTGAGGGTGCCCCCACCCTCAGGGTCCCACTCCCACCGGGTTGGATGGAGAGGAAGGGGTTAAACTTACCTCTTTCTCCAGCGCCGGGCGGGGAGCTCTCCTCCTCCTCTCCTCCCTCTTCTCCTCCTCTTCGGCTGAATGCGCATGCGCGGCAGGAGCCGCACGCGCATTCAGCCAGTCCATAGGAAAGCATTCACAATGCTTTCCTATGGACGCTGGCGTCTTCTCACTGTGATTTTCACAGTGAGAAACGCGGAAGCCCTCTAGCGGCTGTCAATGAGACAGCCACTAGAGGCTGGATTAATCCTAACATAAACATAGCAGTTTCTCTGAAACTGCTATGTTTATAGAAAAAAAGGGTTAACTCTAGATGGACCAGGCACCCAGACCACCTCATTAAGCTGAAGTGGTCTGGGTGCCTATAGTGGTCCTTTAATAAACATGAAGGTTAACCTCAAATTCTCCACCATTCCTCCTATTCTATATGCACTAGTGTTTTAATATGATGGTTTCCCCTTGGAAAAATAGTTTCTAAAAATGGTGGTATGGTTGAGCCATTACCAAACCATTTTCCCAGTTAGGAACTGAGAATGCTCAGCCCACCCAAAGAATAATATATTTGGTGTGTGTCTATATATGAATGGGATTAACAATGTGTGACTTTACTATACATGCACAAAAGGTACCGGGCATAACCATTAAAACTAAAACATTAAATTGAAATGAATACTTATATTGAAATATTCTGTTAGCAACTATCCTTTTTTGTCAAGCATAGGTGTAAACCATAAAATCTACAACAGTTTAGAAAAATATGCAACTCTACTGTTAGGTTGGGGTTGGTGTGGGTTTAGGTTTAGTGTTAGATAAGAGTTAATGCAGGGTAGGAATGGTGTAAGTTTAACGTTAGGAGTGGGGTTCGAGAACTGTAAGCATACGTTCAGCGTAAACTACCAAAAAATGTATTTGGATCCTTGATATATGAGGCATTTATGCATCAAGACTGATATGTGGATCTATTTAGAGTTATTTTTCTTTAGTTGAACTTGATGTGTAAATCTTATAAACAAAACTGTGAAAAAAAACCTTTTTTTTTCTCAATTTTTAACCTTTTATTCATACTTAGGTCTTATGTAATATTGTTCGATAAGCATTTTTAAATGACTTAATCATTTTGGCTAAACTGTTAAAAAGATTTAATATTAAGAAAAAATGTTTAATTTTGTAATAATTTTATATTGTTTGATACATTGATACATATTATTTTTATATGCTATATTTTTTTTTTTATATTTTAATATTTAAGAATTAGTTTTTAAAGTGTATCCAAAATATTAAATAATTTAAAAGCTTATCCAATAATATTGAGACCTTAATGTTGTGTTATGTATACATATAGAATACCTTTTAAAATGGGTGGAACAAACACCTGATGTTTCTAAAAACTTTCTGACATGTGTTTATTTACACATTTGGGCTAATAACTATTGAACATCAAGTTCTACTTAGATATCATAAGTACTTGTTGCCGTCCCCCATTGTATATGCTTTTCTCCTCTAGTACTGCCCCTCCCCCCAGCTTGTCTTTTTGTAACAGAATGTACTGCCAGACAGTGTGGAACATCAAAGCAGATTTGTTACTTATACTGTCACATTCTACATATAACATGCATGCTCTGTTATATTATGAACATATATTTTTCTGTATTTATTTCATAGCATAAAACAGCTGTTAGATATATGTTAATTTGTTTTCTCTGGTACAGCAGGAATAATATTAATAGTTACTAAAAAAACAAAAAAAAAACTGCATGTTCCTTCAGAAAATTGTACATTCCGCTGTGTCAAATTTTGCATTAACCGTATCCACAATCTTCTAATACAAAACTGATGCACGTTTCTCTTGGACATGAATTTGAGTCTGTTGCAAAGATCCAGCACAGAGCTGGATGTGAATTTGCAAACAACAATTACTTTTTTAATAGTGTAATACCCCTTCTATATGTTTGTGTGTGTTGATGTTCTAGAGAGAGAAGTCTACATTTGTTCAAGTCCTACAAGATTATGAAACGTGTTGCTGGTTTTATGACTCAGTGCATTGCAAAATGTCTATGATAATTGGAGATGCTTTTTCCTATAATGCTTTATATTAATCAAAGAAACCAAGTTATGTTTCATTATTTCTGAATATATTTTTTATATTTATTTATTTTATTTTTTTGCAGGAGGGCCTTGGCTGGTCTGGAGTGGTGAGGTTATTTGATCCAGTGAAGTCCCCAAGATGTTATGCAGTGATTTCTTTGAAACCGTTGTAATTTTGTGAAAAACATTTTTTTTTTTCCTGTGCATATTTTGCTTTACATTACCTGAGAGGTCTGTTGGTGCTTCCATCATGAATGCCAAGTAATTTAAATGATAAATGCAAATTGTTTTAATTTTTTTTAGCTCTATTTTATAATAAATAAACACTCCAAGTAATATAACTATTACTGTGTGATATATTTGTTGTGGTGTCAGGAGTGCTCTGGCTCATCTTCCCCAATCTATGTAGTCAAACAGTTTTTTGACTTTTTACCTGGGGTTCATGGGTGCTGCTCCCTGCTGGCCAGATTGTCAGAAGCTCTCTGCCTGAGCTGAGCTTGCTCTGCACTGAAGGAGCTTCCAGTTCGCACACCTGAATGGATGGTAGAGGGAATGGTGCCTGGACCCCAGGTAAGAATTCAAACCATTAGAAAACTGCTTACATTTCTGGAGTGCCAGGGCACTCCTTTAAGCATAACCATTACAACACACTGTAGTGGTTATGGTGCTTGGACTGTTCCAATAAAAATGTAGTGGAAATTGGGTGATTCACTTTGATGCTGCTGTGCTGCCACTGATCAAGTTGTAACGAACGTATTAAATCTGTACAGTGCTGATTGCAAACCGTGATCTAAGACATCAAGTGGTGTGCCTTGAAGGATTTGTACTCCAAAAAGGTGGCAGATGGTGTTTTTTTCCTTATACTTTAGCTCTTTGCCCTGCTTGTGCTTGCATTCACAACCTTGTAAACCAAATGCCTAGCTGGACCACTGCTTCTCTGTTTCATATAAAGATGAATAAAGGTCCAGCTGATGTAGACCAATGTCTTTATTTTACTGTATGTGGGGAGCATCATTGTCATTGGTCAGCATTGTTTGTTAAATCAGAGTTTGGTGGTAAATACACCTCTCCAGAAAACAAACAAAAAAACAACTCATTTCTCCATCCCTATTGAATAATAGCATTTAATAAAACCTTATATTTTAAACTTCTGTTTTTAACTTTATGGAAACCATTTCTAATGATCTATCATGATTAGAGTTGTGAAAGGGCATCTTCTGGTTCTTCTCAATCTTCGTGGCATATTTCCAGATATCTTTTCATTGTATAATTGAGTAACTCTAAATCATGGCCTGAAGTATTGCAGAACCACTGACCATTATTAAACCATGATAGGACCAATATATGGGACTTTTTATTGAAGAAAAACATATTGCATGATCATGTCTATGTACTCTTATTCACTGGTATCTGTATTGGTTTGTATACTCAGGTATTTAATGGGATGCAAGGGCATGTTTCATTGTATAATGAAAAATTCAACTGTGCCAATAAAATTATTTCATAGAAAACATTGGTGGGCCTGTAATGTATTGCTTTGGACCATATAACTGGATCACGATACATATGTTTTCTGGCTATTTTCCCTGCAGTTATTATACTAATATAATTTAGTTTTGAGGTGATATTCCCTCATTTCACCAGAGGTTTATATGTGGGTATTGATTTAGCAGCCTTCCTTAGGAGTTAATCCTTTTTTAATATTGAATTCCACATTGGTCAGGTTAAACACCAAAGGGAAACCCATTTTAAATTTTTAATGTGTAATATATTTTGGTACACTTTCCACCTCAGAAGGCGTTAAGCATATTTAAATAACATAAAATTTAATTATTTAAATTTTACAAAAATTAAACAAGTGTGGGTTTTTTTTTTTTTTTTTTTACAAATCACATATTTACTTGGAAACAGTAACTAGTAATACTTTTTTTTGGCAAGTTCCCCAGTTACTAGATTTGTGTATTCAGCTTCAGCCAAGTTGCAATTCATCCTACTTTAGACCAATCGGCGGCTTGGCAGAATTCTGTGTCTCTAAAGTGCCATACGGACATACAGCACAAAAAAAAGACATGATTGATGGCAAAAAGGATGATTGATGGCTAGACGTCAGCCACTTAGTGTTCAATTTATTCACAGATCAAGTGACCTATAGAGGGGAAAAAAGAAGGAGCAATAAAAAAAAAATCTATATGTATTTATATATTTTGTGTGAACAACATGGAAGAAAAATGCATCTATCAGTGTATTGCATAATGTATATATACTTGTATTATATATATATATATATATTTTTGTTTGTTTTTTACACCGATTGGTCCATTTTTGCACTCTTTTTTTTCTTCATCCAAATCATTTTCCCAAAATATTTTTCATAGATGATATTCAGACAATTTAAATTGTCCAGTGAATGAGTGTCAGAGGTCCCGAACTAAATTTCATTTTCAGAATAAATGGTTGGACTGAACCATGCCCTATTATTACACTGTATTATAATCCATTATCATATCTTGGGGGTCTGGGCTATGTATATGCTTAGCTGTTTAAAACATGTCAGCTTTGGTATGACCGCAGGAGCCTACAGAGGTTATTGTATGATTTTAAAAAGCTTGTGCAGCATCTATAAACCAGTTATTTTGTATTTATTTCTAAACAAGGTATGTCCAAAGTTCTAAAAGTGGATCAGCAGAAACATTCTATTGGTTTTCATGGTGATCTGTCCAGTTTTAGACCTCTTCTTTACAATTGCTAATTGTAATCTTTATTGTGTTAAACATTTACTAAGAGTAACTATATTTTCAGTGCCTCTGAGATGATACTGCTTTGCAAGATGGCTCAAATGACTGGCCAAAAAAAGTATCTTCCTGTAAAAAAATTAAAATCCTATGATTCTCACAAGGTTATTTATCAAAAGACAAATTCAAAGTTAAGTTCAAATTTAAGGTAAGATTAGCTGAATTGAAATCTTAGTTGACTGGTAAATATTCCTAGTTTTTTAACCTTAAATATAAAATTCACTTCCAATTCTCACTCTAGTGAATAACCATGACAAGTCTTTCACATGGTAACTAAGAATCATGTGAGATAGAGTTCAACTATAAATATAGATATTTTGGGATGACTAGTAAATGAACCATATTAGCTGTTATTAGAATATCAACATATACGTATCGTCATGGCTCCTATGATATAATAGCTTGATAGCTAAAATATACCTCCCTAATAATTAGCTCTATTCCAGTCAGATAGTTGTTCTTTTATTTATTTTGTATTTTTTTACCTTTCTATTAGCTAGTTGACTATGTTTCAAATTATAGTTATTCCAGGAATCCACAAACATTGCTCATAATGTTTGTGGAACTTGATTCATCTTTACAACTCGTTACATTGTTATATTTACAAACATAAGCAGAGCTGTCATTCCTATGACTAAGGACCAGTCAGTCCAAAACACGTAAGGAATTATGCTATTTTACTCCGATCCCCAAATAAATGTTTTAATCTTTTGTGCATTGGTTACTTTATCTGTATTTTTTTTATATATTTTTTTTTATATATGCAAACTTAAGCAGAGCTGTTGTCTTAAATTTTCATCATATCAGTCTATCACATTTAAATGCCGCAAAATAAATTCATTTAAAACAGCATTCATATTCAACTAACACTCATGGACAGCTGTTAATAAAGAAAAATATTTTCATGGTTATTCACTAATATGAGAATTCAAAGTTAATTCAAACATAATGTTGAAAGTCCAAAGTAGCTAAACTACTTAGCTACATAGCTGACTTAAAGGGACACTATAGTCACCAGAAAAATTACAGCTTAATGTAGTTGTTCTGGTGAGTATAATAGTTCCCTTCAGAGAAAAGACAGTGTTTACATTGCCCCTAGGGACACCTCAAAGTGGCCACTCCTTAGATGGCCACTGGAGGGGCTTCCTGGCTCAGGGCTGCACAGTAAGCAGCCCTGCCGTTCAGCATCCCCACGTTCTGCATGGAGTCACTGAATTTTCCTCATAGAGATGCATTGATTCAATGCATCTCTATGAGGAAGTCCTGATTGGCCAAAACTGCATTTGGCCCCTCCCCATGCCGATTTTAGCCAATCCAATGCTTTCCCTATTGGAAAGCATTGGATTCTTTAAAAATCTGCCATTTTGATGATGTCACAAAGGGGACGGAGCCAGCACCGGCACTAGAAATGAGGTGAGTTTTAAACTTTTATAGGGGGCTAAGGGGGAGAAAGCCACCTAAATGGTGGGTTAAACACTATAGGGTCAGGAATAAATTTTTGTGTTCCTGACCCTATAGTGATCCTTTAAAGAATGTTTCTAGGTTGGCAATTTTTACCTAGAATTTATAATTCACTTTGAATTTTCATGTTACTTAATAACCCTTGTAGCGGAATAGAGGACCCAGCTACACTTTTATTCCCTTTGTTCGGCTGTCTGTACACCCCCATTCGTTTACCGAACCCCCTCTCTGTGTTGCCCCCTGTAAGCAACTTTTAATCACCGACCACCCCTGGCTGTTAACCACAAAGTTTGTGGAAAGTGAAGAAGAAATAAATGGCTTCCTACAGGACTTTGAGCGGTAATCCTGAATGTATCAAGTACCCCAGCAGATTGGCTGGTAACCTTTAGGGCAGAGCAGCAGAAGTCTACAGAGCCGTGCCTGATGAAGAAAGCACAGACTATGCTTGGGTGAAAGAGGTGATATTGGGAAGATATTGTCAGGATTACTAATTGATCCAGCATGCAGAATTGTGTCACACCTGGGACTAAAGATAACGTCTAACCGGACATTATGATGGCTGAACTTAACGTATCCAAGAATAGTCGGAATACTTGCCAAGGTCAAGGATACAGAATCAGACACAATGATGAGAAAAAGCCAAAAATCAAGGATGCCAGAAATCAGGGAAGTCAGAACAAAGTCAAATACCAAAATATCAAGATCAGGAATGCACTCTCGGATTACCATCAGGCAGAAACCACGACATGGCAATGAGAGAATGTAAAAGTTAGTTTAAATAACCCTCCTGTTTATCTGTTTGGCTGTAATCGGCCTTTGACCCCAAAACGTGCGTGCGCGTAACGTCACACGCACACCGACATCATCCTAAATGTGGGTGGTTATGTGGCTATAAAGTGGCATAGATCCGCAGTGGCTGGTGTCCCCAGACATGCTGGGTTTATCAGGTATCTGGGCACACGGTTGTAGAAGGGCACAACTATTCCTGTCAGGACGGTCAATACCATCAAAAACATTTCTATGAGCTGATGCATTCGTTACATTACCCCCCACCTGACGACCGCCCACCAGGCGGACAGGACCCGGTTTGAGAGGAAACCTGGCATGGAAAGAGTGACCCTTACGGCCAGCATGGATATCAGAAGCAGGAACCCAAGAACGGTCGGCAGGTCCATAACCCTTCCAATCAACCAGGTCCTGCAATGAACCACAAGAGAATCTGGAATCAACAATGGATTAGACCTCGTACTCCTGACCGGAAACAACCAAAGGAGGAGGGGGAATCACCGGGACGGTATATTTATTGCAAATAAGCAGTTTGAGTAAAGATACATGAAACGAATTAGGAATGCGCAAGGATGCAGGGAGGGCCAAGGAATAAGAAACAGGGTTAATTCTCTTAAGGACACGGTAAGGGCCAAGAAACCTTGGAGCAAATTTCATGCTAGGAACTTTTGATCTAATGTTGTGAGATGACAACCATACCTGGTCCCCCCCCCCTGGTAAACTGGATTGGCACGCCGCCGTTTATCAGCATGGAATTAAAAGCGAGCAGCCGCAGTTTCAAGAGGCAAGGTGGTCATCCAGAGCAGGGATAGCAGTGTCAGAAAACACATCAGGGAGAATAATAGGATGGTGACTGGTATTGACAAAGAACGGACTGGGCCCCGATGCATCACGGGTAGCATTATTCCTGTCAAATTTGGCCCAAGGCAACAAATCAACCCAGTTAGATGAAGTACTGTTCACACAGCAATGTAAATACAGCTCAAGTGATTGGTTAGCCCTTTCAGCCACACCATTGGTCTGGGGATGGTAAGCAGAGGAAAAAGATAAGTCAATGCCCAAATTTTTACTGAGTGCCCTCCAATACCTTGACACAATATTTTGAGGGATCCCATGAAGCCTGACAATGTTGCGTATAAATATGAGAACTAGATCCTGAGAAGATGGCAATTTTTTGAGTGGAATGAAATGTGGATTTTGGAAAAGCGGTCAACTACCATAAGGATGATGGTATAACCATTAGAACTAGGTAGGTCAACAATGAAGTCCATAGACAGATAAGACCATGGAACACTGGGTATGGGAAGTGGATGTAATAATCCACACGGAAGCATGTGTGGAACCTTAGAGACTGCACAAACGGAACAGGCTTCCACATAATCCTTAATATCTCTTCTGAGTGACTCCCACCAAAATGATCTGGAAATAGCGGATATAGTCTTATTAATACCTGGATGCCCAGCAGTAACATTGTCGTGGAATATTTTCAACACCTCTTTCCTGTCATGTAATAGAATAAACAATTTACCTAGAGGTTTATTGCTAGGTGCCTGGGACTGATCTGCCGTGATAGCACAAAGCAATGGTGATGACAAGGAAAGGACAGTGAATGCTATGATACACTCAGGAGGAACGATGGCTGACGTCTCTTGTTCTAGTTCTGACTCATCATCAAATTGCCTAGATAAGGCGTCAGCTTTAACATTTTTAAGACCAGGTCTGTAAGTAATAATAAAGTTAAAGCGGGACAAGAATAGAGACCAAAAGACAGACGTTTGGCATCACCAATATAGGCCAGATTCTTGTGATCAGTTATGACCAGCAGGGGTTCTTTGGAACCCTCCAAAAGATGTCGCCACTCCTTGAGCGCCAAAATAATGACCAATAGTTCTCTGTTTCCTATGTCATAATTACGCTCAGCTGGAGACAATTTTCTGGAGAAGTAACCACAAGGGTGTAAAGGGGTTTCCTGACTCTCTCTCTGGGAAAGAACTGCCCCGACCCCTGTTTCGGAGGCATCAACTTCAAGTATGAAAGCCTTGCTAGTATTAGGATGTACAAATGCTAAGAAACAAGTCCTGCGCTAAAACTCCCATTACTCAAGGGCGGCAGCAATGACCATAGTACACATCAGCCAAAATACATATAGTAAAAATCAAAGAAAAAACGTTACCTAAGCTCTTTACATATCCCTATGTATTTTTAAACAAATGGAGATTTTTAGTTACCTCCAATGGTCATGAGAGTGTATGCCCACTTGCCACATCAAGGCAGACCTCTTAGGTGGGTCCTAACTAACCATTCACCTTGCTTCCTTGATCCTCTGGCAAAATATCTCTAATGAAACAGAAAGTTTGAATACAAATACAAAGAAACAAGTCCTGCGCTCAAACTCCCATTACTCGTGGGCGGCAGCAATGACCATAGTACACATCAGCCAAAATACATATAGTAAAAACCAAAGGAAAACAATTACCTGCACTCTTTCCACATCCCTATGTATTTTTAAACAAATTGAGGTTTTTAGTTACCTCCAATGGCCATGAGAGGGTATGCCCACCTGCCCCTATCTGTCTCATTAGAGATATTTTGCCAGAGGCTCAAGGAAGCAAGGTGAATGGTTAGAGTTAGGACCCACCTAAGAGGTCTGCCTTGACGTGCCTTGACGTGGCCTCTCATGGCCATTGGAGGTAACTAAAAACCTCCATTTATTTAGAAATACGTAGGGATGTGGAAAGAGCACAGGTAACTTTTTTCCTTTGTTTTTTTTTTATTTTTTCTTTTTCTCAACTCACATGAGGTATCAACCTTTTTCAGGAATATATATTTTGATAAGGTATCAGGTGAACAGTGTTGCAAGGCAATAGAGTGTAATTATAAGAAGGCTGTGACTGTATTATGTTGCCTACGAGAATGCCGGTGAGAAGAAGTGTTTTTGTTTTGTGGTGTGAGCCTGACGGTGGGACGTATGAGCTAGGTTGCCACTGGGTTGTACATCCTGAGCGCGGTACGGGTGGTTGGTATACCCGTGGCATGGGTGTATGTCCCTTCCCTCTACGAATAGTTGTGTGGCCTGTGAGTCCGTGTGAATTATGAGGGGGGAGGGGTTAATGGGGGGGAAGGTTTTGCCATATGTGTAGTCTGTGAGTGGATGTCTGGACAGTATGGTAGGTAAGGTTTGCTGTGTGTGCATGCTGAATAATTGGGCCCCATGTGTTTATTTCGGTGTAGGCGGGTCAGTAAGGTAAATGTTTCACTCTATGTCCCCTCCAGTTAGCAGTATGTACTGTGGGTGAGGACAGGAGTGGCATTTAGCAACCTTAGCAGCAAGAACTAATTATAACAATAAAGCTTTTCAACGAAGGTTCCTTATTTGTGTTAAAGTATATGTCAAGCTTAAAGTCCTGGGGTCAGCAGGTCTAGTGAGATTAGCCCACTTGGTAATTCCCTGGAGCAGTGGAGGGTCCCAGGCAAGGGCTCAGTCTCCGCCGGCGTTCGACTTCCCCTCACTTAAGTCCCCATTCCAGTGTATTAGGAGGGTCTCGCTGACCTCGGTATAAAGTCTCTGATCGCAGCCAGGTCCACTTGCGCTAGCGACCTGTTCTCCGTTGCTTTGTTCAGCGGGATTCCCAGTGTCTGCAGATGGCCTTCCAGTTCCTGGTAAGTTTCTGCCCGGAGGGTGGTGTCTGGGGCAGTTATTAGGACTGTGCGGGAAGGGTCCCATCTGTAGGGCACCTCGTGAGCATGGAGGTGCTGGAGTAGTGGTCGCAGGGATTGGCGCTATAGGAGTGTGTTCCGCGATAGATCCGGGAAAATGAGCAGTGAAGTGCCTTCAAAGGCAATGGGCGTCTTCCCCCTCACCGCGGACTGTATCAGGGTCTTGTCCTGCAGGGAGCTAAAGTGGACGATGAGTCCGGGGGGGTGGTCGCTGGAGCATTGGTAGGCTTGGGGAGGCAGAACATGCCGTCTAGCTTCAGGGTTTTAGCCTGTTTAGGGGGTAGGTGGCCCGCAAGGAAGCGCCAATGAAATGTGGTAAGTCCGGCAGACCCACCTTCTCCGGCACCCCCCTGAGTTTTAGATTGTACCTGCGTCTCTGATCCTCCAGAACGCCCATTCTGTGGTCGATTTGCAACCAGTGCTTGTCCAGATCAGCGAGACTTTTCTCCATCACTGCAATCCGGCTCTCGTGTATTTTGGACAGATTCCACTTGGGCCAGGTGAGCGGTTGTGTGTTCAATGGCTTTCCTGAGGGGAGCCATGTCTCCCGCTAGATTCACGTGGAGTTCCGCTAGCATCTCCTTTAGAAACTGCTATGTTTATTAAAAAATGGGTTAACCCTAGCTGGACCTGGCACCCAGACCACTTCATTAAGCTGAAGTGGTTTGGGTGCCTAGAGTGGTCCTTTAAGGATTAATAAGCATGTAGGGATGTATATAAAAAAATATCCCTTTCTGTCTCATTACAGCTATTTTGCCTGAGGCTCAAGGAAGCAAGGTGAATGGTTAGAGTTAGGACCCACTTAAGAGGTTTGCCTTGACGTGGCAGATGGGCATACCCTCTCATGGCCATTGGAGGTAACTAAAAACCTCCATTTGTTTAAAAATACACAGGGATGTGGAAAGAGCGCAGGTAACTTTTTTCTTTAGTATTAGGATGTATTAATATGTCTGCAGAAGCAAAAAATGTTTGAGAAGTTCAAAAGCCTCTTTGACTTCTTTGGACCATATATTACAGTTAGCCCCCTTGCGTGTCATATTGGTGATGGGGGCTATAACTGAAGAGAACCCTTTTATGAATCTCCTGTAATAATTGGAGAAACCAATTAACATAATCATGATGGGTCTGGAGTTCAAGGGAATAAACAAGGATATCATCAAGGTATACAAGTGCAAAAGAGTAAATGTAATCCCTTAACACATCATTAATGAAGTCCTAAAATACAGCCGGTACATTACATAACCCGAAGGACATAACAAGATATTCATAGTGTCCAATTCTAGTGTTAAATGCAATCTTCCACTTGTGATCATTCTTAATCCTGACCAAATTGTATGCACTCCTGAGGTCAAGTTTGGTAAAGAACTTGGCACCCTGGAGTCTGTCAAACAATTTGGAGATAAGGGGAATGGGATAGGCATTTTTTATGGTGATTTTGTTCAATGCCCTATAGTCAATGCAAGGACATAATTCTCCATCCTTTTTAGACACGAAAAATAAACCTGCACCAGCAGGGGAAGATGATTTGCGTATGTGACCATTACTTAATGCATCTCTGATGTACTCTTCCATGATTTTACTCTATTGTGGGGATAGAGCATAAACTACCCCTTTAGGAGGCATGGCCCCGGGCAGCAGATCAATGGAACAATCACATGATCTATGTGGAGGTAGAACATCAGTTTGACTTTTACTAAGCACTTCCATAACCTCCCAATACTGTATGGGTATTTGGGGGTAGTGGGTGTAATAGTAGGTAAAGTAACTATGCCCAACTGTTTAGTAATAGATGACATACAACCCTCCTGAAATTCTGCACCCCATTCCAGTATTTCCTTTGGTCCAGTCAATATGAGGGTTGTGATTGATGAGCCAAGGGAATCCTAATATGATGGGACACGAAGGGGAAGTGATTATCTGAAATGTAAGGAATTCTTTATGCAATGCTCCTATACTGATACCGATAGGCAAGGTCTTGTGGGTAATCAGTGGTTGATAGAGAGGTCTCCTGTCAATAGCCTCAACCGCCAGAGGTGAAGATTTCTCCTTGACTGGTATAGAGTGTTTTTTAACAAAATGCATGTCAATAAAGTTACCTGCCGCACCTGAATCTACCAGGGCTTTGCATGAAAAGTTTTTCTTGTGGCAAAGGGCAACAGGGTCAAGGAGAAAAATCTACTTTGGTTATTACTAGAGGACGTATCCATCACACCTAATACCTGTCCCCATAAGGTTCTTAGGTGCCGAAGTTTTCCGGGCGTATAGGGCAAGTATCTTTCATATGTCCTTTTTTGCTACAATATAAGCATAGACCCTCTCTTCTCCTATACTGTTTCTCTGCCTCAGACAATCTCATAACCCCTAGTTGCATAGGTTCGGGTTCAGATCGCAACGGGAGGTCAGGGACAACAGGTTTGGAGAATCGAGGTGCTAGTGACAAGGTCATATGTCTGGTTCTGCTTCCAGTAATTTCTCTGGTCCTACGTCTATTATCAATCTGCATCACAAAGGTAATAAATTAATTTAATCTTTTCAGTAGATCTTTGGCAGCAATTTTGTCCAGTATGTTCTCGGATAATCCTTTTTTAAAAGCAGCCATTTTCCTGGCACTGCAGGTCCCTCTCCCTCCCACCCCCGGTTGTTGAAGGGGTGAAAACCCCTTCAGTAACTTACCAGAGGCAGCGACGATGTCCCACGTCGCTGCTTCTTCCTCCGCCATCGCTCCTCCCAGTGATTGCGTCGGCCGGTGGGCGAGACTGATCCCGCCCACCGGCCGGGGAGACCTAATGCGCATGCATGTGCATTAGAGCTACCCATAGGAAAGCATTGAAATGCTTTTCAATGCTTTCCTATGGTGAAATGAGCGACGCTGGAGGTCCTCACACAGCGTGAGGACGTCCAGCGACGCTCTAGCACAGGTTTCCACTAGAGGTGGACTTAACCCTGCAAGGTAATTATTGCAGTTTATAAAAAACTGCAATAATTACACTTGCAGGGTTAAGGGTAGTGGGAGATGGCACCCAGACCACTTCAATGGGCAGAAGTGGTCTGGGTGCCTGGAGTGTCCCTTTAATCCGTTGTTAGTCCAGTCTACCTCAGAAGCCTAGGTGCGAAATTCGATGACATAATCTAAAATAGACCGGTTCCCTTGTTTAATATGCATTAAGGCAGTGGAGGCATCATCCTCCCTGCCTAATGGTTCAAATGTTAATTTGAATTCTGCAAGGAATTCCTTGTAATTATGTGCAATACTCCTATTACTCTCCCATTACGGCCTGGCCCAAGCTAAGGCTTTACCTTTAAGTTGGTTCATTAGGTAACCAATATTAGCTCTATTTTAGGGGAGATATTCTGGTGAGGCCTCAAAATGATACTCAATTTGGTTAAGAAATCCCCAGCAATCTTGAATATTCCCATCAAAATGCGGGGGAAGAGATAGGGAGATAGTAGGTGCCTTATGTACTATAGGTGGAGGTAATGAACTCCGCTCACTATCCGTGAGGGTTTCTTTACTCCGTCCACTTTTTTTCTTGTTTTATATAGGTGGAGGTACATTAGGCAGAGGAGTCTCAGGCTGTAGGTGCGCTGTCCGGGTAAGAAGCGTACTGAAAACCTGGGCAAACTGATCCATATGGTCATCATTCTCCTCTAGCTTTCTCTCGCAAGCAGCTATGTGCTGACACAATTCTGCAGGATCTATGGCCAATTTATCAATTTAGATATTTTTGATTTGGACTCTTGTTTTTTAAGTCTATCAGATAATAATTTATCTGCTCTTATTTCCTTTAGCATAGAATTTGGTTATCATTTTTTTTCAGTGCATAAATTGATTTTTTGTCTTGATTTAAAATTAATTTGTTCTTGTATCTTTAACATCTCTGAGTAAATTTGATTTGATGGGTTCTTTTTATTTTCATTAGACAAATTTGAGAAAATTATGTATAAATCGGTCAAGTTTTTACCTTGGTTTTTTTTTTGCACTTGTGGTCTAGCTTAATTAAATGACCTCTAATGACAGCCTTAAAGGCACATCAGTTATTAGCTATGGATGTATCTTGTGATTTATTAAGTGTTCTTGCATAGTAAGACCACTTAATGTTATCTCACATATATATTATTCTTATTCTTATTATAGCCAAATTTACCACCCTAACCCCTCCCACAGTTTTTACACTACATGGACAGTGATATACCGAAACGTGCGGATTGTTCCCGATTGGATTGCTATTACTTTGTGGAACGTTTCGCCGAATGGTTCACGGAATATCATCGTTCTTGTGGCAAAATTGGTCCCATAGGAATGAATGGCAAATGTTCAAAACTAGAGTGGGAGCTGGCAAAAGCTGAAAAATCAGGACATGATTTCTAAACTTCCACCACTCCCTCATTTTCAAGCCCACCTACACAAATCTTATATCAAAACGTTCAGCTATCCCTGCGGCTAAGCTATAGTCCTGATCGTTTTCACAATATGACCATTTGTTTGCAACTCACGCTGTCCATTGACATTCATTGAAACTCCACTCTAGCCAGCTAAAATTTGAAGGGCAATTTCTAAACTGCGACTGTGCCTTCATTTTTAATATTTCAGAGACATACTATGTATCAAAATGTAGGTCTAGGTCTTGTGATTCTCACAATATAAAGCTCTTCGCTGTAGGATTTATAGTTTTTAAAGTACGACCATTTGGAAATGGCAACCGCCAAAATACTCTGGCCTGTGCCAAGCTGGAGCAGCAAGTGATGTCATAAACAGGGCCTTTTGTACACCTGCTAATGTTTTTATAAATGTATGTTTTAATGTAAGCACTTTGGGCATCAACGTTGCAATTAAATGTGCTATATAAATAAATAATAACAGTTACTCCGCCCACTCCAGTTGTAGACTCCTGGTGGAGGCAAGAACACTTCACACAATTTCCCCAGAAATTGTAGCTTTTCTAGTTTTCTTTGAAATATAAGTCAATTAAGTTTGAAATATAATTTTTGTTTTCTTTTACATTAAGTACATATTCACTTAATCTCCAGGAGGTCTGGTATTATATTTAAATGCCTCTTTTACCTCTAATATAAGTATCCACAATCAAAAAAGTATCCACACAATCCCAGGAGTCTCTTTAATACCTTCAACTCTCTCCTTCGCCCACCTCAAGCCACCCTTCAAACTGACCTTTCAGCAGATAGCCTTGCATGATACTTTACCGACAAGATTGAATAGTTAAAGAAAGAATACTCCCCCTTTGCTCCTCCCTTTCGCAACCACACATCGACAGTACCTTCCCTACTCTACACTCCTTCTAACCAGCTAAAGAACAGGGGGGGCTTTGCTTCTCCTCTCGTCCCTCCACCTGTCTGCTTGATCCAGTACTTTCCCACCTTATCAGATCTCTCTCCCCTTGTCTTGTACCATCCTTAACACACATCCTAAACTGCTCTCTTTCATCTGGTGTTGTCCCTGCTCCCCTTCAACATGCTACTGTTGTACCCATCCTAATAAAGCCATCCCTAGACCCATCTTCCCCTTCCAACTATCGTCCCATATCCCTGCTTCCTTTTTCCTCAAAAACTTGTCTTTACTCGTATGACTCACTATCTAAATTCCAACTCCCTCCTCGATCCTCTTCAATTTGTCTTTTGCCCCCTCCACTCTACTGAGACTGCTCTTATTAAAGTTACAAATGACCTAATCACAGGTAAATCCAAAGGCCACTTATCCATAGTAATTCTTCTTGACCTATCTGCTGCCTTTGACACTGTTGATCATGTCCTTCTTCTCCAAACTCTTCAATCCCTCAGCCTCTGTGACACTGTCCTCTCATGGTTCTCCTCCTATCTCTCCCAACGTTCATTCAGTGTCTCCTTTTGCAATGACACCTCCTCCTTTTGTCCTGTCTTGGTTGGAGTCCCCCAAGCTTCTGTTCCTGGTCCCCTTCTGTTCTCTCTTTATACTGCCTCACTTGGCAAACTCATTAACTCCTTTAGATTCCGCTACCATCTGTATGCCGACAACACCCAGAAATATCTCTCCTCCCCGATCTCTCCCCCGCAGTCCTGCAACGTGTCACTGCTTGCCTTTTTTCTGTTTCTGATTGGATGTCCTCCCACTTTCTGAAACTCAATCTCTCTAAAACTGAGCTTCTTATTTCCCCCCTCATAATGCTGATCCTCCTCCTTCGCTCTCCATGCAAGTTGATGGTGCTTGCATCAGTACATCCTTGCAAGCTCATTGTGTTGGTGTTATCTTTGATCCTGGCCTCACCTTTGTCCCACATATCCAGTATGTTGCTAAAACCTGTTGATTCCACCTTAAAAATATCGCCTGTGGTGGAACAGAGATGTGACACCACTTACATTGGTCCTCGCTCTGGTAGTGGGGGGAGATGCATGCTTCACATGAACATGCTCAAACCTTACTACAAGAGGACGAGTGATGTGGCAGCCATATGTGCACCCGCTGCCGATGACTTTGAGAATCTTCCCCTACCATACCTCCTGGGGGAAGATGATAAGACAGGCTCCCTAGATGAGGTTCAGTTAGGAGAACGACTAAGCACTCAAGAGCGTATCCAGGTTCCAAAACTGCTAGCCACGAAGAGAGCAACATTTTCAAACATACCTGGGTACACTCCACTGGCTGGTCACCAGGTAGAAACCCCCGAACAGCCACTTCTCAGAAAGACCCCCTATAGAATCCCTGAGGCTCTCAGGGAACATATGAGACAGGAGATCCACCAGATGCTCTGTCTCGGGATTATAGATGCGTCCTTAGGCTTCTCCGGTAGTCTTGGCACCGAAATGGGATGGAACGACCTGCTATTGCAGGAACGAACAGGCAGATCCCACTAGCCCCGGATGCCATTCCCAAGTCGGCCTTTGTCACACCGTTTGGCCTTTATCAGTTCAAGGTCATGCCATTTGGGATGAAAAATGCCCCGGCCACGTTCCAATGTATGGTGGACAGGCTGCTCGATGGCTTCCAAGATTATGCATGTGCCTACTTAGATGACATTGTGATTTTTAGAGAGACTTGAAAAGAACACAGGGGTGGTCAGTGATTAAAAGTAGCGAACAGGGGGCCACTCAAGCAGAGGATTCGGTAAACTAATGGGGGTGTACAGACAGCCAAACAAGGGGAATAAAAGTGTAGTTGGGTCCTCTATTCTGCTACAAGAGTTAAGTAACGTGAAAATTCCTCCAGTGGCCACTCCTCAGATGGCTACTAAATGTGCTTCCTGGGGCAGTGCTTCACAGTGTGTTGTTTGACTCTCCCCTCAGCCCGCCTTCTTGGTTGAGATCATCAACATTGACCATCTCAGCCAATCCAATGGGAAAGCATTGTGATTGGCTGAGATCATTACTTCTTATGATGTCAGCCAAGGAGGCAAATCATGGGCAAAGCCAGCACCAGCAGACTGGAATAAACACAAGATTTTACTATATTTAAGGAGCAGGAAGGCCAGATAGGGCCTTTTGATTCAACACTACATGTTTGTGTTCCTTTAAATTCACTTTTAATACAAAACAAAATAAATCTGAAAAATAAAAGTAAACATATCATCCTACGGTTATACACTGCTTAGAAGTGTTTTGGTTTTTGGTGGTGAAAAGTATAATGACAGTAACAAGACAAAGATGTTTTGTTAATGACCCCTAAATAATTTTACATGTGCAATGTAACTGTTTTATATTTTCTGACCCACTTTAGAGATCCACTGTGCACAATGATTTATAAAGCAGAATATTTCTAGTTCCATATATGTTTAATGTTTCAAATAGAATAGTACAAAAGTAGGTACAACCTCACATTTTATCAAGAAATATATATTCACTTTTGCAGAGCTCAATTAACTGTAATATATATTCTTACATAAAATGTATATTTTTTACAGTAGTAAATGTAGTGCTAGTGGCTAAAATTTTGGTTCCTGGGGGCACTGTTACAAATTAGCAGTAAAACCTTAATCCTTATTCCCCAGTGTGCGTCTTTTAAATTCCACTACATCACTGACATTAAACACAGAGTGGTATCACAATGTAAATCACAGTGGGGTAGAAACTGTAAACAAGTGGAGACATAAAAATTACTATGACAAATCAGCACCGGTGACTTGAACTCGGCATTGTCAAATATGGAATAAATGTTTCAGTAAAACAATATACCTGAAATAAATGGTAGCTATGGGAAAACTACACAAGAGTCATAACATAGATGAATTTAGCATAGTAATTAAAGCATCTATCCAGTTACCATAAGACTTGAAATTAGCCAAATTATATTTTTTATTTATGAGTGAATTAAGTCTCAAATTTGCAAGAAGCAATAACAAAGAAAAGAAAAACATGGGTTTGTAGTATCATAACAGCTATCACAATAGCATTCGGCTCTGTGGTTTAATTTCTTGCTTGTCTTAATCATTTACAAATTAGCTGGTATTCGCTAAAATGGCTGATGCAGTCGTTAGCGATAACCGTCTGTTTTCACACTACAAAATGTAATGACTGGTAATCAACAGCTGCTCAAACTTTTACCAACACTATAGAGATTAACATTAGATACTAAACACTATGTACCCATTGTACAGCGCTATGGAATCTGATGGCGCTATATAAATAATAAAATAATAATAATAATGTAAAAACACCAGGTTTCAATGCTAGACATTAAAAATGATCACCTGGAGTAGACTAAAATGTATACCTGCTTCGTCTACAATGTAAAGAGGGAAATGTAAGTTAAAGACTGCAAACTCTTAATGGATTGCATAGAAAAAATAATTGTTCTAAATCTAAATGCATTTACACAGAGAGCCTGTATATGAGTATGGTGTGTGCAAGTCAGGTATATGCAAACACCTGGGGGAAATTGCTCAGACAGTGGCTGGCGAAGAGCTCATGTGTCGATCGAACCTTTTGTAATTTCCTTTGTGGAGTTATTTATTTATAAAATATTTTACCAGGAAAGATACATTGAGATTCCTCTCGTTTTCAAGTATGTCCTGGGTTCACAAAACATTGCATTGATACAATAGGGTACAATAAAATACAAAAACAATATTAATACACAATATATACAAAATTTAACATAGAACAGGTAAGAAACATATTATCAACCATGACCGGTGCATTCTGTTTTGAGATATGTAGAGATGGATCTCTTAAAATATTTTAGGCTTGGTGAAGATTTGAAAGTGTGAGGGAGGTAGTTCCACAATTGCGGTGCTCTGTAGAAAAAGGAGGATCGAGACGCTTTCTTTTTGTGTTGAGGTAGACTAAATAAAGTGCTGGTATTGGATCGGAGGTTATAGGAGGTGGGAACAGCTGAGGAGAGCATTCTGCTCAGATAGGGCGGGAGCTTCCCATAAAAGCTCTTAAACAGAAGGCTGGAAAGATGAAGGGTGTGTCTGGATTCCAGCGACATCCAGTTTAGTTCTTTTAGCGTGTCACAATGGTGGGTCATAAAATTACATTGTAGCACAAAGCTGCAGAATGAGTTATACAATGTATTAAGCTTATTTAGGTGAGTTTGTGTTGCAGGTGTATATACTACATCCCAATAATCAATGATTGGAATCAGCATTTGCTGTACAATCTTTTCCTTTACTGTAGGGCTTAGGCAGGATTTGTTTCTGCACAGGGCACCTAGTTTTGGATAAAGTTTGGAGGCCAAAATATAGATTGGGGTCTAACTTATGTTTTACTTAATTTATTCTGGGTGTATGTTCAGTTTGCAAAACAGCAAAATTGCGACTGGTTTTAGTGGCCATTACTAGAGTTCAGACGTTTAAAAATATGGCTGGATCATGAAAAACTGTCTGTATTTTATAGACACAACCATCTACCAGCTGTTGGTATTATCATTGATTAACAAATGGATATTAACCAAAGACAACATGGGATGGTAAAGGTATTTATGAGACATTGTTAATGTCCTACTGGACAGGGGCGTAAAGCTACCAACCCTGAATGGTTTTAGTCGACAAATTCCATAATGTTTATAAAGCCTAAGACTGTCAGAGCCTAATTGGAGGTGTATTTCAAACATATCAGAGGACACCCCACCAAAGGAGCATCCAAGCATCCAGCTAGATAGATTGTTGTCATTTGATGATCTCTAACATATCAAAATATAATGCAACAAAATACATATGGAAATTAGACTTGGAAATTTGTTTCAGGCCTGAACTTGGACCAATCAGTAGATCGTCTGAATTTCCAGATTCCCAGCCGAAATGTACCCAAATCACAGGTACATTGTTTGAAAAGTGTAAAATATAAAAACCATACTAAGTCATGTGTGATAATTCTGGAAACCAATTAGAGAATGAAATTATAGTTTTATTAATTTGTCAAATTAAAGGGTTACTCCAACCACCATGAATCCTTTAGTAGCTTGAAGTGATCATAATGGTAGGAGTAAGTATGGGCCATGTTTCTGCTTGAATCAGTGCATATACTGAAATATTTTTAAGAATAGCAAGTAGGATCTGTTTGCCTGACAAGAGGGGAGCACACAGCACAGGGAGAGGGAAAAAGAGACACACAAAGGGGGTGGGGAAGGACCAAAATAGACAGACGGAAGGGGCAAAAAAATATAGGGGCTTAGGAGGAGAGACACAAAGAGGGGCTGATTAGACACAGAGTCATAGAAGGGCTGGGGAAGGGACAAAAGTGACAGACAGGAGCTGGAGACACCCAGAGGTGCTAGGGGGGACACAGAGGGATTGTGGGGATAAAGTGATATGGTGCTGAAGGAAGAGAAACACAAGAGGATCTGGGGGAAGAAGAATCTCACAAAGGGGATTGGGAAGGGAAGAAAGAAACAAGCACAAAGGGGCTAGGGGAGGGGGAAGAGACACACACAAAGGCCGTGGAAGGGGAGAAAGAGATACAAAGGGGTTCTGGAGGAGAAAGAGAAACAGAAAGGGGCTGGGGATAAAAGAGAAACACATAAGTGCTGAAGGAGAAAGGCAGACACAGGGGCTGAAGGGAAAAAGAGACACACAAAGGGACTGGGGTAGAAAGACTAACTAAGGGCTGGAGAGGAATAAGAGATACGCAAAGGGACTGCAGGGAAGTAAAGACACGCAAAGTTTTAAAAAATGGGGAGATAGATATACATAAGGAGATTGTAAGCTCCTGGCCAATTGACCCATAATGTTTGTCAGCTGCAATGTTTTGTACTACACCAGTGTATTTTGTGTTACAAAAAAGAAAAGTAGGTTTTTGCAGGACCTCTTAGGCTCTAGCATGCACTCTGAGTCGGCGGAACAGTCCAATCACATGCTTCTCTATAAGAAGACTGTGATTGGCCTGTGCAAAGCTCCTGTGACGTTGGAGGGTATGTGAAAGTCAGCACAGGGAGCTTCGCCCAATTTTGGATTAAAACCTTTTTGCTTGTTTTAGTGCAAGTCGCGAGGGGCAAACCTTCAAACTTTTATCTTGAGTTAAGAATCAGAAATTCACGTTTCGTTATTATACCTAAAATGTCCTCAATGGGTACATAAAGACCACATTTTGAAGGAAAATTATTTTTAAGTAAAACGAACAAGTATCTATCAAATTACTTTACCATATGTACCTTTTTTCACAATGCTCAAACTCATCTGAAACATACATTTTAAAGATACATCTTAATGATGTTAATTCCCTTACAGAACCATTTATGAATATGGTAAAGTTGTTGGGAAGAAAGATTGAAATCCGTTATAGATGAGTGGCCTCTTCCTCTTCTGGCATGCTCAAAGCCACTTTATAGAATTTTCATATTATCTGGTGACTTGTAAGTCTTGTTACACAAGTCTTAAAAAAGTATATTGCCAGTATCTTGAAGCCAACTCATTTTCTGTTATTGCTGTTATTTCCATGTGTTTTGTTCATGTGATGCTCTTGGTAACCTGCTGCTATCTGTTTTATTTAACATGGGTTGAGGAGGCATATAATAACCGATTTATATTACTTTGTTCAAATATTGGCACTATTTAATATTTTTGGATAAGCTTGTTAAAAAAAAAAAATTTTTAAAAATATTTTTGCTTTTAATAAATACATTTTTGGGGTAAATTCATATATTTTTAAATATGATATATATATTTAAATATTTTAATATTTTGAAAAAATATGAAATAATTTGAATAGCTTAACCACAAATATGAAGTCAAGGCCACAATTAGCATTTCTATATATTCCTAAACAAATATATCATAGTAGATGCTGGATACACCTTTGTAATTTAATTAGTTCTTAAAATAAATGAGGGAATTTTAATAATTAACACTAATATGCTTTCCATGAGAAACACTAGCTGTAGTAGTAGAAAATATAAATAATGTCAAAATATTATGGAAAAAAGAGACTTATCTCTTTATATTTAGAGTGCTATCACTTTAACATACAGTATATTTATTTTATTCTCAATAAATAAAGCCCGATTTCAAATTCTGGTAAAAATGAAATACAGATGAAAGTCAACATTCCAGGTGGCAGAATAAAATGAAAATATACATACTACCTATAAATATAAATTTGTGCTTTTTCTCAACATTTCAACAGTTCAGATGCTGTTTCATGATTTTTATATAGTTTTTTTTCTTCTAAAATAACTATTTTTAGATTTATGTTGCTGGTCACTCTGAACCAAGCAATCTTTCTAATTGCAAAATGCATTTTGGAAGAAGCTGGATGATCACAACGAGTAGTGAAATCTGAATTTAATATATAATTTTTCTTGTTTGAGTTGGATGCAAACCGTGCACAATGTTCTGTGTGCTATCATTTGCATAAAAGTACTAGCCAACATATGTGGATACCATACGTGCAATTTACAAAGTGAGCATGAAAAATTAACAACTGTAAAACCTAAGAACACAGCGGTATCTGAATCCAAAATGTCACATTCTCACACTTTATAAAATATCTTCCATGACGTCATCACAAAACTATTTTTTTGAAATTTTATGAGTATTCTATGTCTGTTGTATCCTCACTTGATGTAAGGATGCAAATTTCCTTCATGTGATCTTTATATCCGAAGAGAGTTTAAGAAAAACCGCCCTAATAGAATCTTGGATAACAGATAAAGAAGACTGCCAGGATCTATAAAATGAGAAATTAATTATTTGAATAAGTCCATCATTCTAATTCAAAAGAGATGGGATTTCCAGTGCAGAAGCTGTATGCTTGGCAATGTGAATCAAGTGTCATTTATGTTTTGGATACGAGTGAAAGAAGCATCATGGTTTCAATTATAGAGCCTGTTCTATTCACATAACTTATATTAGCAATGAAGAATCTTCAAATGCACAAAATAAAAGTTATGTGATGTTTTCAATTATACTTTGTTGTGGGTGGTCCCTGTATTGTAGCCTATGTCCGAATGGCAGCAGGACAGTTATTAGATGCGTACAGATCTAATGAAGAATGTATTTGTTACAGACGTTCAAGCTGATTGTTTTGCAATACAGAAGGAAATAAGGAAAGGTTTGCCTATGGCAACTGGCATTATTTCATTCAACTAGTTTGTGCGTCTGCTTGTATGGATATAATAAATATAGAGCCAGTGCCAATGGTTAAATATTAAATAGCTCTCCTGCCAACTTTCCACAAAAAGTTCTTGGTTTCTCCTACTAGTGATGCCTGACAGTAAAATCATCAACTTTTTCATTATATATATATATATATATATATATATATATATATATATATATATAGAGAGAGAGAGAGAGAGAGAGAGAGAGAGAGAGGGACTGATTAACCACAACATTAAAACAACTGACAGGTGAAATGGGCAATCAAAAAGATCTGAGTGACTTTGACAAGAGCTAAATAGAAATGGCTATACGATTAAGTCGGAGCATTTCCAAAAAGGCAAGTCTTGTGGGGTGTTCCCAGTATGCAGTGGTTAGTACCTACCATAAGTGGTGCAAGGAAGGTGAACAGATGTCAGGGTCATGTGTGCCCAGGACTCATTGATGCACGTGGGGAGTGAAAGCTATCCCATCTGGTCCGATCACACTTCAGAACCACTGTAGTTCAAATAGCTAAAATAGATAATGCTGGCTGTGATAGAAAGGTGTCAAAACACACAGTGCATCACAGTTTGCTGTGTATGGGTCTGCATAACCACAGACCAGTCAGAGTGCCCATGATGATGCCTGTCCAAAACCAGAAGTGCCTTTAATGCAATGTGAGTGTCAGAACTGGACCATGGAGCAATGGAATGCCTCATCTGATGAATCATGTTTTCTTTTAGATGAGGTGGATGGATGGGTGCATGTTTGTTGTCTACCTGGGGATAGCAGCAGGTTTCACTATGGGAAGAAGGCAGGCCAGCAGAGGAAGTATTATGCTCTGGGCAATGTTCTGCTGGGAAACCCTGGGGATCTGGCATTCATGTGGATGCTACTTTGATATGTACCACCTATCTAAAGATTGTTGCAGACCACATACACCCCTACATGGTTATGGTGTTTCCTGATGGTAATGGCCTCTTTCAGCTGAAAAATACACATTCTTAGCTTTTGGGTGCACGAGGGTGGCTGGGGCTGTTGGGAGTTGGTCTGGAAACTGCCACTCCCCTCCTCACTGCCTCCGCTCTGCCTCCTCCATCCTGTGTGTAGTAAGCTGTAAGCTGTTATGATGGCAGTAATATCAATGCCCTTGGGAAAGTTGCTGGGTCCAGATAGGTACTCCACTTAGTATCTTTAATACATGTATGGCAAAAGTGTGTATACCAAGAGAGATGATGGAAGCACATATAGTTGCACCCAAAACCTGGAAAACCACTGACCCATTGTGCAAACGTGTGCCGAATATTTTTGCCATACCTAGATTGTAAAAGTGTTTGTGGCAAGACTATCCATATTACTTCTGCACCTGCTGACATATAACCAGGTGGGTTTTGCAAACAACAGATGCTACCAGTTATATAATTATTCTATTATCTATAATAGTGGATGGTGGGGATGGATGCCTTCTTCTGCCTTTAGAAACAAATTAATGAAGGAGGGGCAGGGGAGTTTAAAAACTGCAGACCCAGTTTATCAATGGGGTCATGGTACTATACTCTTAAATGGCCTCAGTAGTTTAGTCAGGGCCGGCGCTACCTGTAAGGCGGAATAGGCAGCCGCCTAGGGCGCCCCTTGGGAAGGGGCCCGCCAGGAGCGCCGGCCCCGCTCATCCTGCAGCCGCCCGAGCGCTCTGTAGAGAGCCTCAGGCGGCTGCAGCTTTTCCCGGGCGGTGCGTCCATGAGGGCGGACCGCACCGCACGGGCGCAGCCTGAGGAGAGGGGCTGACAGGAGGGAAGCGCTGAGCGCTCCCTCCTGTCAGCTTCCTCTATGTAGCGTGGCCGAGCCCAGTATAGCCGGCGGGTACAGGGAGCAGCTGTCTCCTGTACCCGGCCGGACTAACAGGAAGTGCACACATTGTGTGCACTTCCTGTTAGTCCGGCCGGGTACAGGAGACAGCTGCTCCCTGTACCCGCCGACTATACTGGGCTCGGCCACGCTACTACACAGGTAGGGGAGGGGGGAGAAGGAAACAGGGAGGGAGGGAGGGGGGAGAAGAAAGAGAGGGAGGGGGGAGAAGG
>OW240914.1:307348196-307364066 GCA_933207985.1 Pelobates cultripes
GGAAGTGAGGCATGGGGGGGGGCAGAGATAGCCTACAGATCAGGGAAGTGAGGCACATGGGGGGCAGAGAGAGCCTACAGATCAGGGAAGTGAGGCATATGGGGGGGCAGAGATAGCCTACAGATCAGGTAGGTGAGGGATGGAGTGGGGAGACAGCCTATAGATCAGCTAAGTGAGGGATAGGTGAGGTAAAGTAAGAGAAGGAGCAGTAAGGAGAAGGAAGGAGCAGAAAGGAGAAGGAATAGAAATGAGCAGAAAGCGGCAGCAAAGATCTGGAGGGCCAGCAAGGAGCACAACAGGTAAAGTAGGAGAAGGAGCACAAAGGAACACAAATGAGCAAGAAGGGGCAGCAAGGAGCAGGAAGGGTCTGCAAGGAGCACGAAGGGTCAACAAGGAGAAGGAAGGGTCTGCAAGAGCAGGAAGGGTCAGCAAGGAGCACGAAGGGTCAACAAGGAGCAGGAAGAGTCAGCAAGGAGCTGAAAGCTAAAGCAGCACAAAGGTAAAGTAGAAGGAGCAGAAATTAGCAGGGAGGGTCTGCAAGGAGCAGGAAGGGTCTGCAAGGGGCAGCAAGGAGTAGGAAGGGTCTGCAAGGAGAAGGAAGGGTCTGCAAAGAGCAGAAAGGGACAGAAGGAGAACAAAGGTAAAGGAGCAGAAAGAATCAGAAGGAGCACAAAGGTAAAGTAGGAGAAGGAGCAGAAAAGGATAGCAAGGAGCAGAAAGGGACAGCAAGGAGCACAAAGGTAAAGGTAAAGAAGGAGAAGGACCAGAAAGGGTCTGCAAGGAGCAGAAAGATCAGAGAGAGACATGAACAGAAGGGGGAGCACAAGAAGCAGAAAGGTGAAGGAGCCAAGGAGAGAAGACAGTGTCAGAAGAAAAAGAAGACTGTATCAAATGAAGGAGAAGAAAAGGAAATTGGAGCAGAAAGGACAAGTGAAGTGAACCCTGGACACTGGACACCACATCATAAGGCTTTGGTACCTGGGCCTGGCAGGGAAACTTTGGACCTTCTCACCTCCCCAGGTAAAAAAAAATATCAGTGTTAATGTGTTCACTTTTATTTACTGAGTGTCAGGAAGCACAGAGTGCCACTGGGAAGGGGTGTCGCTAATTGGCTAGAGCGGTCAGCTGGCACTCTAAGCCAATCAGTAGCTCCCCATTCATAAAAAAGTAAAACATTTTCAGAAGCTGAATACCACTGAGCGACCTGGAAATCTGGAGCTGGAGGAAGCCTTTGGGGTTAAACCACTTAAGAGCGGTTTAACCCCTTAAAGAAAAGAGAGCACCCAGGGGCTTCTTGGCATTATAGCATTTTCCTGTGGACGCCCATGCATATATTTGCTCAAAATATGGCATGGCAGTATGGAACTACAGGACGACAATTTATCAATTTATAATACTATCTTAATGCTAAATTCCAGAGTGTTGAATCCTCATTAGTCACATTATAGAGAGATTATGGACAAAGAGAATATTGTCCCTGAGGCTACTTAACCTTTTCTCCTGCTTAATTCTGATTCTGTTGTCACTTTACAAATGTGTCGTTGTTGAAATTATATTAAATAATTATTTATTTGCTTTATATCGTCTAAGACATTGTGCCAAGGCTAGTCAAAACCATACCTCCAGAAGCTAAAATATTACAACTCCCATTAATCTTTGCTAGTAACTTACCATGTTTTCGTATTTGAGAAGTATATGAGCTAATTTTAAAAAAAGAGTTGTAGTGTTTGACTTACCCAAGTCTATATTAACTTGTGTTGGTATATTGCATCTCTGCATTTGTGCAAAGACCATACCTGGAAACATGCTGGTTCATTGTGCCTTAGTCTTCCTCTGTTCCTGTCATGTAGCATTAGTAAGGTGTGAAGCGAGACATCAAGTGTGCAGGAAGTACAAGAGCCAAACTCTACCCTCTGCAACTGCCAATATGAAAACTGATGTAAACTTAGAATTAGAGTCAGAAAAAGGTTTCCCTGGGCCCTAGACAGGGGGCCACAAAGTCTAGAGCCCTGGACTTTGTTCTTGTGAGTGGTCTGTGAGAGCATGTGTAGTGGATGAGTGTTGTTTGTATGCATTTCGGATTGAATATGTCTTAGTCTTTGGTATTGTATACCTTTGTATGTGTTTGTGAGTGTGTGCAATTCTGACTGAGTGTGTCTGTGCCTCGGGCATTGTGCACTTGTATATGTGCTTTACTTGTGTGTGAATATGTTTGTCTGTGAGCGTCTGTGTGTGGGGTATTTGGTTGCATTGCGTGTAAGGGAGGCTGCTTGTGGCCTTTGTGTGCTGTGTTTATGGTGAGGCTGTGTTTCATATTTTGGGGGTGACTGTCTTCAGGGACAACTGTGATAGGGTGAGTAGGAGGGTTCTATGACAGGGTGAGGGGCGTGAGTGTGGCAGGATGAGGGGGGTGAGTGTAACAGGGTTTAGTAGGTAGGTGTGACAGGATGAGGGTGATGAGTATGACAAGGTTGGGGGCTGACTGAGAGTGTGATCATGTATGGGTGTTGAGTTGGTGTGGAGGAATAACTGTGTATGGGGAGGATGTGGTAAACACAGTCTCCCCACATAGTCATCCCATTTATTTTTTACTACACGTGCCCTCCTCCAGCTTACCTCATGTGGAGCAGGGAAGAAAAACATTTTGGGGGTAGTCCAAAGGGCTCCTGGTGCAGCCTGGTGCAGTCTTACAGTTTGGCGCTTTGACTGCGAAACCTGGCGTCTGTGCTCTGACTGCCTTACAGAGCTTCGGAAACCTCAGGGGACAGGAACTATACCACGAACAATCAAGGAATGATTTCTAAGGGGCCATGCATGCATCTTTTGGTCTCAGTCAGGTTAAGGAGAGAGGGGCCCGCTCAGAGCCGAAGCTCCTGGTCAGACAAAGATCCCATGCCACGTGTCTGAGCTCAGACCCTAGACAGCCACCATGCTCACTTGGTAATCTGGCTCTACTTAGTATACTTAAATTCACTAAGACCCCATATATTCCATAAAAAATAGCAATGGTCCAGTTCCAACTATTGCCAGGCTAAATATATTTTCTAATTCAGCTATATAATATGTACTAAGTGCTAAGGAAGGCATGAACAATTAGGATGCTCATTCATTCAGTAATTCTTGTGTTTCCATTGTATCATGACCTGTGAGTGTGAAGTCTGATTTGTTTTCAAGCTTCATCTATCAAATGATTTATTTTGGGAGGGCATTTCCCTTACAAGGGATCCAACTATTTAATTTAGCATTTTAGGCCCATCCTATCAGTTTTTCCTCATATCAAAACCTTTTCAAAAAATCCATGGAAACCAACTTCTTAAGAGACTCTTGACAACTAAATAATTAGCGATTCTTCTAACAGCAGGATAACCCCTGCCTCACCTCACACACTGAATCCTTTTGCTCCCTGTTCTAACCTTGCTGCATCTCTCATTTTACAGTTACCATATATGCCACACAAATAACATATGCAGATGGATACATATTTTATACCTGACAATTTACCTTCCCATCTGGATACACTGCATACCATCTGTTGACATTACAGAGTGTACTGTATAAAATTAAACAAAAATGAATTAAGTCAGCTTAAAACTAATCAGGGCATATGTCATTTTCTAATTAAATCATGGAATATAGATCATTATAAAAACATTACATTTAAATTTATACAGTTTATTTAGAATACTTTTATTTATTTTATTATTTTATTCAGGAACATTCATAGTTGGAGAAAACTTTATTTATGAAGTCAGCTTAGGGATTGAAACCGGCAACATGTATCATGAGTACACCCACCACTCTATTGTATATTGATGACATTAAAGGGAAACTATAGTCATCAAAACAACTTTAGCTTAATGAAGGAGTTTTTGTGTATAGATCATCAGGGCCGGCAGTCAGACACACTTAGTTACAGGCAGACAGTCAAACACACTCAGTTACAGGCAGACAGTCACACACACACACACACACACACACACTTACAGGCAAACAGTCACACATGCTTAGTTGCAGGCACACAGTCACACACACAGTTACAGGCAGACAGTCACACACACAGTCACAAGAAGACAGTCACACATATTCCATTACAAGCAGACAGTCATACTCACTCGGTTACAGGCATGCAGACACTCACGCACACTGATAGGCACACACACACTCAGTTAAAGGCAGATAGTCACACATACAGGCACACACAACGGTACAGCTACAGTGATACAGACAATTGGAGTCACACACAGGCAGACTGTCCTACACAGGCAGACAGTCACACACACACGCAGACATTCACACACAGACAGACAGTCACACAAATATGCAAATAAGGAAGTGTGAACATTAGATGACCCTTTACAGGAAGTGTTTAGGATGACTGTGTAAGTCACAGGCAGGGAAATGTAGCTAGGGCTGCATAAGCAAAGTGATTTACTCCTAAATGGCAGAGAATTGAGCAGTAAGACCGCATGGTATATACACCAAAAATGCTTCTTTAAGCTAAAGTTGTTTTGGTGATTGTAGTGTCCCTTTTTTTATCTAACATTAAAAGTGTGTTAATATTACTTGTGTGTTCCAGGCTTTTGACCAGTGCTATTCAGCAGTAGTGAGTCCAAAGGCAATGACTGTTTTCAGGGCCTCACATATCACCAAGATGACCCCCCACTGCCCCCTGCTACTTTTGTTATGGTAGGGGGAGATTCTTATTTGATGATCCGTCTCGTGTGTTGGATATCAGAGATAATAATGTAACTTTTTTGTTTTGTTTCTGTTTGTGCTTATGAATACTGGAGACATTGCTGCCGCCCAAGGGTAGTGGGGGTTTGAGCGTAAGGCTTAATTTTGTGTGTTTGTTTATTGCTTCTGTATTACACAGCCATGTTACCATGTACTACAGCCATTTACTGTTGCTATCTTACCATCCCTCCATCTGTCCTGGGAACCAGATACATGAACTTTTCTGCTGCATGGAACCTATGAAGCTGGTAAAATGTTACATGGCCTGCTTCACCCTTTAGAATAACAGATTTATATCACATGCACTTGTAGAAATAGAATATACAAACCCTCCCCCATTTGCTCCTCCTAATACCCCAACCCTTTTCCTATGATACCTGTCATCTCCTGATCTCTCCCCGTCCCTCTTGACTAGTGTATCTGACTGCCTCTCTGCTGTTTCTAACTGGATGGCTGCCAACTTCCTTAAACTAAACTTGACCAAAACTGAAATTCTGGTCTTTCCTCCCTCAAGTGTTGTTACTCCTGTGTCTGTCAACGGTGCTACCATCAGCTCCACCACGCAGGCTTGCTGCCTAGGTGTTCTCTTTGACTCCGACCTCTCCTTTAAGCCTCATGTTCAATCTATCGCCAAATCCTGTCATTTCCATCTCAAAAACATTGCGCGCATCCGCCCCTACTTAACGCCAGATGCGACTAAGGTGTTGGTCCATTCCACTGTCCTTTCTCGCCTTGACTACTGTAATCCGCTTCTCAGTGGTCTTACGTGCTCCCAACTAGCGCCGTTACAGTCCATAATGAATGCGGCGGCGAGGCTCATCTTCCTGTCCGCCCGCACCTCCCATGCCTCACCCTTCTGTCAGTCCCTACATTGGCTTCCTATAAAATATAGAGCTCAATTTAAAATTCTGGTTCTTGCTTTCAAATCTCTACATAATGCTGCTCCCACCTATCTATCCTCCCTTGTACACAAGTATGTCCCGTCTAGGCCCTTACGATCTGCTGAAGACTTACCTCTGATGCTCGCCTTCAAGATATCTCAAGGGCTGCACCGTTCCTGTGGAACTCGCTTCCCTCCTCCGTTAGATGCTCACCCAGTCTCCACTCCTTCAAAAAATTGTTAAAAACCCACTTCTTCATAAAAGTGTATCAATTAAACTGTTAATAGCTCCTGACTGATTCCTCTTCTGCAACTGTCACTAGTCTAATACTATCCTTACCTTTTTGTGTCATTTTACCCCACTCCCTCTAGCATGTAAGATCATTGAGCATGGCCCTCAACCCCTCTGTTCCTGTGTGTCCAACTTGTCTGGTTACAACTACATGTCTGTTCGTCCACCCATTGTAAAGCCCTGCGGAATTTGACGGTGCTCTATAAATATCATAATAATAACAGTAATAATATGATTTAACAAATTGCATATTCCTCTAGCTAGGGCAGCCAAATTAATCCTTCCAGTACTGTAATCAGCCATGCCATCTCTAATGACTAACCATTTCCTGAATCTACGACACATCCATTGATTAACACTATTTTTCTTCTATATAACAA
This sequence comes from Pelobates cultripes, assembly GCA_933207985.1. Taxonomy (NCBI): domain Eukaryota; kingdom Metazoa; phylum Chordata; class Amphibia; order Anura; family Pelobatidae; genus Pelobates; species Pelobates cultripes. The sequence continues at coordinate 307,354,483 of OW240914.1, forward strand.
TGTATTTCTGGTGAGATAGCTCAGTGGGCTAATGCATCATCAGTAAAAGCTGTTCACCCCTTGGGGGTTGCAGGTTCCATTCCTGGTAGTGTTGAATCAGCCTTTCATCCTTCTGAGGTACATAACATGAGTACCATTAAATTGGGCAAAGGTAACATCCCCAGGATTTACTTAGAAATCAGAGAATATCTGAATGTTCTTTTCCTGGTTAAATACTTTGTTATTATTATTCTGTCTGTTTTTAGCAGGGTGTAGTGTCACGTGTTTGTATTGTGTCTATTTGTCTAGCAGTGTGTATTCTATGCCTAACTGTGTGTGTATTGTTTATGTAAAATAGTGAGTTTGTAAACTATGTGCATACTGTGTCTAATTGAGTGTGTGTAACATGTCTGAATGGGTGTGTATTTACTGTGTCTAAGTATGTATGTAGCATTTTCAACCACTGTGTGTGAGTGTGTTTGTAGCAATGTCTGCCGGTGTGTACTATGTCTGAGTGGGAGGGGCTATATCTGCCACGTATAATTACATGATTTTGCTATTTCATGACGAAAAGTCATGATTTTATGAAAGACACGGAGGCGAATATTGCATATCCCTTTCTTTACTGTCCACCAATAGCAGCAAAGGATACAAACAGTAAGAAAAAACAGTAACCATAGAGATAGGACACTCCCATATTAAGTCCCAGTATAATAGGCAGCACCTTCCTATCCAATTCCTCTTTCTTTGGAGATGCTACCCGCCAACAGCAAACAGGAAACCAGGAACAGTCCAGAACTAGATAGGCAACGGCCCAAAGTCCATCTGGATACTTGACCAGAAGATGCCCAATAACAGGGACAAAACCAGGAACGAATGATGAAACGTTAACCAGAGGGAGTCCATCTCAGCGTTAACCACCGAACTCCAGCTACCTTGGAGAAATCCTGAATAGAGAGATGCACTTCATGCGATGCATCCAGAAGTGAGTCAACCTGTGAAAACATAATAACAGGAACCCAAAGGTTAAATCGGTACTAACACCAATTGTACATGCCAAGATACGATACATTGGAAATCAAGTCACCCCTTAGTGTCCCCCCATTCTTTCTTAAGTCAAGAATCCCCAGGTATATGTAGTGTCATGATTCAGATGTACATATAAGACATACGTGATGGAGCGCGATTCTATACTTACCGCCCTAAAATGAGATATAACAGGGGGGGAAAAAGGTTATACAAGTAAGTAAAAGGGAGGGGCAATACTTGCCTCCGTGTCTTTCATAAAATCATGACTTTTCGTCATGAAATAGCAAAATCATGTAATTTTATGTCAAGACACGGAGGCTCATATTGCAAGTTTAAAGCTGAGCAATGACCGACGAGAAAACGTGAGGCTGAGGTCGAAAGTAGAATTCCTTGAGGTGGATTCTCTGGACCAGTCCACCATTCTCATAAGGTCTTCCAGGCGTGCCCCCGAAGAGGCCATAGAAGTGGCTGAAGCCCCACGTGTGGAGTGGGCGCTAAAAATGGATGTGTCTACACCCGCCTGTGACATAACCCACTTCACCCAACGAGCCAGAGTCGTGCTGGATACTGGGGCGAAGGGTTGACGGATTGAGAGGAAAAGTTGAGGAGTTGAAGCCGACCGATGGGCCTTCATCCGAAGTTCGTATTCTCTCAAACAGGTCACTGGGCACAACTTAGGGGTAGTTTGGAAACTCGGGTACGAGACTGAACGTATGGCCGTCTTAGTCCTTCTGGAGATATTGAATGTCACCCCGTCCGGGGTGAAGGATCTCGCATCATGGTCCGGAGCACGTACCTCTGAGACTCGTTTGCACGAAATGAGGCAGAATAGTGATACCAACTTGGCAGAGAGTTGTTGCAGGGTGAGGTCCGAATTGGTCGGCCAGGAGGAAAACAGTGATAGGACGCAGGATACGTCCCATGTGGCTGTGTATCGAGGTCTGGGGGGACGCGAGAGGCGTGAACCCTTGAGTAAACGGCACACCAAGGGATGTTGGCCTGCTGGGTAGCCGTTGAAACCCTGATGAGCTGAGGAGATGGCCGATCTGTATAGGTTAATCGTGCGATATGCTCGGCCCGCTTCAAATAATGTTGTGAGGAACTGGAGTATCGCTGTCACAGGAGCCGCCACGGGATCCAGGTCCCTAGCCAGGCACCAACCAGTCCAAGCTCTCCAAGCGGTCCCGTATGAGTGTCTAGTGCCGGGAGCCCATGCGTCAGCCAGGAGGCGTCGAGTTGTGTCCGAAACTCCTTGGACTTCCCAAGGACCCCTGAAATCCTCCATGCGAGTAGCCGTAACGATCCGTCCAGTAGGAGGGGATGTTGTTGGCCCAACGGGTTCAGCAGAAGGTCCTGGTTGGACGGCAGGAGTGCGGGAACGTCTATTGCCAGTTCCAGGAGTTGTGGGAACCACGACTGGGTACCCCAAAATGGGGTTAGTAGGACCAAATCCGCCATCTGGTGTCGTACTTGGAGTAGCACTCGGGGAAGCATGGCAAATGGAGGGAAAGCGTAAAGGCGTGAGCCGGACCATTCCTGTAGGAAGGCATCCACTGCTTCCGCGGCCGGGTCTGGACGCCAGCTGTAGAACCGGGGTAGTTGGGCGTTGAGTCTGGAAGCGAAGAGGTCGATGGTGAATGGCCCCCAGAGGGACGAGATAGTGGAGAACACCTCTGTATCCAATTTCCAATCGCTGCTGTCTGATAGATAGCGTGAGATCCAATCCGCATGAGTATTGTGAAGGCCGGGGAGGTATTCCGCCTGGACCATCAGGTTCCTGGCAAAGCAATAGTTCCAGAAATCTTTCGCTAAGCGGGCCAGTATCGCTGAGCGTGTGCCGCCCAGGTGGTTGACATAGCGAACCGCTGAAATGTTGTCCATACGTAGCCTGATGCATGCACTGGCCGTGCCGTTAGCAAAGCTCTGGATCGCAAAGGAACCGGCTAATAGTTCCAGGGCATTGATGTGGAGTCGGGACTCGGCTTCTGTCCAGCGACCCCCGGTGACGGTCACACCGTTGCAGTGTGCGCCCCAGCCGTGGAGACTTGCGTCCGAGTCCACCGTGAACTCCGGTTGAGAGCCGAAGATGGCCTTGCCATTCCAGGCGGATAGGTTGTGGATCCACCAGGTAAGTTCGTCTCGGGATTCCGAGTCCAGGGAGACCAAATCTGCATACGAGGCCCCTTTGCGAAGTTGTGCTATCTTCAGGCGCTGGAGGGCCCGATAATGGAGCGGAGCTGGGAACACTGCCTGGATGGAGGAGGCCAGTAGTCCAATGAGTCGTGCCAGGTGTCGTAACGACAGCTGGTGGCGCGTCAGGGCTCGTCGCAGTTCCTTGCGGATTGAGCTTATTTTGGCCGGAGGGAGGCTGAGAGACTCCGCTTCTGAGTCTACCTTGAACCCTAGGAACTCCATGTGTCGGGAAGGGGATATGCAGGATTTTTCCTCGTTGAGCAGGAAACCCAGCCGACACAGTAGATCCATTGTCCATTGAAGGTGTTCTAGGAGGACTCCCCGATCTTGTGCCATGAGGAGGATATCGTCCAGATAGACTATCAGTCTTACCCCGTGACTGCGCAGCCACGCCATGGCTGGTCGCATCAATTTGGTGAAGCACCACGGAGCTGATGAGAGTCCGAAAGGGAGGCATGTGAATCGCCACGTTTCGCCTTTCCAAAGGAATCGTAGTAGGTCCCTGGATGACTCGGTCACCGGGACTGTCAGATAAGCATCTTTGAGGTCTAATTTCGCCATCCAGTCTCCGCATAGGAGTAAGTCTCGAAGGAGGTGGATGCCCTCCATTTTGAAGTGGCGATAGCGCACTATGGAGTTTAGGGTCCGAAGGTTTATAACGGGGCGCATCTGGCCGCCTTTCTTTCCACCAGGAAGATGTTGCTGAGGACACCAGAATGGGGCAGCGGAGCTCGTTCTATTGCTCCCTTCGTGTGGAGTGACAATAGCTCCTCGTCTATTAAGGCACGGTTTGCCTTTGAAAGTACCATAGGGTGAGGGGGAGGAATACGACACGGGGTGTGGCCAGAACCCAGGTATCTGAGGTGATATCTAACCAGGCATGGAAAAAATGAAGGAGTCTGCCCCCTACACAGGTATTGGAGGTGTAGTCTTACCGTAAAGGCATCTGGAACCGGGGTTCCCTCTGAAGCTTCTGGAGCGCCATGGTCTTCCACGAGATGGGAAGAAGGGAGACTGGTGCCTTGTGTCTTGATAAGGCGGTCTCTGATTATAAGAGCATCGTCCCGATCCTCGGGAATTTAAATTTTACCGGCCGGACAGACGGCCCCTGAATCTGCCGGCCCTGGTAGAGACCCGTCCCTGAAACACCCTCTTCATGGAGGACTGGGCCTTGTCTAGGGCTGTGAAAGCACCTATGAAGCGCCCCAAATCCTTGATAAAGGAGTCTCCGAATAACAGGCCCTGGGCATCTTTGCCCGCTTCCGTGAGGGCGAGATTGGCCAATTTAGGCTCGATTTTGAAAAGGATGGCTTTACGCCGCTCTATAGACAGGGAGGTGTTAACGCTACCTGCTATGCAGATTGCCCTCTGTACCCAACCACGGAGTTCTTCCGGGTCGACCTGTCTGTTCTCGGTTCTGGCTAGTTCGGCCAGGTCAAATAATTTTGCCATGGGGCCAAAAATGGCCAGGTGTTTGTCCTGGCATGATTTTAATGCTGAGTCCAAACCCTTACGGGGATTCCAACCCATCTTAGAAAGAAACTGCGTCATCTACAATAGGAGTCTCACAGACTTTATTGGGGATCAGGGGTCTAGGACATTCTGCCCTGAGCTTGTTGCACGCCGTCTTGCTAAGGGGGCGCCGTACCCAGTTCTCTAGGTATTTGGCTACATGGGCGGCTGGGAGCCATTCTGCTGACCTCGGGTGATGGAGAGCATCCGGGTCGAACATAGGTTCCCCAGCCGGGTCCATGAGGGTTGAACCCACAGTAGCGGGAGAGTGGCTGCGAGAGCCACTAATTGCCAACCCTGATAGGGTAGGGGCGAAAGGGTCAGTGTCCTGCCCGTCAGTCTCGTTATTGGAGTCATCTCCAGACTCATCTATAGCCTCCTCACAAGACCCGATTTGTGAGTCGGAGTCGCTCTCTGCATGTGCTCTGGCACATTTCCAGTGCCGTGCCCGTTCTGCCTGGCGCGGAAAGGCTCTTTTGCGTGACATAGGCACGCTATCATGGGTGGATATTTTCACACCAGTCCTGTTGTTTCTGGAGGCAGGAGGGCCTAGGTGCCTAGATTTGGCCTTTGCCTTTCTAGGATTGTCCCCTGAGGGGTTTAAAGAGGAGCGCGGTAAGCGCGTAGGTGTGGCCGATGCTTCTGCGGGCACAGGTTGTGCCAATAAGGCCTGAGATATAGTCTGGGACAGCGCCGAGGACATGGAGCCCATGGCGGCCATAACGGCGTCTGTAACGGAACTTTGCAGTGCCAGGGCCTGGGCATCATCCGGCACTGACATAGGGTCACCCGCAGAAGAAGGGGGACCAGAGCTGGCAGTGTTAGGGTTAACCAGCACATGAGGTATATCCATATCCCCAGGGGGAAGAGGGGAAGCAGCCCCTTTAGGTCTAGGCATAATAACAAGGAATAGTAATTCCAGGACACAAATAAAATATATATATTTTGTAGAGAATATAAAGTATTATATAGAGCTGCTAAATATTAGGAAGCACTGTTCTAAGAGAGGAGGATGCAACTAGCAGGAGTTAATCACCCCAGGCTAGTTATAGCTAAAAGGGAGAAAATGAGGGAGCTCACCAGGGTCCAGACCGGCAGATAGGAAGAAGACACGAGGAATGGAGAGAAAAGTGAGTGATAGAAAATGGCCGCTGGCAATCTCGCGAGATTCGCGGCAGAATTCTAGCCGAATAGGGAGAAAGAGCAGACCATTCGGCTGAAAATAGTGAATGCATATGGAGTCATAGGGGAAACACATAAAAAGTGAATGAGTCAGGCGTTCGCATAGAAAATTCGAACGCGGCAACAGGAGAATAGAAGGTGAATAAGGCAATAATGTGAATGGGTGAATTCGTGAATAGCCGAACAGTGTGAGGGAATAACAGGAGAAAGAACAGCCGAATGGGAGGAGGAGAATGGGCGAAAAGGGCGCCAAAGTGACAGGCAGACCGGCAGTGTAATGGAGGGAGAAAAGGAAGCCCTAGAGCTTAACAAGGAGGTACCAGTAAAGGTAGAGTAGAATTAAGCCGGACAGAGGGGTCTGGAACCCTGGGGTCAAACAAAATATACACATAAAGTCAAAATATATATACAAATTACCAGCAATAATAAACCAGTGAATGGTAAAAGTTATCAGCAGTGAAAAAGTCAACAGTGCAGAAAAACAGTAGACAAAAAACCATAAGGCTATGACAGAGTGAATTAGTCATGTACTTATCTGTTTGGTAGCAGCAAAGAAAGAGGAATTGGATAGGAAGGTGCTGCCTATTATACTGGGACTTAATATGGGAGTGTCCTATCTCTATGGTTACTGTTTTTTCTTACTGTTTGTATCCTTTGCTGCTATTGGTGGACAGTAAAGAAAGGGATATGCAATATGAGCCTCCATGTCTTGACATAAAATACAATTTAATTCTGGCTCCATTTCTCTCGCTCTTTACTTCCTCAAAAATAAGTAAAGCGTGTACAGTGGATACAATAAAAAGTGAGTGATGACCTCCACAATAGTAAACAATCAAGGTTAAATACTCTCCTTACACAGTTGTGAGAATACTCAATCACAATATTTATATCTGGAAATCACTAGCTTTATATCAGGAATAAAACAAAATGATAGTCAGGGCCGGACTGGGGATACGAAGCAGCCCTGGAAAAAAATCTATGCCAGCCCCATAAGTCATTGTGCTATGTAGGAGGGTATATATATATATATATATATATATATATATAGGCAATTGAAATAGTTGGCTGCACTCTCGGATTTCCTGAAAATGTAACTTTTATTGAAATATTTAAGAGAAGATCAATGTTTCAGTCCCTCTTGTGGACTTTCGTTAGGATCATGATATATATGCAATTGAAATAGTTGGCTGCACACTCATGCTTACTACAGACAAGCTCACTGTACACACATGCTCACCACAGACAGGCTCCGACACACCCATGCTCCTTACAGACAAGCTCACTAACACACACACGATCCCTACAGACAAGCTCACTGACACACATACAAGCTCACTCACTAGCAGGCACACACACACACACACACACAGGCTCCCTCACTAGCAGATGTGCGCACACACACACACAGAGGTAGACAGTCACTGACACCCAGGCAGACAGCCACACACACCCAGGCAGACAGTCACTGACACCCAGGCAGACAGCCACACACACACAGGCAGACAGTCATTGACACCGAGGCAAACACCCACACATACAAAGACAGGCAGACAGCCACACACATACACAGACAGACAGCCACACACTCACACACAGGCAGACAGTCACACACTCACAGTCACACACTCAGTCAGACAGTCACACACAGGCAGTCACACACTCACAGGCAGTCACACACTCACAGGCAGTCACACACAGACAGTCACACACTCACACAGACAGTCACACACTCACAGGCAGTCACACAGTCACAGTCACACAGAGACAGTCACACACTCACAGGCAGTCACACACTCACACAGAGACAGTCACACACTCACACACAGTCACACAGTCACACACTCACACAGGCAGTCACACACAGACAGTCACACACTCACACACAGTCACACACTCACAGTCACACACTCACACAGGCAGTCACACTCAGACAGTCACACACTCACAGGCAGTCACACACTCACACAGAGACAGTCCCACACTCACAGGCAGTCACACACTCACACAGAGACAGTCCCAGACTCACAGGCAGTCACACAGAGACAGTCACACAGAGACAGTCACACAGAGACAGTCACACAGAGACAGTCACACAGAGACAGTCACACAGAGACAGTCACACACTCACACAGAGACAGTCACACACTCACAGGCAGTCACACACTCACAGACAGTCACACACTCACAGACAGTCACACACTCACAGGCAGTCACACACTCACAGGCAGTCACACACTCACAGTCACACACTCACAGTCACACACTCACAGTCACACACACACAGTCACACACACACAGTCACACACACACAGTCACACACTCACAGTCACACACTCACAGGCAGTCACACAGAGACAGTCACACACACACAGAGACAGTCACACACTCACAGGCAGTCACACAGAGACAGTCACAGACACACACTCACACAGAGACAGTCACACACTCACAGGCAGTCACACAGAGACAGTCACACACTCACACAGAGACAGTCACACACTCACACAGAGACAGTCACACACTCACATAGAGACAGTCACACACAGACAGTCACACACTCACACTCACACACTGACCTCCTTCTTCCCTCCTGCTTGGAGCTCCTGCAGGCTGGTTGTTGGGGAAGCTAAGCCCCGCCCCGCCGCACGCTAAGCCCAGTTAGCCCCGCCCCCGTCGCACTAAGCTCCGCCCCCGCCGCAATTTTATTATTTTTTAATGATCCCGGCCGGCCCTGTGTGAGCTGTGCCGGCCGGCTCCCCCTGCTCCCATGGGGCTCTGTGCGGCCGGAGCTGTCAGCCCAATGATTAGGGCTGTCAGACCGGCCCCAGGTGCCGCGGCCCACCGGGAAATTTCCCGGTATCCCGGTGGGCCAGTCCGGCCCTGATGATAGTGCAGACTATAAAATTATAGTCACCTCCACATACTTGCTCTCTCAATACAGTATCAGGGTGCTTGGGTAATCACAGGCAAGCAACTGGGACTCTCCAGCAGAATTAATTTGTATTGCTCAAAAAAAATATTAAAAAACTAAATAGCAATAAGGGCTGCAGTAAACAGTAAGAGAGAACCTAAGGTGAAAACAACATAGAGTACATACAATATTTCACACCTCTGGCCATCCCCACTTAAAAACACAACACATTTCAACCACAGTCTTCTTCAGGTGAATACACCAACAAGTGAACTTCATTGGCATGGGACACTAGGTACTATACACATATTGTTTGTTGCACGTGAAAAATCGCAGCAGCATTGAATAACGTACCATATCATGCTGTATGCTTAACACCAAGTAGAGAGTTCAGTGTGGTTTCACTCACATAAATATTCAACTGTTTAGCAAAGAGGATACTGACCTCACTAACAACGCTGGCAAAATTATACAGCTTGGTAGTTAACGAGCAGTGAAATGATGCATAAATTAGCAGAAACGATTGTAACATTGTGTTAATGGGGTTTTAAGAGCCAATAAACTTTTAAACAGCTTATTTTATTGAAACACAAATTATTTTTAAATGCACTGAAAAGTTGACAATATGCTTTTTTTAATTTATCTTGGACCACACTGAGGTTGGTACTGTCAGTATCTTAGTAATCCCTTTGGGGAACCTATTTTAGGCAGTTTAAGTACCATAACCACAACAGCTCACTGTAGTTTTTATGTTGCCAAAAGTCCCCTAGCTTAATCC